>NW_004624763.1:20027553-20059752 GCF_000247695.1 Heterocephalus glaber | reverse complement strand
TGCTCTTCTTTTTCTAGAAGCTTGAGGTTCAGCATCAGGTTGTTTATTTGAGCTCACTCTGTTTTCCTAATATGAGTATTCACTGCTATGAATTTCCCTCACGAGACCGCTTTCATTGTGTCCCATAGATTCCAATATAATGTATTGATATCATCGTTTAATTGTAGAAACTCTGATTTCTTTAATTTCCTCTGTGACCCACTAGTTACTCAGAAGTATGTTGTTCAATTTCCACGTGTTTATGAAATTCTTGCAGTTTCTTTTGCTATTGGTCTCCAATCTCATCATACTATGGTCTGATAATATACAGGGGATAACTTCAATTCCTTTGCACTTAACTTAAACATGTTCTATGAGCAAGTATGTGATCAATTTTGGAGAACAACCCATGTGCAGCTGAAAAGAATGTGTATTCTGATTCTGTGGGGTGGAACACTCTGTAGACATCTCAACTTTATGTGTTCAAGAGTTTGATTGAGTTCTAGTATTTCATTCTTTATTTTCTGTCTAGTTGATCTATCTGTGACAGTGGGGTATTGAGGTACCCCACTACTATTATATTAGTGCTTATTCGATCTTTCATGTCCATTAGTATTTGTTTTATGTAGCTGAGCACACTAGTTTTTTGGTGCATATATATTTGATTGTTATCTCTTCCTCTTGGATTGTTCCCTTTATAAGGATGTAGTGTCTTTCTTTGTCTCTCTTAATCAGTGTTGGTTTGAAATCCATTTGACGTGCAAAGAGGATAGCTACTCCTGCTTATTTTCGGGTTCCTGTCATATGGAGTATGGTTTTCCACCCTTTAACTTTCAGTCTATGAGTTTCTTTTTGAATTAACTGTTTTTCTTGTATGCAGCATGTTGTTGGATCTTGCTTCCTGTCCTATTCTGCCAGTCTTTTGATTGGTAAATTGAGACCATTAACACTGATGGTTACAACTGACATTTATTGACTTATCCATGTCATGACTTTTTCTTTTTGTTGAATTCTCCCCCTTTGCAGTTAATTTCTTGTTGTGCCTGATGGATTCATTCTGCTGGGCTTCCTGGGGTTGTGATCCTCATTGTCTTTTCCAATGATATTGTTTAAAATTTTTTGGAGTGCTGGTTTGGTACTCATGATGTTCCTCAGGTGTTCTTTGTCATGAAATTTTCTTATTTCTCCATTAGTTTTGAAAGATAGTTTTGCAGAGTACATCAATCTGGGTTGGAGGTTGTTTTCCTTTAGGGCTTGAAATACTTCACTCCAGGCTTTTCTTGTCTTGAGGGTTTGCATTGAGAAGTCAGCTGTGATTATGATGGGCTTTCCTTTGTATGTGATTTGTTTCTTTTCTCTAACTGCTTGTAGAACTTTGTTCTTCTGTTGGGTTTTGGAATCTTAACTATTATGTGCCTAGGTGTAGATTTTTTTGATCATGGCTCATTGTAGACCTATATGCCTCAGTTATCTGTATGTCAAGTTCTTCTCCCCTGCTTGGAAAATTTTCGACCATTACTTCTGTGAACAGCTTTTTGTTGTTCGCACTCTCTCCTGTTTCTTCACTGACTCTGATCAGTCTTATGTTATTCTTCTTTGCATTGTGTAGCAGCTGCTGGATTGATTTCTCATGGTCCCTTACTACTTCTAAGAAATTTTTCTTTTCCTGGTCACTAATTGCAATCCTGTCTTCTATATCTGAAATTCTGTCCTCACACTGGCTCATTCTGCTGTGTAAACTTTCAATGGAGTTTTTAATCTCCTGGATATCTGTTTGCATCTCTTTTATGGATTCCATTTGTTTCCTATGTTGGGATTCCATCATGTTCCTCAGCTCCTCTATTTTTTTATCTGTGTCCACTCTAGATTTATTAATCATGTCTTGCACTATGGACACAATCTCTGTTATCTAAGAACTTATTTCTGATTTCATTTTTTTCAGATCCTCTTTTGTTGCCGCTTCAGGGAGTCCAGGTGGTTGAGTATCAGATTGTTCCATCTCATTTCCCTTTGGGGTTGCCTTAGATGACCTGGAAGTCTGGTTGTGAGACTTGTTTATGCGTCTTCTCATTTCAACGGATGCAGCCTGCTGTGCCCTTGTTGAGGAGACTTTTTGCTCACCCAGCGGTCTTCAATTCTCAGCAAGCCACAGAGAGGCCTTTTCTCTGCTGCTCTCCCCTGCGCCAATTTCTGGATTCAGAATGGTGGGTTTCTGGATCCCTGTGCAGCCCTCTTGTTTGGGAAGGGTTCTGGCTGGAGCCTGTGCACACTTGGGAGGGTAAATGGGCATGCCTCCAGCTGGGGCCTGCCCCCTACATCGCTGTTGTCTGGGAGGGCCTTTGGCTGGGGGCTGTGTACCTCAGTCGCTGGTGTCTGAGCAGGCTTCTGGCTGAGGTCTGCATGCACTTACTAAAGTTATCTGGGTAGGCTCTGGCTGTTGCTTGTGCACCTATGCAGCTCTTATCCAGGCGGGCCTTTGGCTGGGGCTGTGGGTCCAAGCTGGTGGGGTCGGGGCAGGGCCCTGGCTAGGACCTGCCTGCAACCACAACACTCCAGTCAATATTTTTCTTATACCACTTAATCCACTTATATTTATTATATAATAAATTTGTGGTCAAAGACACTATTTTATTATTTGCTATTTGCACCCACCTGTTCTATATTTATTTTCCTCTTCTCTTATCTTTTTAACTGATCACATTACTTGTATTATTGTAGTTTATGTCTATATTAACTTGAAAGTTATACATTATACTATTTTTATTTTAAAATAAATTTACCAATCATCATATGCATGTCTAACTCACCAAACACATGTGGTTTTTTGTGTGTGTTTGTTTGGTTTATTTTGGTACCAAGGATTGAACTCAGGACCTTGTACTTGTGAGGCAGGTGTGGTGCCACTGAGCTAAATCCCCAGCCCCAACCAAACTCATATGTTTAATTCTTCCTAGCATCCTGCCCCAACATATATGGCTACTATCATGTATTTTTAATTCTCAACATATATTTCAAATCCCATATTACATCATTTTGTTTTATACTCAATATAAATTTCCAGCTATGCACGCATTTACCCTTTTTATTTTTTTCATTCCTTCCTCCACTTCTAGCTTTCCCTCTGAGACCATTTTCCTACTGTCTAAAATGCACTCATTAGTGTTTTAGTGTTTTCTGTATGTACAGGAAGCTGATAACATATTTCAGTTTTTAAATGTCTGAAATGTCCTTATTTTCCCTTCATTGCTGAAGTATATTTTCACTGGACATAAAATTATAAGCATGAAGTTATTTTTTTTCCCTTCAACCCAGGCATAGTGGTGCACACAGGTAGTCCCCGCTACTTGGGAGGCTGAAGCAGGACTGCTTAAGCCCAGAAGTCTGGAGCCAACTTGGATAAGAGAAGACTCTGTCTCTTAAAATATACATATATAGTTTTTTCCTAGCACTTTGAACACAACAACCCATTGTCTTATAGCCTCCACTGTCTCTGTTGAGAATCAGATATAAATCTAATTGAGGCTACTTTGAAAGCTACTTTTTTCCTTTGGATACCTTTATGATTTTGTTTTGTTTTGTTTTGTTTTTAGTTTTTTGCAGTTATCATGACATGCCTATTTGTGGCTTTCTTTGCATTTGTTTTTTCTAGATGTGTAGCACTTACAAACTTTAGTGTCTTTCATCAGTTTTTGGGGAAAAAAAACTCAGCCATTATCTGTCAGGAGCAATTCTACATAATTTGGGGGGAAAAAAATCATTTGATTAGACCTATTTCTTCTCCCTACAGGCCAGCTATGGCATTTTGAGACAACTCCATTCTGGCCTCCAAACACAGCTACGACCTCAATGGTTCAGTGATGTTGTGAAGCTCCAGGACAAGATTACACAAGCTGAAGACATCCTGGGAGGAACAAAATCCTCATCTGCATAATTCCTCATTGATCTAGGATTTCCACCATCCCCCAGATATCTGTTACATTTGTTTCTCCCGATGTACTGAATAAAGATGTGGCAAGCTCCCAGGCATTCATCTTGGCTGCCCAGAGCAGCACTTGTCCTCTTTCTTCTATCATGTTTCTGTGTTTTATCACACATATTTTCCAGTAATGCCCAGTTCTCTGCCAAAAGCCACAGTCTTGCATTTGCTACTTTAAACATACTTTTTTTTTTAAAGTCAGTGTCTGGCACTGGCTTCTGTTCATGATCTTGTCTCCTGCTTCTTTCTAATGTGCATGTAAGACAGTATATATAGAAACTAGAGAAATTATTTGAGGTCTAGGATAATATTACCTTCTACCAGAAAAGCTTTCTTTCTGCTTTACCTGATGACTAGATTCACTAACATTCCTTGATCTCCTCCATCTAATTAAGGACTGGGGTGGTTTGAGCTGAGTTTCATTCTGTAGGTACTGTATCCCATTTCTCATTCACTCTTTCTCCTGAGGTATAATAGTCCTTTCAGTCTAAATCTAAAGCCCAGGAGTTCTGCAGGCGTTCTGCCTAGTCAGTAGATCCTGCACCCCAACTGTTGCTCCATCAGCACCACTTCATGAGGCTGTCAAAGGCTCTTCTGAACTTCTCAGCCTTTTGGCCACCTTTACTGGAAAGAGCCAATTCCCCTAGGGTGAAGAAGCCTCAAATGTCCAGCTCACCTTTGGGTTTCCTTCTTCTTCAGGATCTTGTCCCATTATCTTCACTGATGTGTTAGCTCTCTGATGCTTTCAAAAGGTGATTTTTATATTTGATTCAGCTTTTCTAGTTGTTCTCTGTAGAAGGGTTAGTCCAAATTGCCTAATCCACCATCATCAAAAGTGCACCTCTCAACTTTTATCATCTGTAAAATGAAGATAATAATGACAACTTCCTTGAAGGTATTATTAAAAGATCAGAATGCCTATTACCTATTAAGGGCTCAAGACTTTTGGCTACAATTTTGAACTAACTACTGCTAATCCAAAACAAGCTTCCACTAATAAACTGTAAATTTTTCCTGCTTAATAATCATTGTCCTCTAACTTAAGAAACTGTGGTTGCCTCTTAAGGTGTCAAGCCATCCTCAGACAAGAGTGGGCAACAGCCAGGGATTTAGCTCAGTGGCACCGCACCTGCTCGAAAGCGCAAGGTCAGGAGTTCGATCCGCACTACAAAAAAAAAAAAAATAGTGGGCAACAAACACAAGACCAGTAGCCTGCCTCTTGCTGGTACTGTGACTAAGCAGCAAATGATAGAGCTGACCCATAAAAGCAGCAGCAGCACATTGGATAGGTCATCTCTTAGTTTCTGCAAAACTAGATCTCCAGAGCTAACACTACCTCTGTCTTAGAAAAGATGGTGTTACCATACACTTAATTTTTCTGAGAGCTATTCAATGGACTTACAATACATTTATTTTCTGTTTAAGTTAACCAGGGTCCATTTTTGTTTCCTGAAAGCAAAACACCCTACCTGATACCTTGGTGAAGAACTATCTCACTTTCAAAGTTTGTCTACCTATCCCCTAGAGATTTATCATTTCCTTTAACTAGAAAAAAATTGAAAGATCTTGACATTATTCAGAAAAGTTGCAAGAAAGGTTTCTTTTCTCCTATTATGTTTAAAGAATCAGTATTTTACAACTTCTCCCTGTGCTGGTCCTTTGGTGGTTCTCAACTTCGTTCCTGCCCTCTCATTGTCTCCTCCACATTTTAGGGGCCATAGACTACATTTTTCTTTCTCCCTTCGTAGCTGGTTTCTACTTAGGTCCTGCTATTGGGAAGCACGATGGAAACTGGATGGCAAAGAGGATAAACCACTGTTGTCTGTCTTCTGTTCCTGATTCCTGCAATGGCAAGAGCAGTGTTCGGGAAACTCAGCAGAAGATTGCTTGTGGGTGCTGGCACCAGCAGCAGTAGCAGCACCAGACACTATGATGCAGATGCTGGCCACTGTCACTGCAGTGCAGCTCTGAAAGGGGTGGCCATGGGTAACTGCAGGCTCCAGCCCTCTGAGGTGAGTTCAGCATCATCCACAAGACCACAGGCTTCCTGCATCTAATGAACCACAGCTCCACAGTAGCGGCAGTGTTCCAACCACCTCAGCACCACTCTCTTTAATATCGTTTGCCTTTTGTCCCTCCCAGACTCAGCAGTAGTAGTGGTTTCCTGTAGTTGGTGATCTTTTGGTAAATTTATCACCCACTTTTTGTTTCTCACGCCCTATTGATATTCTTGGTAATTAATTCCCTATACTGTATTAATGTTTCTTTGTTTAAAAATATTTAAGGTGCTTTTTGTTAGGCTAATTATGCAACTTGCATAAACATGTTCTTTTTCTATTTTAGAATTTTGTATTTCTTATCCCCTCTTCCTCCCTCCCATTCATCCACTTCAATTCTGTATACTCTCTTCAACTGCTTCATTTTTTTTTTCTTGGCCCATTTCTTAAGTACACCAGTGATACTTTTATCACTTATTTTAAAGACAGAGCAAAAGAAGTTGTGGCATATTCATTTAAATAATCAGCAATTCAAGTACAAAAATGACGATTTCCTCAGAAACTGTAATTCTTTATTAAAATAAAATTCAATGTTATTATGATCACAATTATTAATACCTAGAAAAAACTATCAGTAAACTACCACAATTCAGCACTCAAATGGCAAAATCACCAGAGCCCTCAATACTTAAGGCAAGAAACAATTTTAATGAAAATAGAAATTATAATTTGTCTTTAGGTTATATTTTATATATTATTTCAACATATCAGCACTAGCCCATAAGCAATAAAAGAAGCCTAGTAAATGTTTTAGAAGATATCAATAAGACAATGTCAAGATATATTAACTCATCTGAAAAGTTGAAAAAACATCTTACTTGAGATCACAAACCAAGCTTCACAATTTGTTCAAAACTGAACTGTTGCTTGAGCCAGAAATCTACTACCCTACTCAAAAACACTCCACCACTTCTCCCCTGCACAGTATCACTCCACTTGCTCTCCTTAAACTGCCATTATATTTAGAATAAGAGCAAAGTCTTCAACACGCTATATAAGTCCCTTATGAAATCTAGCTCGTACCTACTGTGCCATCCTCAACTTATGTACTTTCCTTATTCAAGACAGATGCAAGGAAAATAATGGTCACAGAATGACTCGATTCTAACTCAGCACACACACACACACATACACACAAACACACACCTTTCAGTCCTCTGCATTTATGCTCCTTACATCTTTCTTGTCTCCTGACTACTCCAAAGTAGTGAAATCAGTGACTACACCAAAGTTAATGATATTTTTCCTAGCCAAATAATAGATGACAAGAAAACCAATGCTCAATTCAAAAGTGAAGGGTGGGATAGGTAGTTTGCCAGGTAAAACAAAGAATGGGCACTTGAGACTCAAGACATCCCCTTTTTCTTCTCTGGTAAAGAATAAACCATCTCCCATCGGTCTCTGTCTCTCTGTCTGTCTCTGTCTCTGTCTTTCTCTGTCTCTCTCTCTGTCTCTGACACACACACACACACACACACACACACACACACACTATCCTCATTCCTGGTTGGACCAGGATAATTAATTCTGGCTTACATTCAAGGCCAGCTTTTAAAGTAATAGAATTCTAAAATTCCTTGTCATTATAGCCCTTTATTTCATCTATCAGTCTCTCCTCTTTAAACAACATGTCTTTAATTTCATCATTAATTGACTCCCAAGTACCAACTACATTGTCAGACATTACGCTAATAACCTCAAAGAAGAACAGAGTAATGCATCACACAAAAGTCCTTCCCTCAGCCTTCACAAAAATATAAGTTATCAATAACCAGTTTAACTTGAAGTCAAAATCTTTTCAAGGTTCATTAAAAATATAAGGTTATTGTATTATTACTTGCCATTTGGAAAATATAATTAAGTGATTATTCTTTTTCTAATGTGCTAGAAATTGAGGACAGATTAAAGAACAAGAGAGTACTAGATATCCAAAGGGAGAAGTCACCCATAGGTAGTGAAAAGGTATCAAAGGGGAAAACTATGAAGAACAGAAAATAGGTTCTAAGTTCACAACTGTACTTCGGGCCAGCTGTCTTTATCATCAAGCTTGTGCAGATAAAAATTGCACTGTCATTATCACATTAACTTAGGAACACAAGAATCACAACTGTTTCACATAATTAAAGATTTTTTTCTATTTTACTGAGGCTAGTACAAAGGAGCTATATTCTCAGAGGATCTGTTAATCAAGGAATTACTGCTCTATTTCATATGAACCTAAGAAAAATATACTAAAGTTGAATTATGTCAACCCAATACTCTCACTTTTTTCTTTCTGCCTCACAAGCACAAGGTCGTGAGTTCAATCCCTGGTAACTAAAAAAAAAAAAAGAAAGAAATATGAGGCCCTTCGCCAGGGATTGAGCTCAGTGGTTCCACTGCCTGCCCTATAAGTGCAAGGTTCCGAGTTCGATCCCTGGTACCAATAAATAAATAAATAAAATTTTTATCCAAATCTTAGTATTATTCAGGTGTAAGTGAAAATATGTCCAAAGAAATCCCCTAAAATCCAACCAAATACAACTGAACAATTTATACAAAAACCAATAAAGCAGGTGCAGAGAAAATACTTTACCAAGTAATATTAAAGACTTTTCTTTAAGAAGAAACTGCATTTGTTTAGGAAAATACCTTGTTAAGCTACTTCTGAGTTGAAAGGGACCCCCAAAGGGGGATGATTGAAAGCAAAGATACCTGATATGTACAAAAACTAACAGCAATGTGAGCACAGAGAGAAAAGACAAAAGAGGTAGGGCAAGAAGAAGTGGAATTCAGCAACACACCTGGAAGTAGACAGAAAGGCTCCGCAACTTTTTTAAGAATAGAAAAGTAGGGCCGGGATGTGCACAGTGGCAGAGCACCTGCCTGGTTCAATCCTCAGTATCTAGGTAGGTGTGGGGGCTTGGGTGTGACAGAGAAACCTAATTCAATTTTGAATGAGCTACTGTGTAGAAATTCCATCATCATTATCCCCAAATCTCTAGAGAAATACTATAACACGGTTGCCTGACATGAGTAAAATTTTAGAATCTAGGCAACAGGGCTGTGTCCCACATTTGGCTTGATACCAGGGCAAAGATGAGGCAAAATACATATATCAATAAAGGAACAGTGAAATGTTGAACATTTTTTACTTGCAGTGCAACTTTCTGTGAGTACTATAATACAGAATGATGGAAGCCATTTAAGTAAAAAGGCCTATCATGTTGGCAGGCATTGGTTAGGAACACATATTCATAGAAAAAACACTTAGACCTTATTAAATAAAAAATTAATAGCAAATTAAAGAGAATATAAAACTGTACATTTACCATAGCTGCATCTCTGTAAAACATACAATGCACATAGATTTAAAACTATAAGATGTAAAAATGAACAGTTCTACACAGTGATTAGATTATAAAGAATTTTTCATTTTAAACTGTCTATTGTTATTATTCAGTTTTTATAATATAAATTAAGATATGAATTTTCTATTTCTACATAATGTAAGCTAACCTCTAAGTAAAAGGATTTGAAACATGGTGATGTCAGTACCTAGGACAGTCAGAAGAAAATTAACATAAATTTAAGAATACTACTACAGTATTCAGATCAAAATAATGAACAGACCTGAAATATTTACACTGGGAAAACTGCATGATAAGTCCAAATCAGGGTGTAGGCTTGGATAAACTGCAGAATTTTAAACCAATGCTTATTTACAACTATTTTTAAATAGTAATGAAGACTTTCAAAATACAATTGTCAAGTTGCTAATGGTAAATAGAGAGCAAAGATGAGACTCTGTTTATTTTCAGCATGTCGCTCATAAAAGAATCTTAATAAAAAATTAAAACACACTTTAGCCTCAAGAGATCAATTTGCTCTTATCAACAATCTCAAAAGCCATTTAGTGAATAAAATGCTCGAGGACAAACTCCTGTTGAATTTCGCCTCTGTTTTCTTGCTCCCCTCCCTCCAGTCTCATCTTCTAGCTCAAGGCTGATGTTCAGAGAAGCAAACGATCTCACTTCACAGGAGACAGAACACGCAAGGGGCAGCAGAGCACGTAATCTACAGTGCACAGTGCCTGTGTTTTCCCATTAACGGGGGCTGTATGTGTTCAGGGCACAGCTGCACTCATCACAGCCCTCTGAAGTAGGCATTATTGTCCTCAATTTGTAGATAAGGGGACAGAGTGTCCAAGAAATTAAGTGACTTCCTTAAGGTCACACAACCAACAACCTGCAAACTAATATATAACCCAGAGCAGACAAATGCCAAAGCCTTTCCTTTATTTTCTTACACACACTGTGCTGCCTCAACTCTGAAACCAGCTAAGAAAACCTATATTAGGAGGAAAATACACAGAAAATCAGTATTTGCAGTCATAAAGATCCAGCTGCATGTATAAAGCTATCTTAATTGATCAGAATTGGAATACAGAAATTTCTGTAAGCTCAGCCAGGTATGGAAGTACATACCTGTAATCCCAGAACTTGAGAGGTTGAGGCAAGATTTTGAGTTCAAGGCCAGCCTGGACTACAGAATGAGCTCAAACCCGCCCTGAACTGCAGCAAGACCCTGTCTCAAAAAAAAATTTTTTTTAATTTTTTTCTCTAAATTCTAACGACGAAAACAGATTTTATACGAGAAAACTTTTTAATGAAGCTGCTGTTGTATATTATTACAGGATCCAGATGGCCTCTAAACCCTAAATGTTTCTAGCTCTAGTAAGCTTAGGGCTGGGAAAGTAGCTCAATGATAGAGCAACCACCTACCGTATGAGGTTCTACACCCAGCTCCAAAAAAAAGATAAGATAAGCAACAAGTCCCTAAAAGTAAGTACTGAGATTAGGGTACAGAACCTAGACCAGGAATCAAGGGTTCTAAATTGAGGATTAAGCTCTGTTTATTTCAACATCGTAAAAGTGTCCAAGAAAGAGAACCAGTACAAAACTAATTCTAAACTAGAAAGCTGTAACTGGGATTATCCAAGAATCAGAAAATTTTATGAGAACTGTAGGGTAAGAGCAGGCACAAAGCTGAGAAATATAAACTAGAATGGGTGGGAAAGAGAAGAGAGTGTTGGAAAACATGGAAATACTGAAGCATATGGTAAATTGTGAGACAGTTTGAGCTATGGCACAGTTATATAAATTCCTGCTGCAGTCTGGTGGCAGATTGGAAGCATGTGCTCCAAAACAATTCCGTAAGACTCTGTGTTGAAGTGGAAGAAAACGAGTAGAGTTTTATGTCCTTAACAGTATCTGAGTTGCTTCCAAAGTTGATTTTAGTGTAGTTTTTTAAATGAAAGAAGTACTGATCTGGTCTCGATCTCAACTATTTCAGGATAGATATAGATATCAATTTACTGAATGTTTTATTCTGTATATAACCTCTTCATGAGAGGACCAACCCCCTTTTCTCCTTCAATGCTCCATAAGCAGTGACAATTTTATTGTACTTCAAAGGAAAGGCATATGAAAGGAAGAAGTGGAAGATGAAGCTCAAAAGATAGGTTGAAGAGAGATGGTGAAAGACCTCAAATGCAAAATTAAGGTGACTGAATTTTATCCAAACTGAGTTTAGAAAGATCACTAAGCCAGAGAACAAATGATTTAAATTTTATTTTTAAGAAGAATACTCTGCAACAAATTCAGAGGACAAGCCCAGAATGGAGACACAGACCCCAGACTACCAGTAGAAATGCACTGGTAAAAATTCTCGCCCTAGGGAGGCTTTCTGATACTAAATCAATACGACTTATTGACACATTATAACAGGCCTTTATTCAAAATCTTCTATTCTTATTTCAAAACCTTTCACTGAAGATCAAACATGCCAATGAGATAAATCCAAACTTCTTAACATAGCATTCAAGCATGTGAGATTCTAAATATTTAACAGTTGATACAATAATATAAAGCATACAAATCAATATATAACTTAAATATACTTTTCCAAATAAACTATAGATGTATATATACAGATATGTGTTTACCACATAAAAAGAATTACAGCATAAATTATTTACACAGCCATTCTAATAATTTACAAATCACTTGTTGAGTTTTAGAAAGTGTTGAATTAACCTCTTTATATGGGTCATGTTTTGATATTTAAAACCACATCAAGCTTTTCCTGATATCATCCTCATTAAAATGACAAGTTATTAGGTCCCTGGTACCCAGCACTTTGTTGCCACTACGAGTTAACTGGGCAGGCTACCTGTGTGTCATGGTCACATAAATGTCTACCTGAGTTGCTAGTGTCTCCTACAGGTCCAGAAATTCTTGTGCCTCAGGATAACGCCCCTGAAAAATGCAAGTGCCACAAAACCACCTGCACTGCAACCTGCTCTGTTACTTCCAACAACAGACACAGATGCCCAGCAGACAGTGACACTCCGGCCATGGTATGCCTGCAAGGACCAGGTGAGTCCACACACACCACCTCGACAGACAACACTGGGTGATGTTATCAGGCAATTTCTTCTCTCAGTAAGATTCATCAATCTGCATGAAAGCGGTTCGATATTTTTTAAAGTACTATCTCTGTACCACATATGACTTGAGTACCAGTCCAGCATACAAGACTCATTACAAAAGATTGAGACCAACTAGTTTTATCTTCCACAACTATCCTTTCTTCCATCATTCATGTGCCTAGCAATATAAGAATGGCCATTCTCCAAAGACACTGTTACAGTGTGAATCAAAAACATCCCTGAGAAGCTCGTGTGCTCAGAGGAGGGGCTTTGGAAGGTGATTTGATGGTGGGGCTGCTACTGAGAAGGGCATCCCTGAAGGTGCTGCTAGGAGGTGGGGCCTGATCAGTGGAAATGAGTCATGGGGGCATGCCTTTGCAGGGTATATTTTTTCTCTGGCTCCTTCCCTTTCTCTCTCCAGGCTGTCATAAGGCAAACAGCTTTCCTCTCCCCTGCCATTTCTGCCTTGGAGCCAGCAGACCATGGGCAAAACTTCTGAAACCACATGCCAAACTAAACCTATGAGCCAAAATAAACATTTCTTTCTTTAAGTTGTGTATGCTTTATCAAAGCAATGGAAAGAGTCCATGTTTTTCAGTTATCCTTTGTTCATATTTAAAATGTCCCTCCCTCCCTCCATCCCTCCCTCTCTCTCTGATTTTCCTACAACACCAATTTGAATGTTAGCCTTGGTTATAAAGCCTTCCTTAAAATTTCCATGTTCTGTGTCAGCTCAACACTTGATACATAATTATTTTAAAGCATTTATCATGTATTTCAATTATTTATTTATATGACTCCTTTCCACTAGACTGTGAGCACCTCAAGGGCAGAGACTATAATATCCTATTCCTCCGTTTCCCAAATTAGTACAGTAGCTGGTGTATAGCAGACACTCAAAATCTATCCGTTTAGAGAGAATGAACAGATACCTAACGCAAAAACACTCTTTGATTTCTTATACTATATGCTACACCAGAAAATTTTAGATGCAACCTTAAACATGTACAAGGAATATTTTAACAATTCTTTTAGATAGTACAGAACACACATGGCTTTGTAAAACTGTTGTCTCTCCCTGACCTTCCACTAGATCATCTCAAGTAATCTATTACTTGGATTACAACTGAGTTATCTTATAGACACATGTAAAAATATTTTTTAATCTGTTTATTTTCATATTTTTAATATATAAAATATGTATGATTGCTATCATTTCAGCAGCAACAGCAGTATCTTGCATTAGATGTCCCTTAATAGAACAAATTGGTTTGTCCATTTTTTCATTGTTATTCCTTTCTTTTTTTAAGAGTAGGAAAATTTTATTGAAAGATAGTTTCTGTCTAAGAGAGACAGAAGGGCAACCAAAAAGTGGGTTGCCCCTATTTTTACTCCTTCTATCTTGCCTTCTTTTTCTTTTTAATTTTTAAAATAACTGTATTATTGGGCCGGGGATTTAGCTTAGTGGTTCCGCCGCCTGCCTTGCAAGCGCAAGGACCCGAGTTCAATCCCCGGTACCAAAAAAACAAAAACAAAAATCTAAAATAACTGTATTATCAAACACACACATACAAAAAATTAAAACCATTCAAAGAGGAACAATGCAATGGGGAAAAAAACCACAGTAATATTCAATACAGTAGAACTTAACCAAAACAAAACTGAAAAGCCCTTAAACATTTTTCCATGTAACTTAAAAAAGCATCTCAAGCAACAACAAGACACCAGAGGAAGTGATTTGTTTCAGAAACATCCCCAAAGCCAAAACTGAACAAATAATGATCTGGAAAAATACTCCAGTTAGTTAGCAGACCCCACATAAGCCAAACTTCTCCCTAATTTAAATTTCGATACAGTCATATGACACGCAATGGAAACACAATCCGAGGCTGGCCTCAAACTTTGGATCCTTCTGCCTACACCTCCCAAGTAGCTGGAATTAAGGCATGTGCCACCCTCAGCTATCCTGTCAACTTTTGATGTTAACAATCAGCAGCAGACTTGTTCATGGCAGAATTTCATAATGGCTTATCTTAATTTTAGAAGTAAACAATAATTTAATATAATTTCATTAAGTAAATTCAGTAAAGGGACTGCAGACTTTTATTTTAAGCATTTAATCAAGAGTAAGTATAAATGTGAGTTTTTCAAAACTTTACTTAAGTAGCAGTTTAAGTAATTATTTAAGCAGTATAAGGTTCTCAAATTTGAATTCCTGTACCCTGGTAGTTCTCGTCTTCAAACTAAATGCCTTATTTGCATGAAAAAAATTATCTCATAAAGCAATGGGACCACGTAAATAATTCCAGCACCCTACCACAAAATAAGATTTTAACTTTTTTACATGTCTGGAAGTGAAAAATAACAAGCATAATTGCAGAACCATGTTTACCAACTTGTATAGATACTGCCAACACTATATCTGAAATCAGTGAACCAAAAAGAAAAGAAGAATGCATGACACTTTCAGTTATATCATTGAGTGTAATGGAGGCATGTAAGAGGACATAGAAACAACACAACGAAAAAGATGATTAAAGTTTTCATTGCAGATTAATGAATCTACCATTACTAACCCTACTGAGTTAACTGACATTATAGCCCCTGAAGAATACTTTAAAAATACTATTTATCCTACAAAGACATACCAAAAACAAATGAAATATTCAAAGTGGTTACGATTCTAAAACAAACTACTATTGAAATATTGCATAAATTTGCAATGACGAGAAGGTAGAATGGATTTACAACTTTTTAGAAAACCTGAAACTCAAGTAATACAATATTTTATTCCCAGAACACTTGAATATAAAATTTTGCCTATAAAATTATGAATTTGACATAAAATGACATCAAAATGAGGAATCTAATCACTTCCAAGCTGCTACAATCCCAAGTACTACTGTTGTCTTTATGCAAAGAAACAGCCTCAGAACCTGTGTCCCCTACCTCTGTGTACTGCCTGTGCAAAGGACAAGTATTTCAGAGTCTATGGGTTTAAAACACTGAAACTGGGAGTGAGTCTGACCTTACAAATTTGCTAAAAGGCAGCTATGGACTTTGAACCTCGTGCTTATCGGCTTGGAGTATAGCTCCAGGGTAGGACGCAGGATGAGCACACGCAAGGCCCTGGCTCACTCTCCAGCACCACAGCGGGGGTGGGTTTAACTGACCGTTTTGAACCCTAACACCTGAGTAAATTTAGTCAAAAATTTCCTGAAAATATAGTAATGAGTACAAAAAGTTTATAGATTCAACAGTTTAGCTCCAGCAAAAAAGAGGGTAGAATGATTTGCCAGTGATACTTAATGCTGTAATTTGAGACCTAAAGAAAAACTGCATATACTTAAGGAAGAATATCAGGGCCGGAGATTTAGCTCAGTGGTTCCACCGCCTGCCTCACAAGCTAAGGACCCGAGTTCGATCCCCGGTACCAAAAAAAAAAAAAGGAAGAATATCAGTATTATTCTTAAATATGAGATATTTTTGAAAATGTTCATATGGATTAGAAATCCATCCACATTATTAGAAGAAATTTCAACATCACATTTGTCAATGAAAGAAATCAAAGATCAAAGAATAGTAAATTACTACCTTTGAAGTAAAATTTGAAGAGGATAAATTTTCAAAAGTCTAATTAATAGTATAAAATGAGCTTCCTGCAATTTCTACTATATGTATAGCGATTTTATTCATGGTAATCAATAAGAACTTGAAGAGATCATTATGAAATAGTCTTGACATTATATGTATCAATTTCAAAAATAAATAAACCTAATATAAAAAGTAAACTCACAGAAGCCTGCTAAGCATCTCATTCTAGATACTGAGAATATCTTTTTTTAAAGTCTCTACAATTCAATATTTACTATATTCTACCATGCTTTGCATTTTATTCTGCTTATAATTACATGACAGATATGATTAATTTTTTTCAACTAGTCCCAGGCCCTCAAATTTTTTCCATTTTACCCATATGACATATACATCTGTCGTTTCTTCCTGTGGGTGTCATAACGTGATAAAATGTTAGGAAGCACTAAATTAAAGGGATATAACTATTTGAAATATGCAGTGGAAGGGGAAAAGATAAGTCTAAAAATTATAAATACATAAACAGCAATCAGGAAGGACCTTATTTGCATGCTAACACTTGTACACTTTTTCTAGCCTTTGTCAACCAGAGTCTGGAAAAGAATTAAGTTCTAAGATCCTAAGGGATCCATTAATTTCTTATACATCTAGAATGGCACTATTTGTGCACCTATCCCTGGGCAAATAATTCCTTATCATTTTGCATGTTCCATGGTTCTGAGGAGAGAGGCTGATACAGCTGACAGTGATACTTTAATCAAGAGTTATATGATCAGATTTTTGATGCGTAATAATTTGGTACTTATAAAGACCCCAATACTGGTCTATGTAAATGAGTCCCTAGTAGCAAAATCTAATTTTCAATTGTTTCTTTTAAATATTATTTGTTATCATGACAACATCAATGACCATTATGTTTACACTAGTTAACATTTCATCAGTTTATATCTCACAGACACTTTCACTTACACAGTGTCACTTTAACCCTATGATAAAGAGACCATCAGTTCATAATTCCTTAACCATTATTCCAAAATCCAAAAAGCTCTGAAAACAAGAATATTTTTTCTAAGGCTGGGCCACAATTCATGACCTGAATTGGAATAAGACTATATATAGTCTTTATTTAACCCATTTGTAAATATTCATACTTTTCACTAGAGAAATCTTAATGTGCTTGATTAGGGGCTATTGTCCTGACCCTGGCAAGAGTGACATATTATATGACATATCCAAATACTTGATTTATTACAATTAAGAGACTGTGGATCTTTGTTTTCAATCTCATTTTATAGAGTTTAGGGAGCTCAAGTGACTTCTTCAGGGTAAAAACTTCTAAATGAAGAAGGTAAAACTGTAATATCCAGACACCTAAATCTTATTTTTCTACTGTTACCCAAGACCAGCCATATACGAAAAAGCCTTTTTTCAACATAAAGGGAGTTTGTAATTTATATAATACCTTGCAAATTTAAGTTAATGCAAATTTTCAAAATACACAATTTTTAAATAAAGTATATTTGTAGCTAAGCTTTAAAAAAACTTTTCTAGCCAAAACATGTGGCAAACACCTATAATCTCAGCTACTTGGGAGGATCAAAGGTTCAACGCCAGACTGGGCAACTTAGCTACACCCTGTCTCAACAAATGAAAAGGCTCCAGGTGTGGCTCCGTGATACAGCACCCCTGGGTTCAATCTCTAGTACCAAAAAGAATACCTCCCGCTGCTTAAATTTAATCTCAGCTTCACTGTTTTATACAAACGACAAAATTCACTGTGTGATTTGAGCTTACTAACCTAGAAGCTAAAAGCACCATTTTTTTGTGTTGATGCTATTTCTCACTAAAATTCACAAAAACTACAAAGCAAGGGAGGCAACATTTTAAAGAGGGAATTGCAAATAATTATCTAGGGATTGCCAAATTTGTAATGCCAATTCTATCAACCCTGTGGTAGTTACATTCTTCAGCAAATGTTTCTGGCTGTCCCACACATACTTCTACCTCAAGTTAGGAGTGATCACCCAACTTGCTTTGGCCAACAAAATGTGAATAATATGCATACTTCTGAGGGCAAACGTCACCAGACAACCTGTGACAACACAATCTACCTCTCATCTGCTCAGGATTTTCTTTTTTTTTTTTTTGCTCAGGATTTTCAAGAGCAGCTTCTCCAACAGGTGTGCCCCAGAATGAAAGTGACGCCAAGCGACCAGAGAAAGCAAGCAGCACAAAAGAAAAATGACCCTGAGTTCTTGTGAGACGGCTATCTGAAGAAGCAAGCCTCCCACAAGTGTATTGCCTTTCAGCTCCGAGTCAGCCCTCGTCCGTCCTGCTCCAAGTGCAGAGTCAGCACTCTTCCTCCTCCCCCGCCCCCTTCTCTCCCCTCCCCGCCGCCGTCACCTGTTAAACTTTGTCAGTAGAGGGAGCCGTAGCGACAATAATGGTAGAGAGGTCTCTTCCGGGTTCTGTGTCTCATTTTTTCTGCTACACTTCATGGCTGCCTGGAGCTTACAGACACCTTGGGGTTCCAAACCTCCTAGCATATCTTACCAGCACCCCAAAGCCATCTTTTCAGAGCTTTTGGCACCCCGGCAGTTTCTCAGCAAGTCTGCCGGGCACCCCAACCGGCAAGTCCCACCCACAACCCCACAGAGGGTCCTGGGCTACCTCCCAGGCCTGTGCAAAACAGGGGCGTGGGCCACGCCTCCAACGAGGTTGAATTAGCTCCGACGCACAGAGAGGGGCTCTTGCAAGCTTGTTTCTTCTGCGGGCACCGCCCTTAGCCCTGGAAGAGAAGGTGCCCTGCCTCTGATTAATAATCCTTTATATTAAAATGTCCCTGTCCAATTACTATTGAGGCTTTATGATCTGACTAAGTTCTGGTATTTAATCTACACTAAAAAAACTGTAAACTGCAACATGCATTTTTATTTTTTATTATTATTTTAGTTTTCTACTTTATTTCATACCTACTTCTAATGTATTGATTATATGTTAAATACTACTAAAAGTTGAAGTCATAATACACATGACATCATTTTTCCTTGTTTTTCTTTTTTTTTACTACTAGGACAAATTACTTCTTTACATTAAACCAGACCCTTGGGTACTAATCACAAAGAAAAATAAGACATGAAGGCACATTTACTGTAAGGAAAGAAACGACAGTTCAAACATGCAAAGTAAAACCATATTCTTATGAAAAGACTAAATCCAAATCTTTACTTACATTGCAATATAAAGTTTACACTGGATCTTTAAAATAAAAATGCCTTCAGAGCCAGACACCATGGTGCATGCTTGTGACCTCAGCACCCTGGAAGGCTAAGGCAGGAGGACCACAAATTCAAGCCCACCCTGGACAACCTGGCAACTCAGCAAGACCCTGTCTCAAAATGAAAAAGGGCTAGGAATGTAGCTCAGCGCAAAGGCTCTAGGTTCAATCCTCACCACAAACAAAAAAAGAGTATCAGACAATGAATATACTACATCTGGGAATACTTCAATGAACTCCTATTACATTAGCCATGTGGGAAAATATCCCTCACACTACAAAAATAAATAAAAGTACTGACTAAAATGACTACTTAAGAAGTGTTCTTTTTTTTTTGGTACCGGGGATCGAACTCAGGTCCTTGCACTTGAGCAGCAGGCCGCAAAACCACTGAGCTAAATCCCCGGCCCTAGAAGAGTTCTTAATCTTCCTATGAGCAATTCACACTTGCCTCCAATCCCTCCACGTCAACCGAGGTAGACTACCATTTTAATTCAGGAAGAATCTGTTAAATGAATAAAAAGTGAAAAGCAGGTTTGCAGCAATTTCAGAATGATATACTATTGCAAACCTAAGAAAAAGTGCACTGTAAGGTACTATTTCAGAGATATTCTGGAATTTTTATCTCTGAATACAAAATACACTAAAAACTAAGCAGAGTTCAATGCTTATATAAACGTGTGCTCAAATTTGTTTCTATTGGTACTCAATAAATTAGGAAATGCTGTAAGAAGAATACGTAATACCCCCCTAAAGATGCTCTGTCCTAATCCCAGGAATTTGTAAATATGCTTCCTTTCATGACAAAGGAAATGTGCAGATGTGATTAAAAATAGGATGGTTACCCTGCAGTATCTGATCTGAATAGGCCCAGTCTAATCACAAAAGTCCTTAAAGAGGAAAATCTTTCCCTGCTCTGGACAGACAAAGATGCAGTAACAGAAAGGTCAGGCAGATGGCATCTTGAGAAAGTCAGCCCTTTTGCTGGCTCTGAGAGGTAGTGAGCTTCACACAAGTGCTAGGGAGAGGCCTGTAGGACGTAAGAATGCTCTCATCTGATTGCCAGTATGGAAATGAGGATCTCAGTCCAATAAGCTAAAGACTGAATTCTTTCAATAACCCAACTGAGCAAATAAACAATTCTCCCCTAGAGCTTCACGAAAGAAATGAATCTCTGCCTACCCCTTGATTCTGGAACAGTAAAACAGAGTCAGATTTCTGACCTATAGAACTGTAAAATAATAAATTTGCGTTTTGTTATGCTACTACATCTGTTAGAGGACTAGCAAAAAACTAATGCTAGAAACACTACAGGTAACCTTGGAAGATCTAGGTCTTGCTTTACTAAGGAATCTGGCAACATCCTTTCAATAGGTAAAATTTAGGGGTTCATGAAAGTATTTATTAATGAAATTTATATTCTCTATAGTTGCCAATACTTTCCTCCCATCCTAATTCCCTTATTTAACCAACATTTATATGGTCTTTACTATGTGGTACACATTCTTCTAAGGGTTTTTAAAATGTAAACTCAACTCAAAGCAGCTTCTCAAACAGGTGTTATTATCCCCACACTATAAGTGAACACACTGAGGTGCACAGGCAACAAGTAACAGAGTGAGGGTCAGACAGGCTGTCTGACCGAGAGTCCAGCACCTGAGCACTGTGCGTTTTTGTATAAGACTAAATGCAATGTGAGGGAATAAAAATGGGTTTTGGAGTCAAAAGGTCCAGTAAAAACCAGTTTTCCTCTACTTATATACTTTGTGAGCTGGATCCTAGCACGTAGCAGGTGCTGGGCAAATGTTACTTCCCTCATTCAATGCCTGCTGCACATATGCACACAGATTCGTTCAAAGACAGATAAAATCCCATGTGAGACAGGATCAAGATAAAAACTGCATACAGGCTTCATGCTCCTGAATTTCCACTTCTCTCTCCCACTCCCCATGTTCCTTCTCAGACCTCAAGACTGTCGAATGGAGAGTACTGGAAACATGACCTGAATCTCAACGAAGAACTTGCAGGAGTTAGCTGCAAAGAAAAGTGGGCAGGCTCCTCAGCAAAGAGAACAATATGTGCTAAACTACAGAAACAATTTTTTAAAAATTAGATAGTCTGCTACAACCAAAACAGGCAATGCCAATGAAAGACTACCGGGAAAAAAAAGATCGAAAAAGCATCACGAAGGGACTTGTATGACACATCTAGAGATCTGAGCATTATACTAAAGGTGATGGGGCAGGACTGAAGAATACTAAGGACTTCAAAACACATTAGTGTCGTAAGAGCTGAACCGTATTAGGGCGGCTGGATCAAAGGAGATGGACAGGAAAGCAGAGAGACCTACAGTATTTAGAAATAGACTAAGCAAAATATAATAAAGGCATGAAACAAGGTGAGGATAATGAAATGGCCAGAGATATGTTTCAAAGGTTTTTGAGATATGTGACCAGTAAATTTAGTAACTAATTATAGTTGAAGGCTGAAAGAGAAGAAGGAAATTAGTATCACTCCCAGCACTATCAAGTTTTATTTTTTTTAAATGTTTTATTGGCTGATAGCCTGGCACTACCCCAAGCGTAAAAAATTTTAAAAACACATTAAAACTTGATCCATCACTTCAAAAACTACTTATGCTAAGGATAAACAGAGATTAGTAACTACTACTGAATGTGAGAAACATCATAGAATATATACAAAGTGCTCTGTAAATTGAAAGAAGACACCCTAGCTGCCAAAAATGCATCAGAGACCCACAGCAGAAGAGCTCCACACAGAACAGCTCATCGGGTTCAGAGTGAGGCCACGTACACAACCAAAGAGTTGCTGAAGGACACGATGCGTAAAGGGACCAATAAGACTACTGTGGTTATTTGAAGAAAACATGGTGAAGTCAATCCTGAGTACCTAAAGGCATGGGCTACTATTCCCATTCGTAATTTCAGTAAGTTATCAGTGAACTATGGAGTACCAATCCAGGTCGTGGCAGAAAATGGACTGCATATTCAAACTGAGAAACTACAGACAGTTTAATACAGGGATTATTTTACAAAGGGGTGGGTCGATATTCAGGAAACCAACAAGGAGTGAGGTAGTACCTGGGCTAGCAAAAGTGGAAAGCAATTTCCAGACCCAGAAAAGAGAAGCTATAGGAAGAGGCCAATTGTGGGTTTTAGTAGAAAGATACAGCCAACTATAAACACCAATGTGGAGAAAGACTCCAAACAAATCATCTGACCTCATTCTCCTCTTTCCCTCCAATCTGTCAGTATCAGACTCGTATGACAGAACCCAACTGGAAGTCAGAAAATAAGGTAGTCCTCCAATACCATCCACGAAAGTCAGCGTCCCATAATCCACAGCAGAGTGGAGCAGATCTAAAGGGGTGAATGGAAAAGTATGTAATACGACGAGGATAAAATTCAACAACATTCGATTCTACCTCCTTCCTGTGAAATTCACCTCCAGTCTCTGTAAACCTTTCAAACATTTAGTTCGGAGATTAGCAGTTTCAATATTAGCATTAAACCTGCTAAACTTGTTACATGAAGCTTCAATTTATTCTTTTTTTTTTTTTTTTAGCTGGGGATGGCAGGCAGCGGCACCACTGAGCTACATCCCCGGCCCGAGTTTATTCTAAAATGGGTCCTTGGAATTATAGACTTTTGTCTCATCATCAAGTCTTTGTGCTAAAGCAAAAACCCCTCTGCCAAGGTGCAGCCCATGTACAGCCGGCAACACCCCTGTAGAACAAGTTATACACTGAGTGTCTGTGTCCCTTAAATTCCTATGTTGAAACCCATTTCCCAGTGTGATGGAGATAGGAGGCTGAGCATTGTGAGGGTGACCAGGTCATGAGGGCAGAGCCCTTACTAAAGGATTAGTGCATTTATTCTCTTTTAAACAAAAAGCATCAGAGAGCACCTCTGCCCTTCTACCCTCAGATTACAGCAAGAGAAGACCACACAGAAACCAGGAAGCAGGCCCTTATCACACAGTGCATGTGCCACTGTCTTCATCTTGGATCACCCAGACTCCAGAACTGAGAAAGATACATTTCTGTGCTTATAAACCACCAGTTTATGGTAGGTTATTATAGCAGCCCAAACACTAGCACAAGTTACAGCCCCACTGTCACCAGGCAGATGGAATGGACCTTTCCTTCAAAGCTTTCTCTTCAAGAATTCTATGACTGAGTTAAGACTCAGGTTAGCTTGACCACAATCCCTGGAGAGTTCAGCCTGTGGTAATAAAATTTAGTGCCAAGGAAGTACTTGTGAAGATGACCATTGCACAGGCATGAACTTTAATGCTTTTGAAAAGTTAAATAAATAACAAAATAATAAGAGAGTTTGTATGAGTTAGGGTGACATTCGCCACAGTAACAGATTTACCCACAAAATCGCAGTGACTTAGCACACTTATCCACAGAAAACCTAATGGGGGAGGAGCAGGGCAGTCATTCATCAAGACCCAATCACACGAATCCAGATGGATGCAAGGGGAGCTGGAGAAGGAAATCCCAGGCTGGGCAGCCACCACACAGCAACGACTATGAAAGAGAAATAAATCTTTGACGAACACCTAGCTATTGCCACCATAAAGTTTATTTTTGACAGAAAAAGCAATTGCGGTAATAAAAGCATTAACTAATTCAGGCCAAAGACGGCGTTTAGTTAAAAGGAATTCAGTGTGATAACATTTTTCATCTCTGTGTCTGGAACACAAACCTATCAGAAAAATGATAATAGATACTTCATATACCAATGAAACAAGACGGATGTGTGCATCAATCCCCTCTGTCAACTGAACAATGCCAAGGCACCAAACGCCATTGTGGGTACCCTGCTATGCCCTGTTATAGGGGCTGTGAAACTGCCAGGCTGTTTTTCTTTTCCATCTGAACATAAGGTTGGCTAAAAGGAAAAAGGCTAAAGGGTATAAAGGATTCCATCTGTCTCCTGTGCTTAAAGAAGAGTTTATCCAGCCCCTCCACTTAGCAGAACTAACAAATTAGAAGTGTGTTACATCAAAATATGAAGGGTTTATGGTGTACAAACTACAAAGGTTAGTTCCAAGTGCCTTTAGAAAGCATTTAGCTAGCACTGTTTCACAGGGAATACAAATTAGAGCTTTCGACACGTATATATAATATGGATATAATAAATGCTCATTATACATAAATTGTATACAAACTGCTAATTCTTAACCAGCTAATTTACTCTAGTTGCCTTCAACTTTTTAGGTTAACAGTACCAGAGAAAAAATAGGTGAGATCTTCACCACTCCTAAGTCTAAAACTTCTCTTAACTTTCTCCTTTTGAAAACTTATCTACCTCCAATCCTATTTCTGGAACTCTCCACCACATAACCTGATAAAATTTGTCTTCCCTTCATAATATGAAGACAATCTTCATCAACTTTAACATGTCATTTCCATGGCTAATCTCCTCTCTATATTGTCCTAAAATACACCTCCATCTGCAAAATCCCCTTAGAAGTGATGTAGAAATATATACATGGAAGGAAATTTATTGTAATTGGGCCTAACACACAAAAAGAGATTGTGTAATAGCTTAAAATATCCAAAGAGTGGAACAAAACCAGAGGATGAAATATTCTCTGAGACTAAGTTATCAATGGAAATAAGCAATGTTCAATATAAGACCAAGAGCTTAAGATTCCATGGTGTGAATATATCCAGCCGAAAAGTTTTATAAGCTAAGGTCTTAAGTGGGGTTCTAATTACGAATGGATTCACAGAGCCCTGACCTTTATCTTTCCCTTTCTTTTTGTCCTCTCTTTTTATTTCTCCCTTTTCAACATTCTTCCTACTGCTCTATTGTTTTCCACCCTACCTACCACACTATATCTCAAATTGTAGTCACATCTAGTGACTCATACTCATTTTATAAACTATTTACAATAACAATAAAAGAAGCTGCTTCGTAACTGCCCCCAGAAAACAGTGGCCCTGAGATCAAACGAGTCCAGAGAGCTAACCACCAGATGAGCAGACACAGACACACTGCTATTATGGACAGTGGTCAGTTAAGCCAATCAGACATCATAAGAGCTTAGCTGACCCTTCGTACACATCTGTCAAATCCTGGCAATTTTGGCTTCTAAACTTTTCAAAAATCTGTCTTGATTTTCTGCTTACACCTATACTATTCTGGATCAAGGTAAGAGTGTCCTAACTAGTGCCCTTGTCTCTGTCCCGTATTTCATTTTTCTCATCAATCAATGCTGTAAAAGACATGAACAGTGTGTAAGGTCTTTTAAACTGTGATCCTTACCATCTCTCCAACTCCTCTACTGATTCACCTCCTGTAAACCCTCTGCTCTTCTCAATTACTCCAAGTGAGTTTCTTGACCACACCATGGAATACTATGTATCCTTTACAAAAGAATTCTTGGAGAGGGGGTCTGGAATGTCACGATTTTTGCTTGGAATATCTTCATCTTCCCAGATAACATTTACTCATCCACTGAGAAAAACAGAGTCGTCTCCCCAAAACTGGAACAGAAGCTCCTCTCCTCTGGGCATATCCGTATACACCAGGCACAGCGGTCTCCTAGCCCTTATCATGCAATATTTTAATTGTGCTTTGTCATGTTTCTTCCATGAACTCCCTAAGGGCCAAATGATGACGGTTAAAATATTCTGACACCCACAGATACCTGTATTTCATCTGGCAACTAGGGAAAATAGAAGTCTAGAGCTGAAACTCCTAGAGATTTTAACAGGATAAACTGACAACTGAAAACGATACCACAGAGACAACAAAATATTTTAAAAATTAGTCTTTAAACACATAATTATTCACCACTCATGTTCAATATAGTTTTGGAAACATTAGCCATGGCAATTAGACAAGAGAAAGAAATAAAAGGAATAATGAAGGAAATGAATAATGAAAGGAAATGAAGAAATGAAATTGTCATGATTTGCAGATGACATGATACTCTATATAGAAGACCCCAAGAACTCCACCAAAAGTCTTCTAGACTTAATAACCAAATTCAGTAGAGTAGCTGGATACAAGGTCAACACACAAAAATCAATAGCTTTCCTCTACACGAACAGACTCACTGAGACAGAAATAGGGCAAACAATTTCTTTCACAATAGCATCCAAAAAACTGAAATACCTAGGAATCAACCTAACAAAAGAAATCAAAGACCTCTTCTCTGAAAACTACAGCACTCTGAAAAGAGACTGAAGACGATATCAGAAAATGGAAAGACATCCCCTGCTCCTGGGTAGGAAGAATCAACATAGTGAAAACGGCCATATGGCCATACTTCCAAAACTGCTATATAGATTCAATGCAATCCCAATTGAGATCCCACCCAGCAGCATACTTCACAGACCTTGAGAAAACATATAACTACAGAACGTTATATAGCTACAATGTACTAACAGACTTTACAGTATTTCTGTGACACTTCATATTTCCATGTGTTCATGACTATAGGCTGACCTGAGACTCTCTGAGCCTGAAAAACAGGAAGTAGGTGCATCCAAAGCACCAGTTGCTCTGCTAACACAATGGAAAATTTTTAAATGCTCTCAAAAGTAATCAGTTTTAAAGAAAAATACTCCTTAATACCAAATATTCCTTAAGTTGTAAAATGTTATAAAGTCAAACATGGTTTCACAGACCTGTGATCCCAGTTATGCAGGTGGTGGAGGCAAGACAATCCCAAGTTCAAGGCCAGCCTGGGCAACTTAGCAAAACTCTGTCCAAAATTTTTTTTAACGTAAAAAGGGCTGGTTATGGCTTGTATCTAGATGTCCGCACAAAGCCTCATCTAGTCATAGATGAGGCTTTTCAGCGGTGACTGGATCTAGGGTGTATAATGCTGGGATTAAGGGGGTGATGCTTGGATTAAGGGTGCTGCACCCTGGGTGTGGGTGGCACCAATAAATAGGCTTACAGTCTAAACAGAATATAAAGGTAGCTTCTTTTGCTTCATTGCTGCTGCTGCTTCTGTTGCTGTTCCTGGTGCTGCTTTGCTACTTTGCTGCTTTGCTGCCTTCTGCCTGCCCGGCCACACCATGAACTGTTTCTCTTCTATGAACTGTTTCTTCCTCTGCCATTCCACCCTGTCTTGGAGCCAATCAAATATGGACTGAAACCTCTGCAAACCATGAGCTAAATAAACCTTTCCTCCTTTAACTTGTGGATCTTGGGTATTTTGTCTCAGCAGTAAGAAAAATAACTAAGACAGTCACTCAGTGGTAGAGTGCTTGCCAAACATGCATGAGGCCCTAGGTTCAATCCCCATTAAGCCAAAAAACAAAGAATATCAATGCTCTTCTGATTTCTACCCAAAACAAATCAGTACTTAGTCCAAAAGAAAGATTAGTTGCAAATCCTTTAAGTCTACTTCCAAGTAAAATAAGTAAAAGTGGGTATAAGTCTAAAAATTAATTTGATTTCAAAAATAATGGCACTACTATATAAGCAATCCTTTTTCTTTTAGATCATTAAGTTTCACCTTAAAAGTAAGCACTATCTTGGGGGCGGGAGTGGGTGGGAAGGCAAAGAATGTTTTCTAGCTACACATTGTTGCAGCAGTTTCTGCTGTTTTTCTATACAGTTTTCACCAATGAGAATTACAATCTGAGAACTGCTAAAAAAAAAAAAAAAGTAAGCACTATCTAAATGAACACAGTGTATCATTCCCAATGTTTCACTTACCCAACTAATTTTTTAGTATTACTATGTGTAAGCCACTTTATTAAATTAAAAGTTGAGGCTGTAATGATAAGCAAGACAGATAAGGTATCTGCTCTGTGAGAGTTTATAATTTAGCAAAGTAAACAGACCATAAAAAGAGGATAAACAAATTACTAAATCCTAATAAGCATAATTAGAGAAATATAATGTTGTAATAAAGAATAAGGGACAGCACATACTTAAGAAAGCACAGTCACTAAAGAGCTCTTTAAAGATACAAATTTGAAGCTAAGGTCAAAAGGGCCAGAAAGAGGCGACCATACAAAGTCTGAGCGTATCTGAGAGACGATGTGAAGACCAGCCTTCTAAGCTCTAATAACCATGGCTCAGAATTAGCTTCACCTGAAGGTTTGCAATGTTAATAATGACAAAATACTTAGAAACAACCTAAATATAAGAAATATAGTACTATTTAAAGAAAGCACAGAACATGCATTATACGGGATATCAAACAACCATTAAAATGAATGAGGCAAAAAAAAAAAAAAAAAGAAAGAATGAGGCATCTGTGTAGTAACAGATGTGGAATTGATCTCCTAAAAAGCAAACCACAGGACATGTTTTTTTGTGTTTATATACACACATGCACACACGTATGCTCACATACACACACAATGTTTGATATACATGTTTATCTACTCTTATGCATAAACTATCTCTGAAAAAGTATACAATACAGTGGAAACAGTAGTTACCTGTAGGTAGAAAAACAGGTATAAGAAATTTCATACTATATATATATTACCCACTAAATAAAGACTTTAATACACTGATTTTAAAAATTATATTAAAATATTTAGAACTGCTCATCTATGTATTAAATATAAGGTAACTATTACTTTAATCACAGAAATTTTCTCTTCTTTTACTTGGCAAACAAATTATCCCTTTAATATTAACAAAAAATCCGAACAGAATGATAATATCACATCAAGCAACAAAATCTCTAATTTGTGTTATAAAAACAAGTATATCTAAAAAACCATGACATGTGTATGGTAAAAATTCAATAACTATTTATTAAATGTATACTTTGCTACTGATTTTAGTGAGTTTGATTTTGTCATACATTTTTTCAGACTATCATACCAAAACAATGCAAATATACCTTTTCATAAATTACGTGTTTCTTTTAAACTGACACTATCTCATTTACATTTCCAAGACTCAACATTATTTCCTAGGCATCTAGGTGCAGGTAGTAAGGGTGCTGAAAATATAGGACTCATGCCTTCAAGAAGTTTACAGTTTTGAAAGATAAACCTTAAAAACACTAATCAGCAAAAGGGCATTATAAGTCTTACAGATAGACTGAATAATTCAAACTAAAATTGCTGCAGGATTTCAAGTAAGAAGAAAAAGAAGAATTACTAAGGATCTATTGAGTCCAAAAAATGCTTTAAAAAATACAGTACCTCATTTACATGTAAATTGTAATATCTGATGAAGACAGGCTTCCTGAGTATGTGGATGCTCAGCTGAGCTTTGAAGAAATTACTGATAATTAAATATAAATCATTTTTAGTTATTCAGGATCCCAAAGAGAATTTACTGAAGTGATCTCAATCTGTCTTTATCAATTACCTCTTATAAAAAGTATCTCAGGCATGAGCCTCTTAACAGATGTCATAAAAATATTAAAGAAGTTTAATCTCCTTTTCAAAAAGAAATATAAAATTTTAGTACTTTCTTCCTGCATTCTAATATATCATCTTGTGATGCTCTTGGGTATGTACATCTCACCTTGCATAATACTTAACTATGAATACTGAAACTCACAAATCATGCAAAAATATTTCTACCCAACTGTTTAACCTCTTCACACATCAAACTTATTTTTTAACATAGTTGTTAAAAGGTAGCAGATACGCATTTGAATTTCAATTTATTTCTCTCCACACATGGCCTTCTCTCAGAATAGATGCTAATGTGCAATTATCACTACAGAGAGACAAAGGCTAGTTTAGTCATGACCTCATAAAAGGCCCTACAACTTTATGGAAAATAGTAATCTTTGAGGAACATTAGTATTATTTTTACATACCATACTTATTAGTTAATACCCAATACTAATTATGTTTAGTAAACTGTCAATTTATTTTAAATGATTTGTTTCTCATTACTATAATTTGATTATAGTCTATTCTCATTTTCCTTGCCTAGTCTTATTTTATTACAGAAGCATTTTAGAGAATACTTAAAACTAAATTTTCAAATACATTATGCTTTAACCTCCATGTAACTTCTTTTTTAAATGAATATAAAAATAATTCTGAAAACATATAGGTCATTATGGGGTAAAACCCTTTCCAAGACTATGTTAGGGAGAAATGCAAATAATACTTAAATCTGAATTTCATTTTTATTTATGTAATGTCATATATTATATGAATGTTTAAGGAATGTTTTTGTTTGCTTATGTTATGCAAATAAAAATGCACAAACATGTATTTGCACAGGTTTACATACAGATGGAACATATACACATGTACCTACCAGAAAAACCCTTTAACAACATTTTCCTAATAAAATACACAGTTTATGTTGAGTAATTCTTAATTCACTGCTCAAAAGCTTACTTAAATTTCTGTGTATTAAAATAGACACAGAATTACAATGAACTAGCCAATAAATACTATGATTAAGTATACTATCAAGAAATAAAAAACATTTTACATTTAAATATGTAGATCAAAGAAACAACTACATTTTGAGCATCATCTTGACAACACTGGACTTTAGCAATTATACTAAAAAATATAAATTCATATATTTAAATATAAAACTGTAAGTCATCAAAAGGTTGGCATTGTTAATATCCATAATAAACTACTTAAATCACTTAGCTGTTTTCATATTCCAAGCCTATTAATAATCACATTCCCAATTGGCTTTGAAGATGTAATTCTTCATTTCAGTTCGTATCTCAGGAATATATTTGCCATCTTGGTCCTTTAATGTTTTGTGAAAAGTTATACCTTTTTCTGGGGTATATGGCCATTTGGAGTAAGTTTGTAACCATAAACTATATGTTTTCATTAAAATATGAAAAACGTATGTTTACAAGTGCGGGAGAGAATGCTGAATTTAACAACCTGTTTTTAAAGTGTTAGCTGGGTAGAACCCGGTGTGTTTTCTGCTCGGAGAGCAGCCGTACACTTCCATTGCGTTTCTGGAGAGTACTGGAGAAGCGCACTTGATGACACGAGAAAGACCGGGCCCACCTTTGACATAAAAACTGCGCGTGTTCACCGGCCAGTGAATAACTCGTTTCCGGCAAAAAGAAAAAAGTTGAGCTGAGAAAGCATAACCGGTCACACACCTCCTGCACCGTCTCGGCGCTGTGGTCCCTGAGAAAGCAAAGGGCACCGCAGGTTTGGGAGCAGGGCACAGGAGCCGTGGGCGCTCGCGGGGCGAGCAGCGACGCCCGGTCTGGACAGCTCCCGGTGCTGAAGTTGCACCGCCTCGGCCCACCCCGCCGGCCGCCCGCATGCCTCCGCCTGGGCAGCGGGGCCGGGCCTCGCCCGGGTCGGGACTTCCCGAGCGGGGCTGCCGGGCTGCGGCCCCGCGGGTCCCGTGGGTGAGGGCGGGGCCGGGCCTCGTCGGGAGGAAGCGGTGCGAGGGCGCGGCGGCGGGGTGGGGAAGATGGCGGCGCCCGCGGCCCCCGGACCCGGACCCCGACCCGGACCCCGACCCGGACCCCGACCCGGCCCGCCCCGCAGGCCGCCCGCCGCCGGCCGGCACCTGTGCGCGCCATATTGGATCCCTCGCCGGCCCGGCCTCGCGGGCGGGAAGGGCTGGGAGCCGCGCGTCCCCGAAGCCACCCCGCCCGCGAGGCCGCCCCGAGCCGCCCTTACTTGAGCACCGACTGCTCCTTCTCCTCCTCCTTCCTCTGCCGGTCCATGACAGCCAGGATGATCTTGCGCTCCTCCTCCGTGAGGTGGCTGAGGTCCGGCATCGCGGGCGGCAGCGGCGCGGCGGCGGGAGCGGAGCGGCCCCGCGGCCCGGCCGGAGCCGACATGTCTGGGGCAGCCGCGCGCCCCGGGGAGGGAGACTCATGCGCTGGCCCGGCCTGGCCCGGAGCAGCGCGG
>NW_004624763.1:19986999-20027415 GCF_000247695.1 Heterocephalus glaber | reverse complement strand
CGCCCACCGCGCCGGCCGCGGGGACCCGGCCCCCCCGCGAGCGCGCTGACTGGGCCGCCGCCCTCCTAGCCCGGCGGAGTCCCGCGTGGGGCCAGCGCCGCTCGCCCCGCCCCGCCCCGCCCCGCCCCGCCCCGCGTCACCTCCCGGGCTGAGGCGGCGGGAGGTTGGGGGCGTCGCCCGGGGCTCGGGGAGGAGAGGCCGGCGGTGAGGGCGGGGGTCCCGGCCGCGGACCCGGGACCTGGCGCTCGGGCGGGCGCGGCGGGCACAGGCCGGGCCGCCGTCGGGGAGGAGCCGACCTGGTTCCCCAGCCTGGACTCGGCTCGGTCAGGGCAGGCGGCGGAGACGGCACCCGGCCGGGTCGGAGGGGCCGCCGCCCTTGGCGTGTGGACGAGCCCCCACCCTGGGGTGCAGGGCCCCGAGAGATCGGAGTTGAGGCGCGAGTGTGCACCCCTACCTGCCTTGCACACCAGCGCCGTGTGGAACCAGGCCAGGCCTAGTGAGTAGTGCAGGCCCTTGGGGCTCTATTGTATTTACCTTCTCGTGCGGTGGAGTAGGCGCTGTCCCTCCTCCTCCCTGGTTCCCCTGGTTCCTAGTCTCATAGCTCTGGGTTGGAGAGAACTGGGAGCCCACAGACAGCCCTGCAAGTCTCTTGGGGTTTCTAGGCTTACATTTCTACATTTTTTTCCCTACCCATGCCTTGTAATTGGAGAGAGAAAAGCGAAGAGTTTAGATTTGTGCTGTTTAGTAGTATTACTTGCCTGTTTTACCAATTCATACGCCGCATAATCGGCTTTCATCTCTGAAGCTAGGAAAACCAGATGAGATCATGTGAATCCCAAATTCTTTAATTTTGTTTGAGCACTAAAGAATTTTTACAGATCTTGACTCCAACCTCATCATCATATGGGAAACTGAAGACCAAGATCAACAGATCTTACAAATTTAGTAAACTTCAGATCTGGAACTAGAAGCTAGGTAATTTTGCTCCACTTTAAGACCGTGGTAGTTTTCAGTCCTACCTGCACAGGATTACCTGGGATGCTTTAAAAATACCACCTGGACCCAACCTGCCATCAAATGAATAATTTCCAGGAGTGGGACTCTGGTTGTGGGTATATTTTGAAAGTAACCCAAGTGATTAATGTATAGCAAAAGTTGAGTGTGTGTGTGAAATAGATAATGGAGAAGAAAGAAAATCACAACTAAAAAGAGGAAAGCAATCAAAAGACTACTTCTAAAGGGAACTAAATTTTTTTACCTAAACTGAAATACTAAAGTTTGGTATCCCTACTTCCCTGTCATATGCAGTGACAATGACAGTCAACAGTTTAGGCTATGAAACTTGTGTCAATAAAATACACAAAGTACTCCCTTAGATGAAAGTGGAACTAAAAATAATAAGAGTGGTGGAGAGGACACTACCTTATTCAACTATTTCTGAGCCACACTCTAAAATAAAGAACACCTCCTTCCATCCCCAACCCAAATATCAGACCCTAGCAGGACTAGAACACACACACTGTTCTGAAGCTGAAACTCCAAGGTTAAAACAGCTTAGTTATTTCGAGTACATAAAAGGCGAACTTAAAAGCAGTTGTCCAAATCAGACAGTTTTGGATTTATTTGTTTTACAGTAGTGGGTTACCTCCTGAGCCCTGTACTATTTTCTGCGGTCACAGAGCATTCTGAGTGCCTGAGGCTGCCTCCCTACCCCACCTCCCGGCCCACACTGCCTGCCACCTGCCTGGAGACAATGCCAACATATTAAGTATAGTGGCCATGAACCTGACTCACAGAGACACCTGGCTTTTTACAAGAAAGAAGCAGAAGTGAGTTGGCTTACCATTTCCATGTTTCCTCTTTACAGCTTTTACTACAATTAGAGGAGTTTGTCATATGAAAGGAATTCTTCAGGCCGACAAGATGGCAGATGACACACACACCTGTCATCCCAGCTACTCAGGAGGATCATAAATTCGAGGCCAGCCTTGCCAACTTAGCAAGACACTGTCTCAAAAGGGGTGGGAGATATAGCTAAGTGCTCCACGGTGTTAATGCCCAATACCACACATACACACAAAGGGAATTCTTAGAGGTGGAAATTCTTAAAGTCACTAGTCATAGTCCTTTACAAAATATTTGTCGCAATATTTATGTGTCATATACATAGAATATGTCATATAGATGGAATATATACCATAAAATTTTTAAATGGGGTTTAACCTAAGTGAGCTACTTTGAAAATAGTCATCCCAATGTAACATAAAATTGCTATGTATGCTCAAAACTAAATAAAGTAAAATATTGTCACAAACTCTCTAGGTCTTTCTGTAATACAGATGTTAGAGATGTTCATTTTGTTTGACCTAGCTTAGTGTTTTACTTAAAATGTTTGTTGTCCGGTATCCTGTAAGGTATTGCATTTTACTTGGGCGAGTCAGGGTGCAAACACATTTGAAATTGAGTTAGAACTGCAATATTCTTGTTTAACTTCAGAAGTCACTGAATTTTCAAGGTCTTGACACAAACCATTCTCAACATGCAAGTATTTTTTGGAGTGCCTGCAGGTTTGGGAAGCAGTGAGTTTGTGGACTTTTCATTTTTACGTCTGAATCTGAACAAGGGTGGCTTCGTTCAAATGTTAGCAGCGGGTCCAGAACTAAATCACAAGCCTGGAACCAAGCAAGAGCTTAGTACCCTGCCAAGAAACCTGGCTGCTCACGTGCTCAGAATCTTTGCAGCTCTGCTCCCACAGATGGATGGGCTGTTGTTTATGCAGCTTCTCCACCAGATCTTCCTGCTGCTCCCATTGCAGCTCTGAGGTGTTTCTTGATACGGCGTAAAGTGCGAGCATCCCAAAGCATGACTCGTATTATAACACCCACTGGTCAAAACCCTGCAGTTGTTCCCCAGTTTGTTTAGTAAGAGTCAACCCCATAAACAGTTTGGAAGTCACAGTTTATCTCTCTGACCCCATCCACAGGACTTCATTTTAGGCTGTCCTTGCGCCGTCACCTCTGCCTAGAACACCCTTCCTTCACTATCATAGTCACTAACTGCTTCTTCACCACCAAGTTTTTGCTCACTTACTTGTCCATTCAGTACTACAGCCTGCCGCACACCCTCCTAGTCAACACAATCTCTTTACCTTAGCCTATTTATTTTCCCTGCACTTGCCACTGTCTGACAGCTGTGTTTTTACTCCAAGTCAAATAATATACTGCACTAGTTTATTATATTTATTATTGATCACCTACTCCCCCCTCCTAGAATATAATCATTAGGACAGCAGGAATTTTAGTACCATATCCTAACCACCTAAAACAACCAATGCACACAGAAGGCATTCCAACAAATATTTGTGTAATAAAGTCCTGAAAGAGAAATTGCTGTTATTATTTAAGTTGGGCCAGAGAAAGGGAAAAACCATTCTCAAAAGAGGGAAAAGCAGATGCAGAAAACCTAAACTCTTTGCTAAGTCACCCAGGTTCCGGTGGGATTCAGCGCCTCCCTCGCTCTCTGGCCTCGCCTCCATGCCAGTCCACAACCTCTTCAGCCCAGCAATCTCCTTACGCCTCACTGAGTGCATGGCTTCCTATCTGTGGGACTGCCCAGTCTCTCTGCTTGGCTTATCTTTCCTACTACCTCTCCCATAACCTCCTCAGTTAGCTTCTTTGTCTTTACCATGTGTTCACGCCCTCTTTCTCCTCCTGGCATCTGTCTGCCCCAGGCCCTCTTACTACTGCCCACACTCTTTTCACAGCTAGCACTTACTACAGTATGTCATAACCATTTATTTCCTTGTCTATATTCTCAACTGGACTGTGAATTCTTTAACAGCAAGAAATGTGATTTTCTTTCTGGTTTCCCCATCAGAGTGTCTCACACATGATAGGGGCCCAGGAAACATACTGAACAAATATATGGACAGCTGCAAAATAAGGAGAAAATCACTTATCGGAGTATAGAGAAAGGGAGGCAGGGATTTGTAGCAAAAAATAAAGGCAAAGAAATAGGCTATGGAAAGATTGGGCTGTAATGTATATGCTATGTTGAAGAATTTCTTTTATAATCATTAGATAGGCAGTGAAAGTCATTTAGCCAGAGAACTGATATGATCAGCTTTGATTTTCAAGAAGATACCCTGCCTTCAATCCTTCATATCCAAAACACCTGCTAATAGAAATACTCAAAGCACACGGATGCACAGTGGTTTAGGCATGGAGACACAAATAGCAGAATTTTTACTTCCTGTTTGCAGACTTTATTTTTGTAGCCATTTTGCTCAGTAGATTATAATAGCATGATAATGAGGCCAAGGTCACAGTTTAAATCCCTGAGTGAGTCAGTCAGTGCAGTACCCACTGCTGACTATTAATCTTTGCCAGTTGTCAAATGACAACATATTATTTCTTCACCAGGAATTGAGTGATACAATATGACTGGTTCATCCAAAGTTAATCAGCATTATTGGAGAAGCAACTCAAAGTGCATGACTATTATAGTGTCATGACTACCACAATGTCATTTAAAATTAAAATAATAGTATTTTATTAGTGATGACCAAGAAGCACAGCATGAGAGAAAGAATACATTGTTTGTCCCTGAGAAAGAAACTAGAGATTAGTGCAGTTTAATGATTGGGATTCAAGGCCAAGAGGTAATGAAAAAATTAGTGGATATTAATATAAATAAGTTTTATTAATTTTGTGTATTTAGCAAGATTGGACGCTATTTCTTAATTATCACATCATAAAAACTGTGAAGCTATCATAGTAAGTGGGCCTGGGAAAATAATACTCCAATTATCTTTCATTTATAGCATTATAAAATTATTTCTGTTTCTATTCTCTCAATAAACACATCTGGAAAGTGAAATATGTACATGTAGACATAACTGTTGTGAATATTTTCTTAGTTAAATGTTTATCTTAATTACACTAGTTTAACAAAAGTGAATTTTCTGAGGTCAGAAATACATTTAAACCCCCTAATGAACAAGTGGATCTAGACATTAAATACTGATTAAACAGCAACAGATGCTGCTATCATAAATATGTCAACTAGGCATCATGTGCTTCCCGGTGAAAGATAAAACACTGCTGCCGTGGTTGTCTTGCCAAAAGCAAAGCTGAGTTTGAACATCATCTAGACTCATCTTTCAGTTTATGGGAAATTCAGAGGACACAGTAACATACTCCCCTACACCATGGACTGCAATCTCTGGAACATGCCCGAGGACATTCTATAGGACAAAACCCGTGGATACAAACACACTGCAAGGGAAAAAAGGAGAAATGAAGGGCAGAGGAACCTATAGTTTAAATAAGACCTGAAAGGTATCAGCCAACTGCAAGTAATTCATGAATTTCATTCGGACCCTGAATTTTTTTAAAAAACTGGAAAAAACTTTTATAAGAGAAGTGGTGATTTACACTGTATTTTATGATAATAGTGAATTGTTACTTTTTAGGATAATATATGTATTATGCTTCAAAGAGATTAAGTAATTTGACCGAAAGGAGTAATCACAGCTAATGTTCAAATCTATTTCTCTGGGCTCTCTATCAAGTTTTCATTACACTACACACATTTGTTGAATGTAGTTATAGGTATATACTGTTTCCCTGAAGAAAATTGAAGCATGCTTTTATTGTAGTTCTTGGCATCTAGTAGATACCACAAAGTAGTTACATTTAACACAACATACTCCCTAGTTACTATCATACTTAAAATGTGAAAACATTAGTATAACGGAAACTACTATTAAGTGAGTTATATGTCACTTTGTCTGACACTACCTTGGTTTTCCAAGGACAGACCTTTTTTAACCCATTGATCAGTTTAATTATTAATTGCAACTCCTTTCACTCCTTGAAATATCTCAGTTTGGACCTCATATTATATGGTCACACTGAATTTAGTAGAATATGAGTTAGTCTCAGATGCATAATATGTAATGGATCTAGAAAGTCTCTAAAATTCAGTGCCTTCCTAAACCAAAGGTCAATGTCCTAACCATCCCTCAGTTACAACACCACACGCTAGACATTTGAAATGAAGTTAATGAATTCCCACTAAAAATAATACTTTTGATTATATTCTCCCCTGGGTCAAGATTTTGACATCAGCTATAATCCAGAAACAACTGTAGTAGGAATACCAGCCATACCAAGCCCATTTTCTAATGAAGATTCAGGGCCAAAACAAAATCAAAGACCCAGGGATTTTTAAAAAGCCATCAACATAGGCCTGAAATACAGTACATACAAGAAAATAAGGCCATGACAAGCTTCCCAACTGGAAAAAAGATAGTAGCCATTTATTTTAAAATATGTAGGAGGTGATTATAGACATTCTAGGCAAAATCTAGGAAATTTAAAATATGCTGCAACCCAAGATTTCCCACAAATGTGTGGCTCTCAGAGACCAAAGGGTGTGGGATGGCTTGAAAATGGTTTGTTGTCCCTGAAACTCACATTGAAATCTCATCCCCATTAGGAGATACTGAGAGGAGGCCAAGCAGGACCTGTCAGAGGCGATGCAGCTCGGGCCTCATGGATGGCTCATCGTGTCTCTGTGAACGGATGCGACAATCAGCCACTGTGCAGTACTGAGAGTGGCTCTGCTGGCTGGGCCAGGTCTCACTGCCCGGGTCTCTCAACCCTGCTGCTCTACACTACCATGGCACTCTGCCAGCAAGACGCTATGCCAGATGGGGCCCCCACTCTGCCTTGAGCTGAAATCGCAAGCCAAAATATGCATTTTTTTCTTTATCATTCACCCAGTGTGTGGTATTGCTATTAGCAACAGAAAACAGGTTGGGGCAGGGTGGGTTTATGTTCTGCTATGTGACTGGCTGCTGCTCCTGATGTCCTACTCGCCTAGACTATTGCTTTCACCTTATCTCGATGGAGCCTGATCCAACTGCTCTTGTCCATGTCCTGTACTCTGCCAGACACCATGAAATTCAAGAAACCACATCCTAGATCTGATGAAAGGAGATGCAAGGCTCACTATCAGCTGTGTACTGATGGTACTGCATCCCTAATTACTTCACTATCTTTCTGATTAGAGTCATATAACACTAGGCTGAAAGGAAGAGAGAAAAGAGCACTCATTCCCCATGAAGGGAAGGTGAAGAAAGGATTAGCAGAAGAACTTAAGAACACCCCAAGTTTATTGGTCGTTGTCTTACTAGTCAAGGGAAATTTGTTCATCTCCATACCAGAGAGAGAAAAATGAGCTTATCATGCTTATTAGCTGCATGTTTAGGTGCCTAGCCTATCTCAAGAAAACATTACCATATCAGTAATTTTGGAAAAGGCATTCAATTTTAGAGTCTTTGGCTTTCCTCTTGCAAAATGAAAATCGACTAAAAGGTGATCAGTAAGATTCTTCCTACCTCTCAAATGCAGTGATACTATGAAATACAACCATTATCTAATAGTTACTTTTGAAATATACTATTCATTTAGCAAGTATGTATTGGGAACTATTGAGAACATACTGTACCTGTATAGAAAATAATGCCTACCCTCAGAAAGTTCACAGTATAGTACAGGGGATACACAAACGCTTGTCATCCACTGTGGGATGTGCTACAAGAGAGGGATCTATTAAAGTTGGTGTAAGTACCAAGACAATATACCTAACTCCCATGAGGAACACAAAAACATTTCAACTGGGTCTCGATAATCAGAAAGAAAAGGTTGTTCAGGCAGAGGAACAAAGATGGGTACACAGAATCGCACATTATTTTGTGCCACTTGGCGTGTAGGTTTCAAGAGGCTGAGAAAGTGCAATTGCCTGGAGATGAGGCTGGAAACTGAGTGGGCCAGTGCATGTAAATCCTAGAAGTTATGCTAAGCAGTTTGGACCTCCTCCTGCAACAGGGCTTCCCCAACTCATCACTGCACTAAAATTGCCCTTGTAGATCTCATTTACATGCAGATTCTAATTCAATTAGTTTGAGGTAGAGCCAGATATTCTGGTTTTCTAATGAACCCCAAATGATGCCTGCATCACTGGTTATGGACCACACTTTGAGTGGGAAGTTTGTTGTACAAGGAAGTGATGTGGTGAAATTGTTTTTAGGAGAGATCACTCCATGAATGAGTAGGAAGTGAAATGAAAAAACAATAAGAGTACTAATAGAGAAAAAAATTAGGAAGCTATTAAAATAATAAAGGCCAAACAAGAACTGAACAGTAGCAGCAGAAATGGAAAGGAGGGGATAGCTTCAAGCTATATTTAAGAGGTAGAATGGCCAGGCCTTGGTGACCAGTCAGCTGTGACAGGCAAGGGAGGAAGAGGAGTCCATACAAGAATCCAGTAGTTGGGGTGGGGATTTAGCTCAGTGGCACCTTGCCTGCCTCAAAAGTGTAAGGTCCTGGGCCCGGGATTTAGCTCAGTGGTTTCACTGCCTGCTGCGCAAGCATAAGGACCCGAGTTCGATCCCCGGTACCAAAAAAACCAAAAAACAAAAAGTATAAGGTCCTTAGTTCAATCCCCGGTACCAAAAAAATATAGAATCCAATAGTCTCACTTAGATTGAATTAAATGAATAAAATCTCATTAAAGAACACCAACCCAAGGATAAAAAAAGCCTATGAAAGTAAATTTGTTAAACTATTGCTTTTCTTTTCTTTTTTCCAATTGTTCTGTGTAACCCTGTAATATTCTAAGGTTGATCTCTTGCTAGGTCGTCCAATGTGGGCATAACCACACTGGCCACATGTGACTAAAATTAAGTTTATATTAAGTTTATTATTACATTAACGAAGAATAAATAACATGTTAAATTCCACAGTTACACAAGTTCTAGTCCAAGTGCTCGATAGCTCTCTGTGGCTAACGGCTACCATTTTGCCCATCACCAATATAGAACGTCTCCCATCTGTAGTGCAAGGAGTCAACGTTAGGAATCGCATTTACTTTGTTTACTTCTTTTTAAATGTATGCTTCTCTTCTCATAAGACACTTTAAGATTTGTTAAATATGCAAACAGTCAATGGACTAAGAAGTGGGGATATCTGTAAACCACACCAACGGGGAGATCTTGGCAGGCTGGACAATGTGCCCTCCCTTCCTCTGAGGAACAACACACAGGTTCGTAAACCCCAGAAGACTGTACATCCCCGAGGACATGAGCTCATTTGTAATTAAGTCTGTGAGAATGATGACAGATACACACCTCGAGAGTAAGCAGAGGACCAGTGGGGGCCACTTTGGAGGCTTCCTGCAGCCCTCACCACAGTTCGGTCAAGAAGGGAGAGCTGAGTGTAGGCGCGTGAAGATGGAGCCCCTTCCGGGGCTCTTCCCGGGGAATGGAGAGGAAGCAAGCTCTACCCCTTAGGGTGCTGCAGTGAGGCTCAAGCAAGACTCAGCACAAACTGACAGTAAGGCAGTTCATTGCTCTGTAAGAGTTCAGAGTTGGTTGCTCCAGGAGCCTCTACGTGTTCTGTCAGGGACTCAGTTTCATCCTGGATTTGTGCTTCGCTTCCGCGGTGTTGATTTTCCCATGGGATAACATAGCTGACAGAACAATTAGGCCCTTTCTGCCTCTGAGCTTGCTGCGGCGCAAACCCACTCAGCTGCAGATCCCAACTGCGCGGTGGCAGCTTCTCTCCTCCATCCTGTGCCCGGGAGAGCTGCTCCCGTGACAGGGCCCCCTCCGCCTGAGCCCATCCTGCGGTGAGGGTGGGAGTGACTCACGGCGCCGGCCCACCTGACCACAGGCGAGCTGAGAGAGCGCTCCACTTGCCCTGTCAGCAGCGGAAGAACATTATTATCTAGTTCTCATTAGTGTCGATTAACTTTTGGAAACGTTTCAAGTGACTTTTCTCATGATAAGATACACTGTGAAATGTAGAAGTGAGCAAGTGATGTTAGTTTCAGATTCACGGTGAAAATCAGAGGAAGATAGTTTCAGGGAGGAAATGGCATGAAAATGGTAAGCTTTACACTTTTAGTGTAATTACAAAAAGTTAAGGAAATAGATGAAAAATAACTGATGTAATCAGATGATTGGACATATACTCAGATTTTACCCTGAAACTATAGATGAGAATCTTCGATGAATTGAAACAGTACCCAAAGTGAAATGAAAGGATTTTAGCCAAACTACTGTTAAACTAAATATACAAAGGAATTAATCACTAATATATAAGCTCCTAATGGTTTAATTGATAACCGTGATAAAGTACACCCTTATACATGTTAGTTTTTGGAAGGCTTTTATCCATCTCCAGTATAAGAATTACAAACGTTTTTTCAGATAAGTAAAAAGGCCACAGTGGGTCTTTTTAGAGATTAATAATGATACCCTCACTTTGTTTTACTCTTACTTTAAGATTAATGATAAAATTATGGTTCCAACTGTCACCTCAAGGAAACTAGTACCTAAAACTGTATCACCAGTTTTAGTCCTTCATTCCTAGGTGTGGAGTGGCATTAAACTTCAGAGTTTCACTACCATCTCAAACTCAGTATCTCTAAAGCAGAGTTTATCAGCAACAACAACCACCACAAAAATACCAGGTGTTTTTCCCTCCAACTTCCACCTTTCTGTCGTTGGTATCATCATTCCCACAAACCTCCTATGGCAGGAATGTCCATGATTATTCCATGATTATTCCTTATTTTATTTTAACATTTAATCAGCTGCTACATACTGCCAATTATCAGGTATCAGTGCTATTATTTTGTGGCGGTATCTCAACTATATCCCCTAAGTTATCCTCATTGAAACCACCCTAACCTAAATTATTACCACATGACATTCAAATAATTGCACTATCACAAGCATAATATAGGAGCAGAATCGCTGGGCCATGGGTCAGGATGCCATTGATGAGTTACATCATTTTAGTTGTCACGATCTTCAGGCCCCAAATGCATCTGTCAAGTGAATGGGATCTGGCAAGATTGTCAGTATGTTCACTTCAATTCTAAAATTTCACACCACAATTATTTTTCCTTGCCCTGTCTCTTTCATTCTTCCCCTGCAAATCCTTCTGGCACTGCTGCTGAAGTAATCTTTTTAAAACCCTACTGTTATTATGACGAGACAGTGGCAAAGTAAACCCTGGAAAATATCAGCTCTGAGGTCACAATGCAGCACTTTTACCTGCAGCCTAGTCAACCATGGAACTAAACATACTCACTGTCTATGAAACAAGGGAAATGACAGTACTTTTTAATGTCTGGAACATAATAACTGCTCAACAAGTGTTTGTTATTATTCTTACAATATTCTCAAATCACATCACATTAATTGACTCTCTCTACAAAAGGTCCAACATTCATAGCTCAAGTATTTTCCTGCATTGGCCTCCTATCGGCTTCTTTTACATTTGCGCTGTTACATTGTGTACACCTTCACCCCCCAAATATCGATTTATTCTGTATCTTCCAGGGGCTCCTGACTTACTGGCATCTCTTCAATATCACTTGTGTCAGGAACACAACAGCCTCTTCTCTGTGTATTTGAGCTGACCCATCTAAATCTGCAGGCTTTCAGAGACGTAAGACAAAACACCAACTTCAACCGATCTAACAATGAGGGAAGTGTTGCTGCTGCATGAGCCAGGCTTCAGATTGACCTGACCAGAGCTCCGCCTCTGTTGCTGATGTTGGGGTTTTTTTGTTTTTGTTTGTTTTTGTTTTTGAGGCAGGGTCTCACTGTGTAGTCCAGGCTGGCCTCGAACTCGTGGCAGTCCTCCTGCCTCAGCATCTTGAGTGCTGGGAGTATAGGCGTGCACCACCATGCCTGGCTCTTGCTGATGCTTGTTTGTTTTTTGAGCTTTGTTTAGTTTCTGCAACACAGATTTATTTCCCAAAGCACTGGAGGTTGCGTCTGTTTCTTTGCAGCTGTCCCGGGCCTTTCATTGCCCTCAGGTGCCCTACATCTAGCAAAGTGACTCTCGGGGTTCCAGGCACCATGGTGCTAGAAGAAGAAAGAAAGTCTTCCTAGCATCTAAACAAGAGTCCTTAAAGTCTCCCTGATTGGGTCACATTCTCCTCTTTGCATTCCCTACCTCTCGTCCCAGGGCACAACCGAGCAGGGAAACGGAAGGTGCCAGTGGTCCCACTGCACTAACCACAGCTCCCCCAGAATCTTAGGGGTGGGATCAGTTTCTCCAAAAGTATCTGAGCAGATGGTAGAGGATGCATGCTACCCAAGTCACAGTCCGGACCCCCTTAGCCATAGGAAAGCAGTGATGAATGGTGGCTATGGGAACAACGATGTCCATGCCATCGTTATCTTTAAGACCCGACTCAAAATAATCCCTCTGACAAGGCCAGTTTCTACCGGCACCACCTCGACTTGCCTCACAACTGACCTCGTCCTGGAAGTTCCCACTCAGCACTAAGCTGCATGCAGGCAGCGGGCAGTGAAGGGTAAAATCTCCACACGGAGAATTCAGCGCCGTATATTTAGAAAGTGGAACTAGAAGGCTGAAAGGCGTGTACTGGTGGGGAACAGATCACGGCTCTCGGCACTGCCCTCGAGAGAGGGAGCAGGTTAGGAAATGGGCCCCTGGGTTCACTTCAGCAGCTTCACCCTCTGCAACAGCTGTGCATCCCCGTTTCTGCTTTCTTTCAGGAAGAGTCTGGAGCCAGCGTGGCTGTCCAACAGCTACGTCTGATGGCTGCATTTATGCCCCTGCCAGTGGCTCTCTCAGCTTTGACAACTCAGTTTAAATTTATTTCCTTTATATCAAAGTGCTTTCCCTCAAGGAGCCCCTGGGAAAACATACTCTATTCCTTTTTTCCTTAACTGCTCCTTTGACCTTTTTCCTGCCAGCAAGGCCGATTATTAACAGTTTCCATCCTTTGCAAATGGAAGTAACAACAGACCCAATACTTGGTTTGAAAATATTTTGCTATTTCCATTCATTAATATTTTGTTAATGGAAACCACACATTATATATTTTACTGAAATGCTATGACTTGAAATTTGGCTATCTGTATGTCTCTAATAATAAGAGCTTCACAATGCAACTGTTGTTTGTAGATTTGCAGCTGGCTGGTATTTTAATATTTAATTCACATTTTAAAATTTAATATGGTTGACCTAAAATATGAGATATTCTCAAATCATTGCACTGCAAAAGAAAGTAAAACCAGCTACCTATGAGACAGCCTTTTATTCATAAATAGAAATCATTAGCACTCACCCACCAATTTTTTAATTGTACTCTTAACAACGCTAAATGAAAAAAAAGACTCTTTAGGGAGCTAAATTCACCAGAGCCACATAGCAAAGACATGAGAATTAGCACAGTGAGGGGAAAAAACTCATTCCCAGAAGCAGATTTAACAAATAATAAGTATGCAAATAATGATTGTAGTTTCTTTTTCTCAAATCTTAAAAAATGAATTTCTAGGTCATAGTTCTAATAGTTGTTCTGTCTTTCCCACTGTATTATGATCTCTAACTTTCCTGGAATGGTTTACTGTCTTTTAGATTCACCTATTTCTCTAGCATGGTGCCTTCTACCCCACGGAACACTTACTTAATGTAATTTAAAACCAATAATCCCTGAAATAAACCAACAATTATTGGGGAATGTTTTGACTTGAAAATTTCAACATTTTCCAGAAAGTCATCTAAGTATAGAAATATGATTTTTCTTTGGTTCTACTGCTAAGGGATTTTTTCTTTTTCTTTTAGCTTTTATTAACGTAAGTGTTGAAAAATTTTAAATATATCTGATTAGGTGAATTGACAAAACATCATTTCACACTTCCAAATTCTGGCTCATTTCTAAATGAATGTGATCATCTAAATTTTTTCTTAGAAAAATGAAAAATGATGAAGCATTTTTCTAACTCAAACTGTAAGAAGTCGTAATTTTCTACTCCAGGGTTGCTGACACATTTCCCTTCATTCTCTGTGTTCTGTAAGAGGATCACTCTGTTGCCCCTGGGCATGTGTTCTGGTGATAATGGGATTGCAGTCTGATGATGATGACGATGAAGATGAAGATGAACAGTCACCTCCTTCCAGAATCCTCATGTGGTTAGCAGGTCGCTTAACTTCAGCAAGGAAATTCTGGATGACTCAGGTCAGTGATCACAATTCCAGCAATCTATCCTGGCTAGAAACCTGAACTGAGCGAAAAGAGTCTAGTAAATCTGAGGAATTTAAACCAGGCTCCTAGGCCTTGCTCCAAGAATGAGTCCGTATGTCGAGAAACCCATTTCCTGTAGACAGAAAATGAGCTGCCCTATCATTGAAGGCGGAGAAATAAAAATTCAAGTTGCTATATGACTATACTTAACTCATCAACAACTTCTATCTTTAATACTTGTGGGTGTTTTGCCATTTTCTTTAATTTCTTGTATTTTGTAAATAGCAAAGTTTTCAAAATATTACCTATTTTTCCTGTCCTAAGGAGAACCAAGGAAGAAAATGTTGCTCAATCTGGACCAGAGTTTAGCACCCAGCATAATTCAAAGTGAGACAGCACAAGTTTTTCTGAGGGAAAGATAAAAAAGGAGATGAAAGAATTGGGTTAGTATAGTTGGCTTCTCTTCCTTGAGATTTTCCATACAGAATTTTCACTGAATGAATCTCAACTTTTATGGGAATAGGGCATGGCACTGTGGCTCAACATAGAACAGTCCTTAGAGCTTATGGGACCATTAAATGTGTGGATTCATGTGGTTCCCTCAGGAGAAGGTGATAGAAATAGTGAGGAAATTTTCGGGAAAATGAGGTAGAGCTATGGGACTGTCTTTGCTGCTGCCATTGTCCCAGTGTCATTGCAGGTTCTTCACGGTACCCAGGGTTAACTCCTACATCACATGGCCCTGTGCTGGACTGGTACAAAGAGGATGCCATGGTGGTTTCATGTATTTAGTAACAATGGGGAGTAGAAGATTTAACAGAGTGGAATAGTACTGGAAAATAGAGAAGAAAAATACAAAAATTGAGTTAGAAGCAAGTTTAGAGAAGTTAAAAATAAAAGAGAAAAGGCATTCAGATCTAGGGGAATTTGAAGTTTCTCTGTGTTATTATCATTAGTTTTCTTTTCCATCTTGGTTCACTATACATTGGATGTTTTTGAATCATGGTGATTTCTTATGTTTTTATTATTAATATTGTTTTTATTGGAAAATCCTAGTTATACACATTTACAGAGTGCAATGTGATATTTTGATATATGTATATGATACAAGGTGATCAAATTAAGCTAATTAGAATATCTCACTTTGCTTATTTATGATTGTTTATGATGAGACATTTGAGATTCACTTATAGTAATTTTGAAACACACGTAATTGTTGACCACAGTCACCTTGCTATGCAATAGACTTTAGAATTTTTTTCTCCTGTCCACCTGGAACTTTGTACCCTTGAGCAAAAGAATGAAGCCAAGGGCACCACACTTCCTGATTTTAAAACATACCATGAAGCAATTGCAATAAAACAGCATGGAATTCACATGAAAACAGTCACTTACCAATAGCACCAGATGGATAGCCCAGAAGGAAGCCTACAAATTTGCCATTGATTGGATTTCAACTAAGACTCTACGAGCTCACAGTGGGGAAAGTTCAGTCTCTTCAATTCGTAGTGTTGAGACAACTGGGTATGCACATGCAGAAGAATGAAATTAGACTCTCGCCTCACACTATATGCAAAATGGACTGAAGACTCAAACATAAGACCAGAAACTCTAAAACCACTAAAAGAAAACATGGGGGAAGATCACCAACACTGCTATGGGCAATGATAGATCTGACCCTGAAAACACTGGGAATGAAAGTGAAAATGAACTAACAGATTCCCAATAAGCTAAAAAGCTTTACCACGTCCAAAGAAACCATCAACCCTGAAAAATGGGAGAAAATATTTTGCAGATTATTCATCTGATAAAGGGTTAATGTCTAAAATATATAAGAAACCCCAACAACTCAACAGCAAGAAAACATATAAAGATGGGCAAATGACTTGAATAGACATTTCTCCAAAGAAGACATACAAATGGCATCACTATTTATAAGGAAAATGCAAATTCAAACCACAATGAAATATCACTTTACAACTGCTATAATGTCTCTTAGAAAAAAGATGAAAGGTAAATTTCTTCAATAATATGGAGACATCTGAACCCTTTCTTGCATGTTGTTGGAGAAAATATAATGAATACAGGTCATAGAAAAAAAAAAGGTGGTTCCTCAAAAAATTAAAAATAGAACTATCATAGGATTTAGCAGTCCCACTACTGTACCCAAAGGAAATTAAATCAGTGTGTTGAAGAAATATCTGCACTCCTATGTTCATTGCAGTTTTGTTTTTAGCAACAGGGTCTCACCATGTAGTTCAGGCTGGTCTTGAATTTGCAGCGATCCTGCCTCAGCCTCCCAAGTGCTGAGATTACAGGCATGCACCACCATGCCCGACCATTGCAATACTATTCACAAGCTGCCAGTCCATAGATAAACAGGTAAGAAAATGTTCCATATACACAGAGGAATGCTACTCACCCTTGAAAATATGAACAGCCTTGTCATTTGTAACAACATGGATGAACCTGGAAGATAGTATGTGATATGAAACAAGTCAGCTACAGAAAGACAAATACTGCATGACTTCTGTTATGTGTGGAATCTGAAGATCGGGACTGCATACACAAGGAGGGTAGATTGGTGGTTGCCATTCTCTGGGGCTACATTGGAGGAAAGATACAAAATTAGGAGTAGGAGTAGTCAGGAGTAACTTCCAGGAGCCTGTTGCACAACATGGTGATGGTAGTTTAAAAAATATATTATATACTTGCAAATCACTGACAGTATATTTTAAATGTTTTCATCAAAAAAATGATAAGTATGTGAGGTGCACATATTAATTACCTCAATATGGCCATTCCACAATGTGTACATATTTTAAAACATTGTGCTGTACAAGATAAATATATGCAGTTATTTTCCAATTAAAGTACATTAATTAATTTGAAATGACATCACATTGGATTAGGAGGAGCCCTAAATCTGACAACTAATGTCCTTGTAAGAGGATGGAACATTCAGAGCCACAGAAGGGACTGTCCACACAGGCAGAGTGGAGAGATGGCAGCTAGCTACCGCCAAGGAGCATCAAGGATTATTGGGAGCCACCCAGACTAGGAAGAAGCAAGGAAGCCTAGAGCCTCAGAGCCTGGCCACACTGACACCTTGACTTTGGACTTCCGGACTCCAGAATTCTGAGAAAACACACTTCCAGTGTTTTAGGCCACCCAGTTTGAGGCACTTTGTTACAGCAGCACTAGGAAGTAAATACACCTGTCTGTGGGCGGAAGTGGACCGTTTTCCTGAAAAACTGAACAGTCCCAGAAAAAAAAAATTCTTTTCATACAGGAATTTCACACACATAGTGAAGAAACTGGCTGTCAGCTGAACCCACGATGAGGACTGGTTCTCTCCAAATACTGCCAAGAGCAGCATCTGTAGTGCTTCAGTCTTGACTGGGTCACCAAGAACCAGCAGACATTTGAACTTGAAAGCCTTCAAGTTCCTGAGATAGGCTATTCACTGGCCCAAAACCCATTCTTCCATTTCCTCTTTGGATAACAGAACCTCAGGACTTTCCTGGGCCTGTGGCTCTTCAGCAAGGACCATGTTTTCCGGTGGTGCCACAACGTCCAATTTATGTCCTTGAAAGGAAGCTGCCTGGTGTTCACTTGGTCTTCTTCAGGCTGGAGCATGGGTTTCTTGGGAACGAGCCAGCTTCGACAGAGAGGAAAAGGAAGTGGTGGGGAAGAGACTCGGAGCTCTGAGAGTTCCAGGCCATCTTCTCACCCCAGGCCTGCTGGATCACTGAAAAAGACATTTCCTGTGTCTTGGGCCATCATATACAATAGCTTAGCTTCTCTTCTACTAGTGCAGTACTGCTTGGCTTTTAAAATTTACTTTGTTAGAAATAAACGTTTATTTTAAGAGAAATTTCGACTAAAAAAAAAAACTAAAGATGTGCCTGGTCTCTGCTATCTTCAAGGATCTTTGAGGAAAACTGTGCCTCTTCAGTTCCCTGAGTCCTCAATCTGACCATAGCAAGATTCATCTTTCAACAGATTAGTTCCCTAGGCATTTTTAGAATTTTTATTAGTCCATGTTGGCAGTGCATTACGATCACACTCATCGTGTGGTACTGTAAATCACGCATCTTAATTCTTTTTATCTCCTTCCCCTCCTCTCCCTCCTTCTCTTGACCCTTTCTCTTTTGCAAAAGCTCTATCTTCTTGTTTCCTATGATCTCTCTTTTATTTTGCCTTAACTTATTTATACTCTGGGTTTCCCATAGAAAAGAAACTGTGCAGTAGTTAAGCTACTGTGTCTGGTTTATTATGCTTGCATTTTCTGTCATAACTGACTAAGGGGAGATATGGGTAAATATTTGTTAAATGAATGAAAACTATTATTTCATTCACAAAAACTGACTTGATGGTATGAAGAACTTTAAGAAAATACACTTTATTTTTTAGGGCTGTTTTAGGTTCATAGCAATATTGAGCAGAAAGCACGAACCTGGCATTCCCACACTATCTGCATCCCGGACCAGTGTGGTGCACTTGCTACCCAAAGCCCTTACTTCACAGTAGGTTGCCCTCTGGCTGTTGCATATTCTAGGGGTTTGCACAAATGAACAGGGACAAGTTTCCACGGAATCAGATACAGTCATTTCACTGCCCAGAAAATCTCCTGTGCTACACTTATTCATCCTCCCTATGCATTAGCTCTGTCCATAACTTTTTAGTATTGCACATTTTGTGAACATGAATTTCACCTAATTTCTTTTATCATGAAAGTATCTTATTTCTCCATCAATTTTGAAAGATAGTTTTGCAGGGTACATCAATCTGGGTTGGAGGCTGTTTTCCTTTAGGGTTGAAATACATCACTCCAAGCTCTTCTTGCCTTGAGGGTTTGCATTGAGAAGTCTGCTGTGATTCTGATGGGCTTTCCTTTGTATGTGATTTGTTTCTTTTCTCTCACTGCTTGTAGAATTTTGTTCTTCTGTTGGATTTCTGGAATCCTGACTATTATATGCCTATGTGTAGATTTTTTTTGATCAAGGCTAGCTGGAGTCCTATATGCCTCACTTATCTGTATGTCAAGTTCTTTTCCCCTGCTTGGGAAGTTTTCTGCCATCACGTCTGTGAATAGTTTTTTTATGTCATCTGCACTCTCTCCTCTTTCTTCATTGACTCCAATCAGTCTTATGTTATTCTTCTGTGCATCATCTAGCAGCTGCTGGATTGATTTCTCATGTTCCCTTACAATTTTAAAGCAATTTTTCTTTTCCTCCTCACTAATTGCAATCTTATCTTCTATATCTGAAATTCTATCCTCACATTGGTTCATTCTGCTGCACAGACTTTCGATGGAGTTTTTAATCTCCTGGAAATCTGTTTGCATCTGTTTTATGGATTCCATTTGTTTCCTATGTTGGGATTCCATTATGTTCCTCAGATCCTCTATTTTTTTATCTGTGTCCTCTCTAGACTTATTAATCATGTCTTGCACTATAAGCACAATCTTTGCTGTTATCTGAGTAATTATTTCTGATTTCATTTTTCCCAGATCCTCTTTTGTTGCCAGTTGAGAGAGTCCAGGTGGTTGAGTATCAGAGTGTTCCATCTCATTTCCCTTTGGGGTTGCTGTAGGTGATCTGGAAGTCTGTTTTTGAGGCTTGTTTATGTGTCTTCTCATTTAGAAGGGAGGGTGATTCTGGCACCCGCGCGGCTCGCCTTCTCTGCCCTAGGAACGTGGAATGGCAGTGGGGGAGCTTCCTTCCGGGTGCTGGGACTGGCTCAGCTTCTCTGCCCTCTGACCAGTAATTTCAGTGGAAGACCTCCAAAATGATATAGAGGGAAGAGATGTAACTCCCAAACCTACTAGATATCCAAAACATGACTTCGAGTTCTCTAAATTCAAAGAATGAATTCTAGGAACAATGGAGGTTAAGAGTAGGAAAAATTTATTGAGAGAAAGAAAGCTTCTGTCTAAGAGAGACAGAAGGGGGACTGGAAAGTGGGTTGCCCCATTTCACCTAATTTTTAAAAATTTGTTTCTAAAATATTCTCTTAGACAATTTCAGTGTCCAGCAAATAAGACAATGTTAAAATGTGGTGATTCTGGGTTATATTCTTGGAAAGAAAATGATATTTTACTATATTTTAAAAACTAAATGTACCCTAGCATGATGGTGCACACCTGTTATCCCAGCACTCAGGAGAAGAGGCAGGAATATAGTGAGTTCAAGGCCAGCCTGGACTGCGTAGCAAGACACTGATTCAAAAAGTAATTAATTGACCTGGGGATTTAGCTCAGTGGTTCTGCCGCCTGCCTCACAAGCTCAAGGACCTGACCTCAATCCCTGGTACAAAAAAACCCCAACTAATTAATTAAAATTAAATATTTTAAATTTTTATTTAAGCATTACTTGGAAAAAAGATAAAGGCATATTTAGAGTTCTCAATCTTGTATATTAGAAGAAAATTAATGTAATGGTGACATGTGTTTACCAAATAAGCTATCTATTTTTAGTTGAGTTACATAATATGTGAGAGGTAAGGGCTAAGGTCATTATGAAAAATAAAATTTTTAATTAGTTGAATTTTTAATTCAAATGACTTCAAGGTGATGCTTTGAAGTCAATGAAAGAAATGGTGAGCTGTCCCCAACCCCGATAGCCTTTTATCTGTGTAAGTGGTGCTAGAATCTCACCAGGCGCGAAGCCAGGCATAACAAACCCATTTCCCGGCCTTGCTGCTGCACCTCAGTCCTGCCAACCAAGGAAATACTGGTGCACACCTGGCACCCTGTCCTGAGAGCTCCCTCACCCTGCTGCGTGGACCAGGGATGGGCTTGGGCCCCGAGGATGAGGGCACCTCACGCCTGCCACGGGGAGCTTCAGGACAGCCAGTCTCTCGGGTCTTCCGGACGAGAGCCTGCTGTGCCTGCCCTGGGCTGCACGCTGCTGTCCTTCCCCAGGGCAGAAGGGGTTACTCTGTCCAAGCCACTGTGCAGGGGCCTTCGCGCCAGCTGAGCCCAGCCCTGTCTGAAGCAAAGAGGCCCTCCCATTCCCCTCCCCTGCCCCTCCGCCCTCCCCTAGATGTAGAAAAGCCTGCGGGAGTGGGAATGAGTGGGATGGACTCAAAGGGCATTCCCGCCTGCGTCATGGATGAATTCCGGGCTGACCACTTCATCACAAAGCAGTGGACAGAATTTCCAATTCTTTCTATTCAGTTCCTTCTCTCACTCTTGTTTCCCCTTGGTTTTTGCTAGTGTTTTCTTAACATGTTCAAAATAAAAATGCAAATGCCATGCTTTCACCGATAATTCATCATATAAAATATTCCAATTCACGTTGCTAACATTATCTCAGGATATTCACAGTTCCACTTCCACATAGTCCAAATTCAGTTTAAAATACTTTCGCTTTCTGCTGAAACTATTTTAATGGTGCTATTTAGGTATTTATGTTTTAAAATTTGCCAAGAACTTAAATGATAATGGTACTAAACCCATTTATTTAATCATTCAGAAGTAAGGTGTGGTGGCTCACTCCTGCAATCCCAGCACTCTGGGAGGCTGAGGCAGGAGGATCACACGTTTCTGGGCAGGCTGGGCAAATTAATGACTTAGCAAGAATCTGTCTCAAAATTAAAAGGCTGAGTAATGCAAAGACCCTGGGTTCAATCCCTGGTACCAAGAAGAAGAAGGGAAGGGGAACGGAAGAAGTAGCCCAACAAATATTGATAAAGTTTCCACTACATCCAGGTTACTATATCAGGCTCACTGTGAGCTACAAAAATAAAAGCTTTGCCTTCAAAGAATTACTAGCATCAGGGTAGGTATCAATAAATTCACGCTAGTAATAACAGTGATTATCCTAAAATAGAAGTTTTTACATCTTTTCTTCCTCTTATTTTTAAAATTCCTTCCCTAATACCTCAATAAAGTATAAAATTTTAAGTTTATATTTCCAGATTATAAAATAGACTCTATAAAATCATTTCAAGCTGGCCACAAGTTTGGCAAATGCATTGATCCTGTATCGCATCCCGCAAGCAACACACCCAGGTATGTAAACCCTCAGGAAAACCTCCCACAGGAGGCCGGCACCAGCCAACAACGCCTGGAGACCTTTTGCTCTTCTCCTGAGAGCACACGGGGTTGACAGTGACTATTGTCTGCTGCTGTTGAGCAAGGTACAGCAAGTTTTCTGTGCCCCTTCCAAAAAAAGAATAAGCACTGTATCTGCACCGAGGTAGAAGAACACAGAAAACCTACAAATTCCCTTGTCTTCTGTTTACGAGTCCTGCTTGCTGTCTATCTACCTTAGCTATGTCTGATATATCTAGATATAAATATGTCTACATAATTGGGGGGAATTCATCTATTAAGATACAAAAACAAAATGAAACAAAGCTGTCTGGTTGGCAGCATCTCCCATCAATGCCTGCCCTGGTGAAGGTCACTGGAGACAGAGAGGACCCCACCCACCACCTCCTGCCACGACTGTCCCCACGGGGCTTGGCTGTGGGCAGCCAGAAGCGACTGTACTTACTTCTGCAATATGGATCCAGAATGTTGTATAGGTTAAGTCATTGCTGGCAAAAGAATCCACTTGCAAGTGAATTCAGAAGTGGGAGATATCCTTACTGGGAGAGGGCTCCCACACAAACAAGCCTACCCACATCTCGAAATTACAGACTTAATCTTCTGCTTCCTTTCCAAGGTGCATCAGCAGTCAGTAAGGTGGGAAGAGTAAGAAAACTAGTGCCAATGTAAGAGGAACATCAGGTCTTGGTGTCTGGAGCAAAACTGGGTTCAAACCCTGGCATTGCCACTTGCTGATGGCCTCTGGCCTTGAGCTCCATCCCTTGGTTTTCACATCTATAAAATGGGCAGAGTAGTGGGATTCATTGCAAGGGGCTCTTCTGAGGAATACACCGACTAACATGCAGACTAGAGACGTAGGTGCAGAGTGAGGGTTATAAAAGTATCTCCTGCTGTTTCCAGTGTTTCGCATGGATGGGGTGTGGGATGATCCCATCCAACCCTGCAGAGGCTTTGCAGCCCTTCCCTTCCCTGGATGCTCCTGGTATCCAGTGCCTTGAGCTGTTGCAGTAGAAACAAGGAGGCAGGGAGCCACCTCCAGGGCCCCTTTGAGAACAAGGGGTCCCTTCAGCCCCTTCCTGTTGCCGGCCTCACTGCAGTTGCTATGTGAGCCACAGCAAGCAGGGGCCAGTCGGGAGCAGCCCTGACAACATCACCCAGGTGTGCACCAGCCCTGCCTGGGGATCAGTGCCGAATGAGGAGGGGGTGGCTCAGGACAGTGAGCCGGAGCTTCAGGGTGAGGCTTGCAGGGCCACGGGCCAGGGCTGTCATTCGCCAGCCATCAAGTCCTGGACAAATGATACAACTTCTGTCGCATACAGCATGAGAGTAATGGCCACATTGTCTCACAGGGTTGTTTACATGAGCACTGAATGGGTTAGTGGGTGCAAAGCCCTCAGAATGGGGCTGGTTTAATACGAGGACTCCAGGCCATCGTGCTTAGGTTTTCATCCCAGCTCTGCTGTTTCCAGCTGAGAGGCCCTGAACGGTCAGCCTCGCCCTCAGGGCCTGGCCTCCTCCTCCGTAAAATGGCTGTGGCAAGAGCAGCACCCAGCTCAGAGTGTCTTCTGAGGATGAAATCAGCTGCATCTGGGCAGGCCTCGGAGCAGCGCCTCTTCTCTGCCACGCCCTTCCCATGCTTTCTCGTCTCCTCCTGGGTCTCTCACTGCACGTGCGTTTCACCCACTCACTCTGACCCAGTTCTCTTCTACTTTCTTTTCTGTTTTGTGTTTCCCATCCCCTTTTGAAGTGAGGTCTAACACATTTTTTCCTGTCCCATTTACAATTTGTTAAATCAAAAATAAATGAACAGGGCCAGAGATTTAGCTCAGTGGCACTGCGCCTGCCTTGAAAGGGCAAGGTCCTGAGTTCGATCCCCGATACCAAAAAATAAAAAAAATAAATAAGTGAACAAACACAATGCATACTTATATACTCAAGAAATGCTCTATATCAGTGACGGTGAACCTTTTAGAGACAGAGTGCCCAACCTGCAACCCAAACCCACTTATTTGTCACAAAGCACCAACACTAATTACACCTGCATATCTGATGTCCGGCTGCTGGGGTGACTTGGCCCTCGTGCCAGGAGGGGGCTCTGTGTCCCTGCTGGTGCAAGAGCCCCGCCCCACTGCTCTACGTGATCATTACACCTCCTACAGCACCAGAGGGAGCAAAGTTGGGGAGATCTGGTAACTTTTCAAGGTTGCACAGCTAGTGGGCAGTGCTGCTGTGATGTAAACTCTGGGTCCAGAGTCTCAGTTACCTTAACTATCAGACTATGCTGCCCTTGCTGGAAAACGAGCTGCGGATGTTCGGCAATTCACCTTGCTCCTGAGGGTGGATGCTGGCCAGTCATGTATCGTGTGTGTGTGTGTGTGTGTGTGTGTGTGTGTGTGTTTATATTTATGGGCCATGTCAAAACAGGGATCATTTTCATCCTGTTCCACTCCGCCTAAGCCATCCTTTATTTTGCTCACAATATCTCATCCCCAAGTGGAAACCCTGACTCGAATCTGCGATGGGTCCAAGAGTCAGTGGAGCTCCCTGCCTCTCCAGAGGCAAGGAGCGGGAAGCTAAGGGTGCTTAGCAGCCCGAGGTGCCAAAATTCACCTCACACTGCTGCCATCCTGGGCCTTGAGGCTGGTTCTTGGCTCTGGTGGAAGAAATGCATACATCACTATTTGGCTTTTTAAATTAGTTGTCAGCTATTTGGAGCAGCACCACTTTAAATAATTAAAGGAACTTGAAGGAATGAATAACAGAAGTACGGATTTTTTTCTTTGCTGATGAATCCAGAATGCATCTATCATATTAGCTTGCTGAAGAAAAAAGGGAAAACTTTCAGATGATTTTCAGGACCAGATAGTATGAAATCAGATACAAAACTGGAGAGCATACTGAGAGAAAAGTGTGATTATTATTTTGCCTAGCCATCTACTTCCCACCAAACACACTCGATATGCACAAATGCCCATCCCACAGGAAGCTAAAGATTTAGTTCTGAGTCTGCAGCCATCAGCTCTTTCACCACCACTTTATTCTTTCCCTAAAATATTATGTATTCCATCAGCTTTGAGGGAAGCATCTGTGGATGGCCCTGGCTTTTCACCTTGTGTGTCACATTCGCAGACAATTCTTCGAAATATCTGCTTGCTTAGGCAGGGAGGGTGGGTGCCCCAGGACTCCAGCAGGTCGCTCCCCTGGGACAGCAGCATCTGCAGGTGAACAGCAGCTACACGCCCATGGGGAATCCAGAGGCTCTCGCTCACCTTGAACGGCGGAGGCACCTGTGTGTGTTTAGGATGGAAAATGAGGAAGGTTGGGAGCGGGGCAGGAGCTCCCAATTTGCCAAGGAGAAGGCTTGAGGTGGCAGCCATCCTGACCCCTTCTTCCAACAATGCCACACCGTGGCGTGTGCCCGTCACCAACCTGGCCGTGTTTCCCTGGGAAACAGCAGAGGAGGCTGACACAGTGTGCCAGTTTCTTTCCTTTAATGTGCTTGTTCCCGTCTCAGAGAAAAAAAAAAAAGAGGTTTATCTGTTGTCCCTGTACCCCAGACACCATGGACTGAGCCACCTCATCGCCTACAGGACAAGTCACCCTTTCTCCCCTGTCTGCCCCTGTGAGTCTGCACCCCATCGCCGTGCGTGGGGGCAGCACACGAACAGGACAGCCCCAAGGAGTGTGCCCAGGTCAACCTGCCCCGGCCGATGGCTGTCCTTGAGTAACGGTCAACCCGGGTGTTCCACACCCAAGGCAGCACAGCGCCGAACACCAGCAATCCCACCACTTGGGGAGGGGCTGAGGTGGGAGGGTTGTGGGTGGAGGGCCAGCCTGGGTTACATAGCAAGCATTTGTCTCAAAAAAGGAAAAGAATTCCATTCTACAATCGAAGTCACTGCATTTTAATAAACTTTCAAATCTTCTCCACATGCTAAAATCAAATTTTCCACTGCCTGGGTCAAAATCCAACTTCCTACTGACGACTGTGGCCAATTAGTAGCTTTGTCTTAAAAAACAAGAAAATAGGGCCAGAGATTTAGCTCAGTGGCACCATGCCTGCCTGGCAAGTGCGAGGTGCTGAGTTTGATCCCTGGTGCCAAAAAAAAACCCCAAAACAAAAACAAAAACCACAAGAAAATAAATGAAACACCCAACCCCAACAACAACAAACCTATTTTACCCTAGGTCTTCTGGGGAAGAAAAGAAAAATATTTGGAGTTCTATCAAATTCCAAATAAGATGTGTCAAACTACACTTGGAAGGGGCCAGGGATGTAGCTCAGTGGTACTGCGCCTGCCTCGCAAGTACAAGGTCCTGAGTTCCATCCCTAGTACCATAAATAAATGAATAACTAACTTGGAAGCTGGGCCTGGTGGCCCACACCTGGAAACCCAGCACTCTGGGAGGGTGAGGCAGGAAGGAGGGTTGCAAAGGGGAGCTCAGCCTAGAGCAACTTTGGGACTTAGTGAGATCCTGTCTCAAAGTTTAAAAAGGAAATAAATAAGCAGGGTTAGGGGTGTAGCTCAGTGCCAAGGCCCTGGATTCCATCAGCAGTACCGAGGGAAAAAAAAAAAATACTTGGATCACATACTGTCAAAAATGTATCAGTCATTGCCAAACCTAAATTATAACATGCACCTTTGCCTGCAGGGAAGAATGAAGTATTGTTGCAGAAAACTGGAGAATACAGAATTTAGCCATGTATTTTTTAAACTCCTAATATCAGGAAAAATCTGACTTTGAGGAAAATGTATATAAAAGTATTTCACTTCTGCTTCCGATATACACTGTGTTTCTGTGTAGTTATTTTTAAAAATGTATTTTTGGCCCTTAGTCCATACATAGGACAAGATGTGGCATGACTGAAAAGGTTCTAGAAATAGCACACACCCCAAAATAATTCTCTTTCTACCTTCAGATGAGAGCTCGGCAGCGTCACGCCCAGGATCGTCCTAGAATCCCGTGACGCATGCTTCTCCATCGCCTGCAGTGTGCAAGCTTTTTGCTTTCATCATTTTTTTTCTTCTCTAGTTTCCCTCCTTCCTGAGGCTTCTTATCTCAGCCGGACAGTCAGTCTTAGGTCTCAGCATGACTCTGTTCTGCAGAGGACATTTCAGGACAGAAATTACCCAGAGTGGCAGAAACACAGTCTGGATATTTAAACCGGTTTGATGCTTCTCAATTCATTAAACCCAGTTTTAACAGACTGTTACTCAAAATCCACTGCCGGCCAGGTCAGCGGGTCCTCCCATCAGCCTTGGCCAATGGGTTTGCCCTTGGTCCCCGATGAGGAAACTTTTCCTTCTGTAGCCTTCATTTCCTGCCTGAACCATCGTAGAGTTTCATCTGAATCTCTATGAAGTTTCTCACCCGGGACCCTGTTGGTTTGTTGAGAGGAAGTGATTAAACTGACGCTCCCTTTTCCCAAGGTGTTTCTGGGTAACTTCGCTGCACCAGCTCACTTCCCCCCGGGCCTGCCGCAGCCTTACAAGCACCCATTCCTGCCCTCGCCTGCGTGTTTCTCTGGATTCTGCCTGGCGTCCTCTCTCCGTCCGCTTATCTCTCCTCCTCAGTACAACTGAAGCCCATCTATATTTCAATTAGTCTCGCTTCCACAGAAACAGAAGTGCTGTGCCCTTAGATCTACACCTTCCCATTCTGGAGAAGAACTGCCTTTTTTTAATCACAGGTTTTTTAAACTTTAATTTTATTAGTACATGCTTGCAGCAAATAATGGCTGCATCATTCCCCTTCCCTCCTAAGCAACCCTAGCCTGACAGCTGAGTTCCTGACGGGAACAGGAAGGCCCCATTATATATAATGAGAAGCCAGGCCTGCACCGAGGGTCACGACAGGTGCATTACCGCGCTCCCACGTGTGGGAGGGCGTCAGGGAAAGGCTCGCATCGAGGCCAAAGCCCGTTAAACACGGGAGATGACACCACCTGCAGAAGTAGCTCACAGCTGCTCCCCAACTTGTCCAAACTGGAGCCACTGCCTCTGCACCTCATTGAGAAAGTCAGAGGTCCTGCTCCGTGGCGTTGCCAATGGCACTGACCTCTTGCATTGCCACCGGGAGGGCAACTGGAAGCGACCTCAGTCCTGAAAAGAGAAGGGCAAAGGGCAAACGGGTGTGGGGGCCGCCCAGCCTGCCGGTTTTCACTTTAGAGAGCAGCGCCAGTTATTAGTTAGGATGCACCTAGAATAAGGCGGGGCAGGCTGCACTTCACTGAACAAAAATAGCCCGCAATTACATCTAACTATTTCTGCCGTGCTTGTTTTCACCAAAGGTTTCAGTCGGCAGAAGGAACTAGGAAGAGGAGCGGATGGAAATGGCATGGTAGGGGAAAATAATGTACATTTAGTGCCAGATAGGGAAACAAATTGCTAAATGAAGGGCTCAAGAGACATGTGGCTCAGGAATAGGTGAACAGAAAGAAATGCCAGGAGCAGAGCCCAGCTGACCTACTGATAAGAGAAATCCAGGATGAGGCATAATCACAAGGGAGGGCATTAATAGATAAATACTGAATCTAAATGCTTGCAAGGAGAGGAAAATTGGGAGAAGACATCTGTGTGTAGGTTGCCGTGGTAAGCACTTTTCCAGATGCAGTGGACACTTTGTGATGTCCACTGATGGAGGGTTGGTATTTGTACCCAGGCATAATAGCAGGGAGAGCAGGGGCCAAATGTGATTAGCTGGAGCCATCAAATCCGCCATTACAATATATTGTCTATGTGCTGCTAAAATCTTATCACTCATTGCAGGATGAGAAAGGAATTCATCAATTCCCAGATTTGTGTCGAAGTCCTATTTTCACCATCTCTGCCGTATCCCCAGACCGTACATTCATATCTGTTTAGCATAATCCTTTCCAACAATTATTTTTAAAGTATCTTCACGTTAGCTTCATCCTACGCAGTAGTATCTATGACACTGTGAGTTTGATAACTAGTTATTTTCCTAACATTCATTAACATAAATGTGTAACCTTCAAAATGAAAGCAGGAACATCTGAAGTGGATCGGTGAACTCTGGGTGAAACACACACCGGGTTCCAAGAAACTCCAAAACGCGCCTGTTCTTTCTCCAGAGTAACATTGTGGTTTCGCGTAGAAGGAATTGCTGGATGCACTTAGGATCTACTTTTCTTCAGGTTGCTTTTTGAGAGAAAAAAGGCAGAGCAAAACAAAGAATCATTAACTTCCAGCGGCTCGAGTCTCCTCGTGAGTCACCAGAACCGTGGGCCGCTGCTGGGGCAGCCCGAGGCGCAGCCAGCTGGGGGAAACTGCAGAGCAGGGTCTCGGGTGCGGGGGAGCGAGGTCTCCTGCCAGAGCAGCCTCTGCCTCTCCGTACTCCCAACACGCTTTGACCCGGGCTACGAAGGGAGAGGCTGCATACAGGAATGAGCGCGTGCAGGGCCTCTTTGGCAAAAGCCAGCTGATGTTTACTTGTGGGAGTGCCCTGCAGGGTCAGCAGAGGGGCAGGTGAAGATCCCACTGCCTGAACCCTCACACACTTCCGAGGCCCTGACTCCCAGGAGATCCTACACGGAGAGAGGGCAAATGGCCTGTGTTAGCACCCGAGAAGATGCCAGCTCTGAACATGGCCTCCGAGCTTCGAAAACAGCACTTGTGGGTTAAGTTACAATCAAGAGTCCCCTCTAAACTTGAACTGTTTTGAAGGAAGTAAAAAAAAAAATTTCCAACTTACAAAGCTAAAACCCTATGGAGAGTGCACCAGGAAACGCTCGTATTTGGATTCCACCTGAGTCAGAAGGCTGCTCCTCCTCTGAAACCTTAGTAGGTGCAACAGGTACTAACGATAAACTCAATCTCCATTCCAGTTTTCCAAATCTGGTCTTATTTGTTGGACAGAATTCTGGCAGCCTCTGCTGTCCATGTCGAAGCTCTATCTAATGTCTTACAGGTGGGTGCTCCGCCTCGACAGCCAGTGGAGGATGTTCACTGCTGGAGCTGCATGGGCAGGGAGTTAGTCGGCTCTGCATTCCTACCCAAATACCTTTGAGAACCACTTAGGAGGAGGAAGGTTTATCTGGGCTCACAGCTCTGGAGGTGCGGTCCAGGATGGGTTGGCCCATTGTTCTGGAGCTGTGGCGAGGCAGCACATCATGGCAGGACATAAGGCAAATAAACCCACTCCCATCACAGCCAGGAAGGAAAGAGGGGAGAGAGGGGCCAGGTGCACAGGCATTGGGGGCCCTCGCTCAATGACCTGAGTGCAGGCTTCCTGCCAGGTGCAGCCAGAGTCCGCCCGGGGACAGCCTTTACCCCAGGCCTTGGGGACACTCAAGATCCACGCTCCAGCAGGTGCGATGGGCTTGTGCTGCAGGCCTTCACTCGGTGAGAAGCTCCACACCCTCAAGGCTGTGCTGACCTTGTGAAACGTCTTCTCCTCACTTAGCTCATCAGCAGGCGATTGCTGCTAATGAGGTGCCGAGAGGCTGTGTGAGGCCAGCAAATCCAGGACCTCGCCTGATGCCACGGGAGCTGTAGAACAGGATGGCTTCGCTAGCAGTAGGTGCTCTGGAGCAGGCTGGCACACGAACTCTATTCCTGTTTGCTTCGCTTCTAAGTCAGTCTTGTGCTCACTTCATAAAAGCATTTGGAGCCATAAAACTCCCAGAAGAAAGCATAATGATAGATCTTCATGACCTTGAATTTGGCAGTGAATTCTTAGATAAGACACCAAATGCATAACACTGTGTACTACACACATGGACTAATAAACTAAAATAAAGGGCAAAAATGCCAAATTTAAAATCCACTAATACCAAGGAAAAAAACTTACAATGAGATACCACTTCAGACACACTAGGTTAGTGACTTTATCCAAAAAAAAAAAAAAAAAAGGAAAAGAACAAATGTTGGTAAAGGTGCAAACTGGAGTCCTTGTGCATTGCTGGTGGATGTGTAAAGTGGTGCAGCTGCTGCAGAAAATAATGTGATGGTTTCTCAAAAAAGCTAAAAATAAAATTAGCCTGTGACTCAGTAATTCCACTCCTGGGTATATAGTCAAAGTCTTTAAAACAGTAAAATATTTGTAAATAAATGTCTGTAGCAGCACTATTCCCAACAGCCCCAAAGTGGAAACCACCCCAATGTCCATTAATGGTAACAAAATATGATACATGAATGTGATGGAATATTAGACGGCCATGAAAAAAACAGTGTTGATCCGTGCTATGAGGGGGAAAAACTTCAAAAACATTCTGCTGAGGGCTGGGGATTTAGCTCAGTGGTTTCGCCACCTGCTGCCCAAGCACAAGGACCCGAGTTCGATCCCCAGTACCAAAAAAAGAAAAACATTCTGCTGAGGGAAAGAAGCCCAACACAAATGCTGCCCTATTGTGCGGTTGCATGTGCATGAGCATTCCAGACTCAGTCATTCCACAGGGACAGGGGCGGATTAGTGACTGCCCAGTTTGGAGGGGGAGGAGAGAGACGGTTTAACGGTTTAACCATGTGCCCCATGGTTTTCTTTTGGATTGATGCAATGCTTTGGAACTTGGTAACGTGACGACTGTAGAATGTAGGCACACTAAACACCATGGAATTGCATATTTTACCTTGGTTAATTGTGTGTTGTGTGACTTTAATCCCGGTTTAAAACAAAAGCAGTAGATAATTCTTACCAAATGATCTGACATGCAAATTCGAAACTAGAATCCACCGAGAATCTGATGCATACTGGTTTGGAACAGGCGACATCAGCTTGAAGATGAGAGGCATCCGAGGGACTGAGAGATCACGGGAACCTGATAGTGCAGATGATGGGGCTGATAGACACGCAGGAGGCAGCTGCCGGCCCAGAGGCTGAAGTGGCCGGCGCACCTGCTGTTCTGCAGAGTCCTCCTCAGGACCGGAAGTCTGGACACAGTCCACCAGAAACAGAGCTGTCTGTCGAGAGAGGTTCTTTCCCAGAGACAAGGGATTAGAGCAGAACTAGGAATCCTCACCTGAAGAAAGAGCTTTCCTAAAGTGGTTTATCAGGTGGATATGAGGCAATTAAAAGGGATTAACTCTAAAATTGCTTCTGCCTGCCTAATAAGCCTCATTTCCAAACCGGTCAAAAGTGAACATCATGGTAAAGATGATTCTTGAATTGTGTTGCACACACACAGTACTAATGTGTACCTGACACCAAATATCACTTCTCTTCCACTCTTGAGAAAAGTCCAGCCTACTTGCTAAACTGAAAAGAAGCTCTTAACAATGATTACAGATAGAACCATCTCACCTAGAATAGATAAGAAATAAAATGAGAATGCGGAGGACGTTCTCAGACTGAGACTCAAACAAAGCTTGTATCGATTAGGATGTTTTCTTGGTGATAAATATGCAGAAAATCAAAGTAACTGCAGCTTAGACCAGTGAGGACTGGGCTCAGAATCTGAAGACGGGACAGGAGGTGAGCTGCCCTGCTGAGCAATGCCACCGCGCCCAGCATTTTCCTCTTTCATTCTTAGCCTCCTGTGCTTGGACTCATGGTCACAATATGACCATCACAGCACCAGACACCGTGCTCATGTTTAAGGCAAAAGAGAGGGTTGAGGGAGGGGACTGGGAAAGCACCAGCCTTAATCTGCCTTTTTATTAGGAATGAAAAGTTTTCCCAGTGACTTCCCAGTAGACATCTGCTTATACCTCATGGTCAGGAACAGGTTTACAGGGCCACCCCTAACTGCAGGGGGAGGGTGGGGAGTCAAGAAAAGGCTTGAGTAGGGCTGGGGATTTAGCCCAGTGGTTCCGGCGCCTGCCTCGCAAGCGCAAGGTCCCAAGTTCGATCCCCAGTACCAAAAAACAACAACAACAAGAAAAGGCTTGAGGATGGCCTCCTCCTGAACAAATGGTGACGATGTTCTCAGAGGAAAACCCTCTGAGTTTACGGCAAATACACAAGAACCCGAACAGTGAGGGGCTCCATCCACTTGCTTCCCCTAAGAAGAGCGTAGTTAAGTTTCTCTCCAACTCAAGAAGAAAGAGAACTGGTGTTGCATGCGTAATGATTTGTGGCTTTTCTTTTCAGATCATAGGAGATCTTGAGGCCTTTTGACTCACCTGGCTTTAGTGCATTTAGGAGAAAGACACTTGGGGTGGGGATGTAGACAAGGTGAGAAGTGAGCTGCACGGGCACTGGCTCACACGTGACAGTGACTTTTATTTTGGAGACTGTACATTTTCCTCCATTATTCTCCGTTGCTTTAAATGCTCAGTGAAGCACATGCTCACAGGAACACACACAGATACACACGCAGAATGATATAAATATAGTCACCAGCACAGAGGAAGGAAGCAAGTACTTAAGCCTTGGCCTGGGCAAAGGAAGGTGGTGCCCTTCCTGGATTCCCATGCTAGGGAATTATTACCCTGGGGAGTACAAATCTCTATTGAAGTCATCACTCTTGAAATATTGATTTATGCAGCGATATTTCAAGGAAGAATGATGACACAGAAATCATTCAATGTACAAAAAAAAAAAAAAAATCCAGCTTCCTCTTCGTTATCCACAGAACCTCTCTTAGCAAACCAGACAAACTAGACATAACCTTGACAGATTTTCTCCCTGCAACAAATGCTTGCATCGACGGGCAGATTTTCCTGGCAGGGGCTTGTAATTACTTTCGGAGTTTTGAAGATGAGATTAAAATGCCTGCATACGGATCTGAATATTGCCATCGCAGGTCTTCCTACTGACTGCTTGCTGCGAGTTATTATTACCCAAGATGCCCTGTGCTCGTGGGGCCTTTGCCATACACTGTCTCAGACAGGTGATTCAAAACTAAACTCCGAGCTCCAAAGAAGATGGAGCCAAGCATGTGGCAGAATACATTTCCAGGAAGATTTTTAGGATATCTTGGGGAGAAGAACACTAAAAATACATTTTCCAAGGCAAAATGACAGAAGCTTTTAAGGTTGGCATACAAATGTTAAAATATATTTTCCCAAAAGTCTTCATAAAATGCGTTTATAGATTTAACATTTGAGCTTTAATAACTTGAGTTACAGCTGTGATAGAAACAATCTGTAAATATCACTTAGAGGCAAAATCCATTCTCTTCTACTGGATTGAAATGGACTTCCGCGGGCCAGAGGGCATAGTTTAACTATCTCTATGGTAACCATCTTTTTCATTTATTGTAGCATCTGAAGAAGGTGCACACTGTTTACAGAGGGATGGTGCAGTTCTAGACTTTAATAAACCTTCTTTTCCAGGCTCTTTACAGATTTCTATCACCTCTACAATCTCAGTCGGTAAGGCTGTGAGACGCCTGGTCTTCCGAAACGTCCACAGATATCCCGCTGCATTAATCCCTCCGCGGACTCCTAGACCCCAACGCTCTGTGTTTGGAAAGTGCATTCCAATCAGTTCTGCTTATCTTCTCAATACCCTTAGGGAGGGAGTCACTGCCGGACTGGTCTGGAAGGCAGAGGAGTCTGCTGGCCTTCCACGGAGACTTCAGGACAAGGGTCAGAGGCAGAGAGGACAGAGTATCTTGTTGCAAAGCCACGATGAAAGGTCACCGAGGCAGGTCTGAGAGCGGAACATCGGAACCCAAGGAAAGAGTCAGATGCGCTGGCTCCTGAGTCTGGAGAATAACAGCTTTGAATCAGAGAGCGGTGTGCTGTGCACGGGGAACCGTACATCCTTGATTGTGTTGAAACCGCACAGTCCTGTGAAGATGATGTAATTGCCAGATTTTTCAGATAATGACAAGAGATTTATGGATGATTTCTCAGCAAGGGTTCATACCGTCTCTGCGGTTGTCCACTCTGTTGCTGTGCAAAGCAAGACGATCATTTGGCTGGCCTCGTACTCATGCTACCCTCATTGAATGTCCAACTCCTTAGAGCCCAGAGTGGGCTAGCTGTTGGGCAAATCACAGTGAACAAGGCCAGCCTCGGCCCCGCCTCAGTCACCTCTGCTGGACCATGAGACACAGAGCCCGAGTTCACGGACTGAGAGTAGCAAACATGGCACAGCATGAATGATGTACAAGCTGTTCTAGGTGTCTGACATGAATTAACTCGTAAGTGCGGGCCCTCAAAGGGGCTGAGCGGTTTACTCGTCTGCCCAAGGTTGCAGTCCTTGGGTCCTTGGGATTGACCGAGCCAGGATTGACCCAAGCAGTCTAACCTGAGGGACTGCAGTGTCGCTCCTGGGCCCGCCCTGCACGCTCTCCCAGACAGCTCGATGAAACGGAGTGGGTGGCGTCTGCCACTGCCCCAGGCTTGTAGGATGCCAAACGCGGGAGACGTTGCTCTAAGGCAGAGCTAGGGATGAGAACGGCGTCCCGCCATCTTGTCAGGGGAGAAGAAAGAAGTTTGTGGTGCAGATGACGAAGCAGAGGTCAGGAGGTGGGAATGGAAGGTGAGATCGCCTCGGCCAGGTCCTCTGAGACAGGTGGGAAGAAAGGAAGTCTGGGCAGATCCGAAGATGCGGGACGGCCGAGGGCAGGGACAAGTGACAGTGTGCTGGGGAAGCCAGAGCTGGGCAGAGGGGACCGCTGAGAGCAATTAGCAGCCATGGAAAGGTTTGTGAGCACCGGGGTGGGGGCTCACCCCAGGCCGAGCAGCACAGAGTCCCGGCTGTGCTGAGAGATGGACGCCAACCAGCCCGGGCCCTGGCCCAGAGTTGGAACAGGGGCTGGGTGAGGACAAGTGCGACAAGGTCCTCTCCTGGCTTCTCCACCTCAGGAGTGGAAAGCAGACACGGAGGAAGGTGCAGGTGTGAGCCGGGGTGGCCCCATGCTCAGCGCTGGCCGGGCCCCGGGCTTGGTTCTCAGCAGCGCAATTAGAGGGTGTGCTGGGCCTCCCGCCCTGCCCTCCTGCCTGGCAAGGCTACCAGCAGTGCCAGTGGAGAAGGCGCAGGGGCAGGGCTGAGAGATGCGCCAAGAGCAAGCCAGGGGTCCAAGAACAGAAAGAGGAAACGTACAGCCCCCAGGGAGAACAGGGCTCCCCGTCGATAAAGGAGAACGACTTCCAGAAAGGCAAGGTTCACGTGGGAGAAGCTGACCCACTGGGTCCCTTAGGAATGTAGCTTCCAACGGGGCCATTTCCTAATTCGCTACTCAGCCCAGGTCTCCACACTGTTCTCCATGGTGGCCGCGGAAAGTGCCTTTGGTAACTTCAGCAGAAAGCAGTCATGGGCAGGCACAGAGCAGCCCCCAGATGGGATGGGGAGGGCTGGCTGGTCAGGGAGCAGGTCCCAGGCACGGCCCTCGGCAGGTGCAGCTGTCACCCCGTGCAGCTGTCCGCTCCTCCAGACTCACGGTCGTCCCCACGCCACTGTGCCACCGACCCCAACTTGAAGCCTGCCAGGAGGTCCCGCTGGTTTTGCCGCAAGCCCATGGGAGAGGCTATCAGGTGCCCACTGCACACTGCTTAGGGGAATTTCTGAAACTATTGATCTAAGGAAGACAGCATTTCAGCCAGGGAGCCCAGAAAAGGTCTTCTGCCCGTCACCTCCTGTGGCCAACTCAACTGGCAAATACCCAGGCCTCTCCCTGGCTGTGCGTTTTCGCACGAGCATGTGTGCATATGTGCGTGTGTGCAACTGTGCTTGGTTCCTTGAGACAGGGTCTCGCTATGAAGTTCAGGGCGAGAACTCACGCTGTAGCCCAGGCTGCCTCAAACTCATGGTGAGCCTCCTGCCTCAGTCTCTGAGTGCAGGGATTACGGCCTTGTTTCTTGATCTTGCAGCAACGTCTCTGTGAGGACCCCTTGCCCAGGTCTGTGGCTGTCTTGGCAGGCACGCTCGGTCCACTCTCCCTCGTACCTGTCGGTGATGTCGGCTGCAGTCACGTGGCACAGCACCATGGCTTATCATGAGGCACAAACAGATCGAAGACAATTAATTTCTTCTACCTTAGGTATTCTAACTGAAGCAAACCATGATTAGTACAATTATTTTAAAATAACTATTTCCTCTAGGAAATATTTTCCACTTTTTTCTCTTGAAATGAATGACAATGATTTGAAAGTCCCAGATGGATGAATAGAAAATTTATTACAACTGAAATTGAATTCATTCATTATAAATCAGACTGGATGCTATTCAAAGCTTCATATTTCACCTGGAAAGAAATCGCATTAACAAGATTGCTTCTTACAAATTAATTTCCTCACCTATTTCTGTATAGAATTGAAACTAGACTCAAGATATTTGCTCTAGCTATATTGGAGCTTAAAACTTTTACATTTGGGATTCTATGTACTGATAATACACGTAAATCTGAATTTTTAAATTAAAAATGACAAATATGGGGAATGACAGTTTTGAGGAATGTTTTACCATCATAGGAAATTCAGTATTTGGGCTTCTGTTCCCTCCTATCCTAACTGTAAGGGAACTTTCTCATGTACCTAATACTGCAATGTTGTGATTAAGGAATCCTTGAGGAAACTGGTTTCTTCATGAGGAAGTTCAAGGTGTTAAAGCCAACACAAACTGCCATAAAGCGTGCAAAGCAAGACTTACTGAACGTGTGAGCCAGACACCAGCACTTCTCCAGAGCTTGCTGTATCTATGGCAAGGTGCAGATACAATCCCTTTTGTGTTATGAAGTCCTCACGATATGGGTGCCTCTCTGGTGCCAGTTATGCTGTTTCCTCAGCTCGGGCTGGCAAGAGGGGCCGCAGGGGCTGCATGGCTTCGGGGCTCTCAGCAGTGCCAGAAGTCAGGGCATCCCCAGTGGTGGTGGGCACAAGGGAGGTTTCTGCAGGGGCTCAACCTGGGCACCAGACAGGCAGGTAGCGAGCCCTGTAGGGCAGGGCCAGGGCCTATAGGAGCTGGCTGGGTGGCAGGTCTATGTGCACAGGGGCACAGCAGGAGCCAGGCGGAGAGGATGGCCCTGGGGTGCCCACCTGGGACTGGGAGATGCTGTGGAGCTGAACTGATTTCTACCTCCCATGGGGAGGCTGAGCCACAGGCCTGGGCTCGAGCTTAGAAGACGGGTGAAATGGGTTAGGCCTGACACTTCCTTCTCTGTGACTTTGCATCAGCTCAGCAGTGATCTGTCCCAAAGCCCTTCCTGGCTTTTCCAGGTCCTCTCTCACATCAGAATACTGCTGTGACACTGCGCCTTCTTTGGACAATTAGCTGAAATGCACAAAGAATTTAGGATGCACTTGCCCACAGTTACTCCCCAGGTGCCGACTGCCAGCTGTGCTGAGTGCCGGTCAAGGGCGGATGACAGAGCTGCCACGCAGAGGCGACTGCAGTCCTCCCTGGGAACTGCAGCTGGAAGGCAGATGCTGACTTGCAAAGCCATGGACTTTCGGAGAGTGGAGCAGCAGGGCAGGGACACCCAGGGCAGACGCATGGCGTCCTGACCCTGCGCAGTGGGTGTCTGCAGCTGTTCCGGGAACTCTGGCCTTGGGCCTCCGGGACTCCTCTTCCTCCACAGTCTTAACACTGCCTTGCAGAAAACGCTGTTTACAGCACAAAATGATCCCCAATCTACATAAAATCTAGTATTTAAATAAACATTTTAAGTCAACCAACCATTGTATTTGTCTTTGTCTACCTCCAGTTGAGATGTTTTATTTAGTAGGTAGAAGAGGGAATCATAAAATTCTTTTTGTGGTACTGGGCACTGGACCCAGGGTCTTCTGCACTGAGCAACGTCCCCAGCCCTTTTTTTATTCTCTATTTTTTTGAGACAGGGCCTCACCAAGTCACCAAGTTGCACAGGCTGGGCTCAAACTTGCAATCCTCCTGCCTCAGCCTTCCAGTGTGCTGGGATTACAGGTGTGCGCCACCACACCTGGTTCCAGCTTATTTTTAAAGCTGATTCTCTCCTGGTTTGGATGCATTATGGGGGTTAAGATCAGAGACATCTTTTTGTTGTCAGCCTCTCTACTTCTCTCAGATGCAGGAGCACGTGTACCCGCTGGAAGCATTTGCTGTCGCTGCTGGTCTGGTCCCTGCCGCTCAGCAGCCTGCAGCACCTGGCCAGCCGTGTCTCCTCCTGGCTCCTCACCTTCATCTCGCGCTGCCCTTCCTGGCCTCCGCGTGCAGAACCCAACGTGAAGTCCGTGCTTTCTGACCCGTTACTCTTTACTACCTCATGAAGCACCTTAACGCTCTCCTCTCCAGAGAACCCACTGTCCATCGGCCCTTCAGTAGGATTCTGGACATTAGGACTCTAGTCCAGCAGTGCCACAGCAGTTTCTTCCATGAACGCTGCTGACAGGATTCGCTGTGAAAACAGTCCTGCTGCACTTTGACTCGCTCCCCTCTGCCAGGCTTCCCTGTCTTCAGCGGGCCGCGGGGCTTCCTCCTGAGCGTGGCCAGGGCTCACTGGGGCGTCTGCAGGCCCCACAATGACTTGTTCTCATGTTTCTCTCTTCTGAGCCCAAGGACCTACAGACGCTTCACACACTGCACAAGGCCTAAGAATGGATTACACGAAGGGCCCCTCCTGGGGTTCTTGGAGGATTAAAGGAAAATTAATTTCAATGAAGTGCATTCAAAGCACTCTCAGTGTTTTGAGCGTTCAGTAAGCATGAGCTGCTGTCGTTACTGTCACGGATAAATCCGTGCCTGACACAGGTTGGACCTGAATATCGCTCACTATGGGTGGTGTTCCGAAACTGAAGGACTGGAGCAAAATAAGGAATTCATTTCCAGTCACGGCCGTTAGTGCCTGTGAAGAGACCCAGGCATGAAGCCGTGTTGATGAAATGAAGAATGCTCCTCAGCCTGCTGTAGACAGGCAGGTCTGCACACACCCTACCGAGGTCCCAAGTTGTGCAGAACACGCCGAATCAGCCTGCACCCCGGCAACAATCCACTGGAACCCCCCCACACACTCCTCTGTACAGTCACCTGGTTCCACACTACAAAGACGCAGAGGACACTGGACCCCCAGACCACAGTACTGAGTCCGGCTGCTCCCAGCCCAGAGGTAGGGGCTTCTGAGCTGCCAACCCACTGCTCCTGGACCAGAGAAAGGGGCTTCCCGGCCACCATCCCTCCCGCTGCTCCCAGCCCACAGGAAAGGGCTTTTGGGCCACCATCCCTACCACTGCTCCCGGCCCCTGTCCCACCTCTCCCAACTCAGAGTAGGTAATCCCTGCAGGTGCCAACAGCCGCCCCCCCCCCTTCGAAATGAGAAAACACGTAAACAAGTCTCAAAACCAGACTTCCAGATCATCTACAGCAAGACCAAAGGGAAATGACATGGAACACTCTGATACTCAACCACCTGGACCCACTGAACTGGCAACAAAAGGGGATCTGGA
>NW_004624763.1:19949250-19981596 GCF_000247695.1 Heterocephalus glaber | reverse complement strand
TATACCTACAATGTACCAATAAAAGAATTCAATAAAGTGAAAAAAAAATAAAGAATGCTCCTTCTAGGAATCATTCACTCATGCACTCACGACTTCCTGCCCTGATTTAATCCAATATTTTTACTTTAAAATACATGCGCATTAGCACTGCTAGGAGTATCACAATGCGCACAAAGGAGAACACAGATCTACTGCTAGGAAATTCCGTCATCAAACACTCTGCTCTCTGCTGTGGGCTGTCAGCCCTAACAGATCACCAGTGCTCTCTGGGGGCCACCCGCCCTGGGTCCAGTGCTCAAACTTCCACACTGACCAGGAATCTGCAGACAAGGAGTCTGCACTTCCTGAAGTCGTTCCTCACGTTTTTCCCCTTCTTTTTTACTGAAAATAAGGTGAAGGGCTGGGGATTTAGCTCAGTGGTTCTGGCACCTGTCTCACAAGCGTAAGGTCCCAAGTTCGATCCCCGGTACCAAAAAAAAAAAGAAGGTGACGAGTGGGGATGAACAGGCTGAAGAGCACTCCGGCTTCGTTTCCGTCAAGGAGAAGCGTCAGGGTGGTGCTGACACTCAACAGCAAGGCATTCGATACAACCCCTCTCCTGAGGGGCCATCACTGATCCGCTTCACCTTGCGTCCCTACGCGGAGGATGACTGCAAGGCCTCACCATCCTTACATCCCTCCTCAGGGCCTACCTGACAATCTCACTTGCCAACTCATCTGTGCATTAGATTCCACAAGACTGTGAGCTGATGAAGTTACATTTTGAAAGGTCAAAACCACAGTCCCATTTCTAGATTAGGAAAGGCCCAAATGACAGGAGGCTGCTTGTGTCTCTAACCAGGCAGGGTCTGCAGTGTGCGAGTCACCAGGACATCACTATGGAAACCAGGGCAGCAGCAGCAATGCAGCAGGTGGCACTTATCTTCAAGGCAGCACCACTAAACCCTGGACAAGACGCTGGGCAAACATCACACTGTGCTGCTTTCAGGAGGTGCAGAAAGTGACAGCTCCCTGACAACTGTGTGACCAGGCCCGCGTTCGGCCTCACCGCGATTGAAAGGGAAAGATCAGTATCAGGCGGTGAGAGGGAAGAAAGCCCCTAACCGAGACAGCTGCTAAATTAGAGCCAGTGCTTTTATTTACATACAGAGTTCCCAAATCAAAGGTAACAGTTACACATCAGGGTCGGTAGGAATACCGAATGTTATTTCACAACTGCCAGTACGTGTTTCTTCCTCTCTGACACAACTGGCACAGACCCTGGCTTGCTGTGTTTACGACGATTCAGTTCCCTAGAAATAAAAAGAAAATGAAGAAAATTATAAAAAATTATCTTAACCAAAGAAAATATTCCTTATTCCTTCCACAGGAAAACAACGCTTTAAAATATTCATAATGGAGGGCTGGGGATTTAGCTCAGTGGTTACACCACCTGCCTCGCAAGCACAAGGACCCGAGTTCGATCCTTGGTACAAAACAAAAAAAAGCATCAAAATATTCATAATGGGAGTAGGTAAAAGGTAGCAACTGAACAGAAATCAACTTTGGTTACTCATTTAATCACTTCCTATCCTACTACCAATACTTTCCTTTACTAGGTTATAAAGTCTGTCACAGTTACTGAAAGATTAAACCCTAACACCTACCCAAAGGCAGCAAAGTAAGTCACCAAAAGAACAGTTCATTTTTTAAAAAACGGAGCTTTGGGGCCAGGGATTTAGCTCGGTGGTGCCACCACCTGCCTCAAAACCGCAAGGTCCCAAGTTTGATCACAGTACAAAAACAAAACTGGAGCTTTGTCTTAGAATTTCTGTAACACTTTGCATTAATTCAAGTGCTCCAAAGAGAATATTCCATAGGAGAACTGGAGAAGGGGGGTCTGCTTCAGATCCAAAGGGTTAGCCCTCTAGCAGGGCAGTGGCATGTGCCTGTGTCCCAGTTTCTTGGGAGGCTGAGACAGAAGCATCACTGGATTTGAGACAGCCTAAGCAACAGAGCCAAACCCCGTCTCAAAAAACAGAGCATAAGGGCCTGGGATCTAGCTCAGTGCTGCCGCCTGCCTCGAAAGCACAAGGTCTTGAGTTTGATCCCCGGTACAAAAACAAAACAAAAGAACACATGAGATTTCAAAAGTGATCATGAACTATACGTTTAGAAATTTACTTAAGAAATGAGTACTACCTATCAATTCTAGCTACATTAGAAATCACTTTAAAAATTATCTACTTGCAACAGTTTTTAAATATGTTTTCTTACTTCCCTAATTCATTTTCATCATCAGTCCTTTAAACAGTCTCAGGAATGAGCACGGGAATTCGCTCCCGTCCTCAGGAGACCCTGCCCTCCCTACCAGGGAGTGTCCAGGAAGCCGGCTCCACCTCTGCGCACAGCAAGGAGAGCTGCTCCGGCCGGCACCCTGGCGCCTCAACAGCCCTACGCCCACAGCAGCACGTACTTGCGCCGGCGCGCCTCCCGCATGACGCGCTGCTCCTGGATCTGGCTGTAGATGGACTTGGGCAGGTGCCGGTGACACGCGATGCGTCTGATTTGAGGATAGTGCTGGAACTTCTCCTTCAGCTTCCGGTTATAATCCTGGGCGGCTCTCTCTCGTGATGCCAGCTGAAAAGGTGTACATTGATCTGAACGAGGAGTGCAGTCTTTGTTTTGCTTCCCTATGACAAAGCTAGGCGTTTCCCTTGTGCTCTTGAGAAACCAAACTTGTAGTACAGACAGCCAGTTTCCAAGGTGTTGAACCGTCCCGCCAGGGACCAGCCCCACAGCCCTGGCTGAGGCCACCAAACACAAAGGCAGGCAGAGCAGGGCTGCACAGACCCGAGGCAAAAGGGCGGCCCTTCTGCAGGCAAGAAACACAAAACACTCCTAGCTCATTTTTTTGTAAAAATAATTGTGCAACAGAAAAAAGTATTTGATTCCATAAAACCTAGGTTTAACAAATGTCAAGTATGATACAAATTACAGTGCAATACGTACCAATCATTAACCGGAAACAGAATTGTTTTTAATTATTGCTCATTATGTCTTGATTTTTTTCTACCAGGTCTAAGTAGAAAATACTTCACACTTAACCTTTCTTTCTTGATATTTCTTCCTGATACAAACATTCTGTATGTTTCTCATAGAAAATGTAGGGCATTTAGAAAAACATCAACAAATAATATATCAGCTATACTTCCAGGGCCCAGAGGTAGCAGCAGTAGCCAATGTTAGTATTTCCCAGAAGCCTTTTCTGTGTGTTCAAGCTGAAGGATTCCGCTACCTGCACTGAGCCAGCCTTGCAGGGAGCTGCAGCTCTGTACCTTGCAATGCCCACTCCTACAGAAAAGCAGCGCTGGACCAGATCTAAGCTGCTCCAACTCCTCCTTCTTCCTCATGGGAACCAGATGCAGGGAGGCGAAATCCCACCAAGCACCTGAGTGAACAGAGGCGCATTGCGGGCGTCCTGACATGAAACACATCCATATGGCCTCGTCTGTCTGTCAGTAATGCATTTTGTCCCAGTGCTGTCAATTTGATCAAAATATTCGGATATCTGTACTTCAGACAGATCTCTTTACAAAATAATGATATCCAATAAAATCAGAAACTTGCTTCACTTTATGAAAAGGAAAGAAAACAGGGCCCTTACCACACCCAGCTTCTCGGAGGCATGGGCCTTCCACAGGCGGATGTTCATCTCGTCGGAGCCGCACATGATGTACCTGCTGTCGGCCGTCCAGCACACGCAGATGACATGCTGCATCCGCCTGGTGTGGTACACTTCCCTGTGGGGAGGGGAGTGAGGGGAGGGGAGGCCAGTCTGAGGCTGTGGCACAGGTGTGCTCTACCCTTCGTCTCTCAACTACCAGGGCACCATGTTTGAGCTCCAGAGAAATTCAAGGGTATTTTTATTGAACTTCAAGGTATTTTTATTGAACCCAACTAGTATGATTCTAAGCTAAGTGCCAGAGAATTAAAAACAAATTCCAGTCTGAAGAAAAGTTATAATCCAGTAAGAAAGTAAAATAAGCAAAACCAGTTGCACAGAAAATTTCACAAAATAAATGAAAGCATACAATGCAAATAAAATATCATTTTTAGCTAGGTTACCTTGTAACCAGAAAAACTAGCTTGCTCTTAATAAGTCCTCACCACCCCAATTCAGTTTAGCTCAACAATCACACCTCCCTTTTAAACAAGGAAATAAAATAAACACAAAAAGCAAATCCTGACATGCAAATCTGATGTCTGATTTTTGCTTGAGTGTGTTGATTCAAAAGCTTCACTGAAGGCAGGTGTGGTGGAGCACACCTGTTATCCCAGAACTCTAGGAGGGTGCGGCAGGAGGATCATAAATTCAAGCCCACCCTGCCTCAAAAATAAAAAAAATCCGAGAGCTGGGAAAAAAAAATCCAGCGCTGTTGGGGGGCGGGGCTTAATTGAATTAATTGACGTGAGAATTGATTTATATGTGTGAAAAAACGGAGGGCTCCCAAAGTGTTTGAGTGAGGTAAGGATCATTTAACAATGGAGCTGACAAACATCATGCCTCTCTGGGAGGACTGCGAAACTGGCTAAGTGAATTCACAGAAGATACTACCCTGGGGAAGTGCTGCGAACCCACTAAACAGCAAAGTAAAATAAGGTCAGAAAAAGTAACAAGATGAGATTTCCACAGAAATAAATGTTTCAAATCTGGATCACACAATTCAAAATGCAGGCTGCATGAGAGAAAGGAAACCGGCCCAAAAGATCACCACAGTAAAAGAAAACCCAGAGAGGTGATCAAACAGGATCCACTCCGTGAAGGAGCTCTAAAGCTTACTTCCACTGCCTTCCCCGTGGTGTGTTGCAAGTACGAAGAAAAACCCCAAGAAACGCATTTTTAAAGGGGAGGATGGTTAGAAAGATCTCATCCTCCTCAATGTTCTGGTGATACAAGACTTAGAAGCCAGGTGTGATTTTGCACACCTGTAATCCCAGCATTCAGGAGGCTGAGGCAGGAGGACTGCTGCAAGTTCAAAGCCAGCCTGGGCTACATTGCGAGACCCTGTCTCAAAAACCAACCAACCAGCCAACATATATAATCTCTGCCCTCTTAAGAGGCTCCCCTTTGCAATATGAGTTTAAATGGAGAAATTTAACCAGGCTTCAGCAACATTAAAAATAGCTTGGTCAGACCAGTCAAATCCAATGGTCAGTCATTCTGCCACCTTAGAACTCTAATGTAAACTATGTGGAGTTCTCGCTCATACATATGTCAGATTTATAAAGCTCACTAAAAGTTATACAATTAAGAGACAAACTCATTCAAAAAAACCTTAATTCTTCAGTCAAACTATTTTCTCCAAGTGACTGCTTCTGATTTTAGTTGTTTGCTTAGTAAATATTTAATGAAATCCCAGTGGAGAGCTACTTCCAAGTACTGATTTAACTATAGTTTTTAAGAACTCCTTTAAACATATGCCATAACCTACTTAAGGTCTTTTAAAGGAAAACACTTAAACAATACAAATACCCACGAGCTGCCCAAGCTGGGTCAGATGATGTCTGTAATGACAGGCAACTGCACAGGCCATGGAAACAAACCGGAACCAGCTTTCCAGTAAATGAAGGCAAAGGTCGCCGTGACTAGCATTTTATGTAAACACAGTAACATAGGAGGACCGTGACTGCAAAACCTCCAAATGACCCAGGAGAAAACCTGCTGCAGCATGGGGTATGAGAAGCCCTGCACACCGTTCTGGAAGAACACAAGCAGAACTTCTGGCTGCCTGGGCTGGCCTTGGAGTAACCTGGCCGGCCCAGCTGTGGGGCCAGCGCAGTCCTCGCCTCTGACACTGTTCTCTGCCTAGGCTGTGTCTGCTCCGTGTTACGGTAGGAAAGGGTCACTCTTCTACTACTTTCAGAGCGGGCCAAGGCTGATAAATTCAGTTTTTCTCAAACTTTGCAAGTTTGCAGAACCCAGGGATGATGGCTCGCAGTCACTTCCTGCACCAGAGCCCTGAAGGCAGCAGACCCTTCAGGGCACAGCGCAGACAGGGTGTCAACCCCGTCCAGCGGCCCCTGCACAGCTCTCCCTTCTCCTCCTGGCTCTTCGCCTCCTCCCCTTCCTTTTCTGCTACTCCAGAGACTGTTATCTTTCACTAAGTTCATTTTCTAACTAATTAGAATTTTATTAAGCAAGATCAGGACACTCACCCAAGTCAGAATTATGCACAGGTGCACGTGTATGCACTGTACTTTAGAGAAACTCATTCACGTTATCCTGTATCTTTCAAATGTGGTGATTAGAGTGGAAGTGGCTGTATCTTGCAGTGTGAATGACACCACCATAACCCTTTGTCATCATTTTTATAGGACAAACTCTTGAATTTGGTTTGTGCTTGCTTCCAGGATCACACCTAAGAACGTGAGCAAAGTGCTCTGTGAACCACTGCGCCCCACACAGGGCTGCATCTTGTGTGGGAGTTAGGTTTAAAGGCAGCCAGCAGAGCAAAAGTCAAGAACTAAATTACCTTGAAGACCCCTTAAATGCCACAGCACCCTATCGATCACCCCCGCGTGATGTACAAAAGTAACACCCAGGACGATATGTACTCTAGTCAGTAGCCTACAATATGCAGCAGTTGAGCTGCGTGGACCACACCGACCAGACAGACGCGCACTCAGTGTGCTCTCGGGGGACACTGGAGACCACAGGACAGCGGGGCCTCTTGCTCCCCTCCTGGCCCGTCAGCGTGCAGACCCTCTAAAGAGCCACGGGGGGAGCATGGGCTTGACAATTTGAATTACCTTTTCTCCTTTTTCATGTGTGCTGAAATGGAATAAATACAAAATAACAAATATAAGGTATTACTTGGTCAAAGTACATTAATGCAACACTTATCAGATTATCAAACTGAAATGTTTTAGGAAGTTTACTACAAAACACTTAAAAATAATTCTAAAATTAAAAAAAAAGATTCACTAATTGAGTTCTTATCCCAATAAAGTACATGAAGGTGATGTCCTGCTCAGTGGGAGAAACCCCATGTAGGCTCATGCTTTGCACATGGGTGGGTGACACACTAGACAGACGCTGACGCTTGAAGCCACAGGAGCTGGCTGAGCCCCTTCACATAGATGTGGCCCCCTCAGAAGACAAACAATGATCGGGAAGAGAAACAACAGAAGTGGCCTAGTGTGGTCACATACCTGCTTCGACTCTTGTCCACAGGAAAGATGCGGATGGATTTGTCAAAACTGGCAGACACAAACTCCTTCCCCGTGGGACAGTAGTCCACGTCGAGCACGGCAGACACGTGATCCATGTGCACCATCACGGGGGTGTCCAGAGCACGCATGTCAAACGTGTACAAGCTGCAGAGTTTGGAACATGTGACACGAGTCTCCAGAAAGAAGCCACGCACAGCACTAAAAGACCCTGGTGAAAAGAAGGCCCACGAGCTAACTCTACACAGCCACACCCAGCTCAACTCCATGCCCAGTCAGGGAGGTCAGAGAAAAGTATCAGCCGCGCTGTTTCTCCTGTGGAGCACACTCATGCAAACACTTTCCTCCTTACGAGTGCAAATTTCATTGTAGAAAATGTAAACATTTTTTAAAAGGAGAGTATAAAAATTAACTCCACTACCCAGAGAAATTCTGCTAATGCAATGTAATTTTTAAAAAATCTTTTCACTGCCTTAAATATATATTTTTAATAAAGTTGAGAATACTATACAAAGCTTTGTACTGTGATATTTCACATAGTATATTATAAGCCTTACTCAAATACTGAACACTGAAAACATTTTAATGACTACATACTTAAATGAGTTAAAGCAATTCAGTTCCCTATTTTTTAAACAGTTTACAAGTTTATTATTATAAATAATTCTTAAAATCCTGACAATTGAGTTTTTGATATTTAATTTCTAATTGAATGGGACAGATTCAATTAAATTTGGACAGATTCCTCCAAGTGATTGTGATCCAAAGGCTTGAGCATTGTAAGGCCTAACTTGAGTTGCCAAATTACTTCCAACAAAGCTGTAATAATGTATTTATACTTCTATCTATGATACATTAAGAGTAAGCACAGATTTCTAAAAGGTGTACCAAATTAGAAAATTATATTTTACGTAAAATTGGTAAAAACAATAGACTCGGAGTTTTACAACTTAAAATTCTTAATCAACAGCTAAAAAAAGTGTTCCAAATTAGTTAAAATGGGACAACAGATATAAAAACACAGCATTATTACAACCAAGTTCCTAAAATCAAAACACTTGAGATACTAAGAGTACTTGGTGTGAAACTAGAGGAGAAAAAGGCTATCTACATAGTTTCAAAGTATCTCCTCAAAGAAGTGTATCAGATACACAAGCAAAATCAGTCAGCACTACCAGTAGTAAAAGTACTGAACACAAGCACCACTACCCCAGAGGGTACAATGAACAGAGCACATCAATTTTGTGGTATCTTGCCAAACACATAATCTCAATCTAATAATAAGGAAACGTTTGCTAAGCCCAATCTAAGGTCAGCAAAGTAACGGACAAGGCCTCTTCCAAAGCAACCCTAAGGCGTTACGTGCCCTCTCGAAATCCATGTTGAAATCGAATCCCCAGTGCACTGGTAGGTGAGGGCAGGGCTTCTGGTAGGCAGTGAGCTTACAAAGGTGGCACTCCCATGAATGCACTCAGCATCCGTGTAGGAGGGCAGGTGGCTAGCCTGGCAATCTAGTGACTTAGCAAGACTCTATTCTCAAAACTAAAAGTGTGCTGGGGCCATCCCCACCACAATGAGAAAAACAAAAAGTAACAACAACGAGATATGGACTTAGCCATTGTTTATACGGCCTGCACAGAGATCACCCAATGTCTTCTATGAAGGGCTAGAGTAAACATTTTTGGTCACGTGGGCCACAAGGTCTGTGCTGGTCAATCTCATCAGCCTGACTTGGCTGGGAAACACCTAAGACTTCAGTAAAGCACACTTCTGGGTGCTGCTAAGGTGTTTCTAGGGAAGATGACCGGCACGGGACAGCAAACAGGGTGGGTGGGTGGTGCCACCAGGTGGTACCATCCAGGTTAGAGGCCCAGATGAGGAAAAGCAGGAGGAGCAAGGCCTCCAGCGCAGTCTCTCTTTCTCCCTCTGTCTCTTTCCTGGCTGCCGTGAGGTGAGCAGCTTTCCTCAGCCACGCCCTTCTCCCACGGTGCCTCTGCCTGGCTACAGGAAATGCAGCCTACAGCACTGGAGCCAACTATGGACCGACACCTCTGAATCATGAGCCAAAAGAAACTTTTCCTCTGTTACTTAAATTGCCATTCTCAGGTATTCTGTCAGAGCAATGGAAAGCTGACTGACACAAGATCTCTGGTGAATTACTCAACTCAGGTACCATGGCATAAAAACGGCTACATCTAATTTATAAACAAAAGTGGGTAGATATATTCCAATAAAACTATTAAAAAAGGCAGCAGGCAGGATTTAGTTCATTATTTACAGTTTACTGTCCCTGGTCTACATCATTCTGAAAAACGAGAAAATACTTTTCTAAGGAGCTTTTCTCCAAATTAAGAGATTTTTTTTTTTTTTAACAAATAAGTTTTCTAACTTGTGCGTGAAGGTACACTCACCTAATGAAACATCTATCAATAAGACATGTAAACAAACCATTTCTGATAAAAATAATTTAAAAAAAAATTACTAAAGACAGAACTCAGGGCCTTCTCACTGAGCTACACCCCAGCTGTCCCCTCTTAAAATTTTCTATTTTGATTCAAGGTCTCACTAAGTTGCCTAGGGAGGACTCAAACTTGTGGTCCTTCTGTCTCAGCTTCACAAATGCTGGGACCACAGGCATGTGCCACTATGTTTGCCTTAGATATAAGTTTTTAAAAGAGAAAACTTACTTATAATCTTCATTTGCTGCAGTAAAAATAAAAGCTTCCATAGGGTTCCAACAGATTGTATTTGTTCTCATATCTAAGATAACCTGGAGAAGAAAGCATATGTTAGTTCATAACCATGACACTAATTACCTCTAAAATAGTTTCCTACTTTGTTCTCTTACCTTTGTTCACTCATTTAAGCAAACAGTTGGTAAACACTTAGTATGTGCGTAGAGCAATTAAAAAGGATAAACCAAAAATTGTTTCTTAAATATAACACAGGCAGAATGGTAAATATGAGAAAGAGTTACTACCAGTCCCTGGACTTAACTGAGAATTTTAGCCAGAAAAAAATGAGACATACTTTAGAAAAGTTAAAATACAAACAATAAAGCAATAAATAACGAAGTATTGAATTAGGGGCAAAATGAATGATGGATGAGCTTAGTGTGAAAGTACAGACGAAGAGTTTCAAAAGACAAGTAGGATTTGAGCTGAGCTATGATGGCCAGGTATTCACAGTGGTTCCCAATGCAGTGCTGCTGCTACTTTGGGAAGGACAGCTGTTCTGGTGTACGTGTCGGCCTACTGTAGGGTGTGAAGCTCTCAGAAGCCCCTCTCACATTCCCAACACTACACCTAATGGGAAAGAATCACCCCAATGGAGAACTGGACTTAAAAAGATAGAAGTAAAACTGATAGTCTAGTAGAAAAAAAAAGACAATAGCAGTGTGCAATAACCTCTGCATGTGACAACCTGAACTGATTGCTGCTGCCTTACTGAAACGAATAACCAAGCGTAAACTGGGACCAGATTCTAGAGGCCCTCCAGAGCCAGGGACGTTATCTTTCCCGACCCCAAATAATGGAGCAACATGAAAAACAGAGAATGGGAGGGTGGGGTGAGAAATGACCACTTATTAAAGTGGTAATTTGCTGGGATGGCATTTTGCTAAATGTATCTTGTTTTATTTTTACCAATCTAACGCAAGGTAGTAATTAATACCACCATTTTTCAGAGAAACACAAATTACCCACTTAACCTTTAAGGTCTTCCCAATATAACACGGGAATAAGTAAAATGACCAAAGTAGGACTCTACAAAGATTATCCTACTCATATATTTCAAATGTCAACAAATGTATAACTTTCAAAATTTCTAAGTTTACTATGTGTTACACAGTTACTTAGGAAGAAAAATTATGGAAGCATTTCTTTCACATGTGGACTAGGTGAAGGACTCACAGCAAACAAACATGATCCAGCCCTTCTGGTGCCCTCACAATCCCAGGACTGGAAATGGACCTTCCACCCTTTCTTACAGTGGCACAGGAGTTTCTCTCCCTCTTGAGAGGCAGCTGAAAGCTGCACAAGTTTTGATGCCTGAGTTACAGAATGGCCATCCTAGAATGTTAGGAAGTCTGTCACTTTGAACAAGATAATGCCTGTTTAACAAAACATCAAAGCACCACTCATCAGCATGTAACCAAAGTAATAAAGCTGAGTATGTGAATGACTTCTAAATCCTGGATTAGAATACTGGACATGCCATATAACACAGGGCCTGAAGGATTACTGCACCATTAAGTAACAGGATACAGTATCTTCTACTGCAGAACTTTCAATTCTATAAAATTTACTGGCATCATGGGAGACACAAAAAGATCCATGGGTCTCTAAAAAGCAATGGGGAGCTGAGAGAATGCCAACTATGACTACCATCTCTGAAGCAGATTAGTTCTGTAAAATACTGATTTACAGAGGAAAGCACCAGTTGTATAAAACAGACAAAAGTGAAGCTCACCTTCTTCAGAGGCGTAGCTTGCCTCATATCATACAGGACTATGTTCCTGTCAGAAGCACAACTTCCCAGGAGAAAAGTCTGAAACAAGACAGTGCAACAATTACCAGTCAAAAGCCAGCAGGGCCGAAAACCATGCCCATTCCACAGATTTAATTATCCCTGTACTTAGCATGTTCTAACAAAAAAGCTCATTTTATGAGGGTAAAATAAATGATTCACGATCTCAGCAACCTGTGTATTTTTAGGGTTTTTTTGTTTTGTGTTTTGAGGCAGGGTCTCCCTTTGTAGTTCAGGCTGGCCCCGAACTCACTATGTAGCCCAGGCTGGCTTCGAACTCTCGGCAATCCTCCTGCCTCAGCCTCCCCAGTGCTGGGATGACAGGCACGCACCACCACACCTGGCCATGTTTGGTTCTTTTTTTTGGTACTGGGGCTCAAAATCAGGACCTTGCGCTTTCAAGACAGGCAGCGGCACCACTGAGCTAAATCCCCAGCCTCTGTGTATTGTTATTATTACTACATCCCCACACAGGTATTTGAGAGGCCAGTGATAAGGCACAGGTAATATTATGCTCTAAGTTAAAAATAACATTTTACTTACCTTCTTCAAACCAGATGTTTACTGTTTTTCATTATTATAGACAATTCAGTAAATATTTTCACAAATTTAACTTTTACTTTTGAATAATTACATTCAGATAAAATTTCAGGAGCAATTCAAATGTATCAAAAATTATATAAACAATTTTATGGCTTTTGATATTTAGGGCTAATTATTTTCCAAAGAGTTGTACTGATATTCTCCACAATGTGAGACTATGCCAATTTTACTTTTAATAAAAAAGCTTTACACAAACAACCCATTAATTTATTTCAAGAAAGAAAACTGAAAATTAGTCTAAGGTCTTTGTTTTAAATCAGCTTAAGTTGTATGATATTTAAAAACAAACAAATCACACTAGATGTTTTTTGCTATCCTCTCTGAAGCTTTTGGGTCCATTCTTTAATTTACATTTTAGAATGCCTATATTAACAGTCTTTTGTTTTTGTTTTTGTTTTTTTTGGTACCGGGGATCGATTTTTTTTGGTACCTTGTGCTTGCGCAGCAGGCGCGAAAACCACTGAGCTAAATCCCAGGCCCTGTTAACAGTCTTCATACAGCACCAGTTAAGTGCATACCGTGAAAGCACAGTAATAATTGTCCCATACCTTTATGAAACATGATCTCACTATGCTCCCCAGGCTAGCCTTGAACTTGCAACCCTCCTGCCTCAGCTTTCCAAGCACTTTGAGAAAACAGGAGTGTGCCAATTTGCCCAGCTGTAAGTCTGTTTCAGATGTGTGAGGTACCTACACAGCCCTCGGCATGAAGTGACAATACGCCCTCGACCACCTGTGGTACCGTGCCCCTCTCATGGCTCCTGATGCCCACGATCCTGGGTTCTGCCTCCTGTCACTCCTACTGTGAGACGGCAGGAGTAGGAAGTCACTGAGGGGCTGCAGGCTGGCTTCCTCCCACTGCTGTGTGCACACAGCTCAGTGGATGTCACAGCCAAGACCTCTTCGCAGGCCTCTCCAAACCCCTGTCCCAGTGACCCTCCAACCCTTTACTGGCTGTTCCTTCAGTCCCTTCAGGGGATGACCAGTTCCACTGCTAAAAGCAAAGACCCGATCCAAGCAAAACCAAGCATTCCACCTCAACTGAAAGCCAACTTTCACACTGTAATATGGGGCAATGCTCAGCATAAACGTTTGGCTTTACCGGGATTCTAGGCCTCAATGCTTTAGCGGAAAATTAATCATTAATGATCAGAGGAGACAAACACACTGCATGTGTTCACAGCAACATGCCCTTTCCATTCAGTTTAACATGGATAAGACACACTTGCACACCATTTGCTTTTACAGTCACTTCATAAGGTTAATTAAAACGCACACATGCATGCGCGCACACACCCAGCTGAACAAACAGAACTGTTAATTCAAGCAAGTCTGAAAAACATGCTCACTAGGTCATGACTAAAAATTATGATTTCAGAACTGGCCATCAGCTCTTCTGACACAGATGATCATTGAAGTAAAATCAAAAGATTCTGGGGGCCGGGGATTTAGCTCAATGGTTTCGCTGACTGCTGTGCAAGCGCAAGGACCTGAGTTCAATCCTCGGTACCAAAAAAGAAGACCCAAGTGTCACACTTTTTAAGGTCCTGAGTTTGATCCCCAGTACCAAAAAAAAAAAAGAAATTAACAGACATTTTAGGCTGGGGATTTAGCTCAGTGGTGCTGTTGCCTGCCTTGTAAGTGCAAGGTCCAGAGTTTGATTCCCTGTACCACAAAGATTCTGTCTCTCAAGAATCATTATCCAAGTTTGTTTTTTGTTTTTTGTTTCTTTTTTCCAGTGATATTCCCATTTATTTCACTTTCAGTAATATTTTTCTTACATGATTGAACACATATTTTGCTTTAAAATTAACAGTCACAGTTGAAGAAACAGTGGCTTATTTTTCTAATTAAGTTACCAAGCTACTGAAGCTTAAGGCCTCTACCTTATCTTAATGCTGCACCTTATTATTTTCACTGAACAATAAGATCCTCTATTTTGATTATTCCTGGTGAGCAGCAATTTTGTTTTTCCAGTGGTTTCCATTTGCCAAATAGTCATGACAGATGGCTCGACATGGTGCCCACCACTTCCCGGGATTCCACCTGATGAGTCCTCTTTCCCAGGGCAACAGCTGTGGCAGCCTCCACCCAGAGCTTAGCCACTGGGACTTCTCTGTCGGGGCTGGCCAAGAAGTCCCACTTTGGCTGCCAGGGCCTCATTCTGCTGAATATGGCATTCCTGAAATCTCATGGATACTCTTTGTATCATTTTTAAATATTTCTGTAAGCAATGTTCTGAACAGGTGATCTCTTCAGGTGTTACTTCTCTTGTTGTGAAGTCTTTAACACAGTCCAAAAAGCAGGTTTCTGTAAGTTTATTGTAGGTTCCCAGGAATTCCCTAAACTGTGTTATCTGATCAGATTCTGGTATCTGTGCAGCCATACTTTTTTGGTTTATTTATGAGTCACCTTTGCTTGACACATGAGTTTCCTGAGTTCCTGAGAAGTAGTTGTCCACCCTCTTCTCAGGGTTCCAGTGAGGCCTGATTTCTACAAGGTTCTCCAAAGCTGGACCCTCAAGTTCTCATTTAACTTTAGACTTCTATGAAAGTAGACATTCAGTCACTGGCCTTCGTCCATACGAGGCTGGGGGAACTGCGACAACTGTCGGCCTGTCGGGGTTAAAGCGGGTGCCTTGGCCGGAGAATCCTGAGTTTGTTTTTTATAGTAATAACATCACCAACTTGAATTTTAGGAATGTATTTTTAAAATGTTCCCATATATCAATACACACTCATGCAGACTTACTAAGTATACGCAGAGGTATAGTTAATCTCATCTTACACCAAAGAAACAAATGTGAAGAGCTGTGACTTGGATGAAATCCTTGCAAAGGCAAAAACTGGTTTCAGCTGAGCCTCCTGGTGCACAGGACACATGGCTCCCTACCAGCATCTGTGTGCAGCTGGCTCCTGCCTGCTCCTCCGGGCCACAGTTCACTCCCACACCTCGGCACACAGGGAGGGAGGAAAATGCAGCACAGACTGGCTCTCCACACCAGGGATCAGCACATTACTTCTGGAAAAGGCTGGAGAGTAAGTACTTCCAGTTTCGTGGGCTGAGTGGTTTTAGAGATCACTGAACCCTGCCTTTATACTGCAAAGCAGCCACTGACAGTGCGTGAGCAAGAGTGCATGGCTGGGTTCCAGTAAAGCAATTCCCCAAACAGGTGGCCACCTGTGGCCACCCCACTCACAGACCATTTGGGCCCCTGCTCTGGACCCACAGCCTCTCCCACATGTGTATATGTGGGCAGGCACCAGCAGGAGGAAGGGGATCTTCGGAGTGTCTGCCTTCTTGACAACACCTCATCTTCCCTCCCCTGACCAGCCCAGTTCCTGAAGAGTGTATCTGCACATCAGGGTGCTCTCTTTACCACCTGATATCGTGCCTCCCAGTAACTTCCAAAGTCAGCCTATCCACGTCGTGATTTGCTTCTCTTTCTGAAGGAAAACATGTCTCTACTGCATCTTCTGGAAAAGGAACTGATTCAGAGAAAGGTCTGGAGTTCAAGGGCTAGCTCAGACTGCAGGCCTGCCTCTGCTCCTGCATTCACACCTGAACAGCTAAGACGTAGTGGACAACCTCTAACTCTTAAATCGTGAAGGAAGTAAGAATCACAACTCAGATTTCTGAGCAAAGAAAAATATAATTAATTACCATGCAGTCAAATAATGATCATGCATGTTGTTATGTAGAACTGGTACTCTTATGAGTTACAAAGAAAACAATGCTCAAGGATCCTTCTGACTTCAAGAGGGATAAGAAAAACTAACATTTTCCTAAAAGTGAAATGCTAAAAGCGTTGCCTAGACTCTGTCCTCATGAATACACACACATCCCTTCTCTAAGGATGCTTCACACTGGGGTCTGGGACTAAACTTCAAGCAACCACACTGAGATCTGACAAAATCAGATGCAAGCTAGAAAACTCACCGAACGCCAAAAAGCCATTAAAGTCACGAAATACCTTTATCTCCTAACCTCTGGATCTAAAAGTTTCCTAAACTGAGCTGAAGTATTAAACAATAAAGAAACAATAGGGCCGGGGATTTAGCTCAGTGGTTTCACCGCCTGTCTTGAAAGCTCAAGGACCCAAGTTCGATCCCTGGTACCAAAAAATGAAATAAAATAAAATAAAGAAACAATAAGCAGAACTTTAAAAAAATTACCTCAATGGGGTTAAATTTAACACTATTTATACTGTCAAAGCCCCAGGTCATGGAGCATATAGGGCTGGTTCTCTGCTCATCCCAAATGTCCACTTGCTGTCCACAGGTGGCAAAGGCAGGATCTTTCCAGTGATGATCGATTCCTGTGTACACTGTCTGTAGAAGCAGAGAGGCCGTCACACACTGGTCTCTCCTATACCACAACTCCGCAGAGTAATATTTTCAACATATTTATCTACACTCCAATTTTTATTTTATTTTTTGAGGAAATCCCTGTTCACAAAGAAACTTCTCTAAAACCTTTAAAGGAGAAAGAAATATGAAAAAGAATGAAGACATTCTATATGAACGAGAAACCAATCTCATTTTAGGAATTACTAATTTGCTTCCCCCAGGAATTATCTCCACCTTACCCTCACACCCCACTTCTATGTCCCTTTAAGCACATTTAGAACTACTTGACACCCGAAGCAGAACTTAAATACCTACATATTAACTGTAACACCGTGAACCAAAGTGATTTTTTAAATGCACATATTTAAAAATTAAATCTAATTTTAGAATTTTGTCTGCTTAATGTAAAAAATGTAACATTATCAAACATGGCGAGGCCAAATGGTCTGAATTATACTTAAGCCATAACCAAACCATATCATCTGAGTTGCACAAAAATTTTAAAAACGTAAATAAGATCTGCACAGCAAGTACTGTATTAGTACATTTCTTCATCTTCTAAAGGATTCCTTCAAGTAAGAAATTCTGATCTTCGTGTAATATCTATGATTATGCAAACCAGACAGAGGCAGAAGCGTATTTCTCCTAACCTCTGCACTGTAGATTTTCCTCATGGCCTTCCTACAAGAAATGTTTCATTGCAGCCTCTAGCTAAAAATGGAAACCAAACCCTGCTCCACTGAATACTAAAGATCTAGCTCAAATTCTTCTGCAGTGAAAGACCTTAGCTGCATTAAATACTGTTTAAAACAGGTCCATTATTACAGAATAAAGCCTATCATTTTTTATTTACACGTTTTTGTTTTTTGTTCTTTTTGGAAATTGTAACCATGAATTAACATAAAAAGAAAAGAATATGCAGAGGCAAAGTATGAGCCAGTGGACTCTTGCACCTTTCCTAATATTGTGTGCAGTGGCTCCTCCTCTTCTCCGTAGCCCGGTCCGTCCATCTTCCATTGCTTCACGGTTTTGTCATCGCCAACCTGGAGAGTTACCACAATGATGATGATAAATGTTATGAATGAGTACTTGCCAACCGCTTGATTTAAAAGATAATGTATATCCTACCCTTCCATTATTATATTTATCGATGCATTTATATGCCACCTTGTTATGACAAAGACTTGTGACAAATGCATAAAGCACATACAATTAAAAATGAAATAGCATGTACAAGTACAGCAAAGAAAGAACAAGAATAGAAGCAAAGTTAGGTCATAAATAATACAAAAATGTATATGGTAATGAGGGCGGCATTTCAAATTTGGGAGAAAAGTGGAGTATAACAAAATGGTACGGGAATATCCAGTTAGTCATTTAAGAAGTTTGATATTTTACATGATAATCAAATTCCAGATAGTTTCAAATGTAAAAGACAGAAGACATGAAAATACCAGAGAAGGCATTTTTATAATCTTGGAGTAAACACAGCCCTTTTCTGCACCACCCAGGACTCAAGGGCCCCTGCAGAGCCCTGAGAACTTTTTGGGGCCCACAGGGTCAAAAACACCTCACAGTGTTAGTAAAGCCAGTTGCACAGACAGTGACAAAAGAAATGGTAGGAACTGCTGGCACCTCGGCCCAAATCAAGGTGAGACAACTATGATGGTCCTTAGACTTCAGCACTGGGTGTTTGGTAGACATGTTTGTGAGTAGGTAAAAATAAACATGTAGAGCTGTGTAGAGTATAGCAAGGCTTGGAGTTAACAAGTTGAGTACCCCATAGCCAAACTGCTTGGGACCACAAGTGTTTCAGATCTTGGAATAATGACATAAACCTAATGAAATATTTTAAGTCTCACCATCAAATTCATTTGTTTCATATACAACTTACATGCAAAACCTGAAGGTAATTTTATGGGAAATTTGTAATAATTTTGTAAATGAAAGTTTCATGACATGAAATTTTTTCACTTTTGGTATCATGCCAGTGCTCAGAAAGTAAAAAGAAAAGAAAAAGAAAGTTTTGTATTTTGCAGCCTTTTTTTTTGGTACCGGGGATCAAACTTGGGACCTTGTGCTTGTGAGGCAGGCGCCGGAACCACTGAGCTAAATCCCTGGCCCTTGCAGCCTTTTTGATCAGGGATGCTCCAACTATCAATTAGCTTCAACTTAAAGTTTACATTTCTAGATTATATGCAACCTATATTGACTTTTTTAATAAAAATGTAAACATATAGTATACTTATCTGATAGGTCTCCCACTACCTCAGCAGCTATTATGTATAGTAGCTGCCCTCTTCCTATGGTGCCTTGCCCCCTCCCCTGTGTGACATCATGCCAAGATGGTTACTCCCACCAAAGAACAAACCCTTCTTCCCAGCATGCCCCTGGTCCCACCTAGAGAGTAACCTAATACTCCCTCACCTCCTACCATCTAGTGACATCACCGGCTCCTCCATTCCCTAGTCACTACCTCACTCAACCCCACCTCAGCCCCTACAAGCCCCACCCCTTGTCTCTATAAAAGACTCTCCCTGCCCTGGCCATGTTGCTTTTGTCTCTCCTTTGTTCAGAGACAGCCTGGCAGATCTATTCCCCTAATAAAGGCTTGTTGTGGCCTGGTCTGGTCTTGGTCTTCCGCCCTTTTACCTGACATTATCTATGAGAGGAATATGAATTTAGTCCCTTGGCAAATTCAAAATGGGAAACATTTCCTACAAAACACTTCACAGTGCAATGAGAAAAGACTAAAACCCTGGTTAGAGGGGTTTCAGTACTAGAGTCAGACAGGATGGGGATGCTAATGAGGAGAATCATTAACCTCTTTATAACAGACAAAAAATATCAAGTAGGGCTACACTTAACTCTGAATCTAAGCTACTGACACTATTCTAAAACTCAATTCTGATTTTTTCTGATTTTCCCGGGAGGCAAGAAGATAAAATCTAGATACCAGGGGCTGGGCTTATCTGGCTTGACCCAATGGGCTATGTTAGCTCTCACAAAAAACAGGGTAGACAGTGTCCCTGAGCATTCTGTCCCTTAAGACAGTCTCTCTCAATCAAAGTGCTGCCAATGCCTCTGCAAGCTCAAGACTGTGAATGATTAAGGTGTCTCCAGTCTTTCCAGTACAAGCCCCAGCAGGACCATCAGCCCTGAGGGAGGTTAACAGCAGTCTGTACAAACAAGAACACGAGCGTGGCCAGAAGAATGTGTCCTCTCCGGGCAGGTGTGCTGCTAGTGCCACAAATCGGGGTATCTTAGATACTATGAAAATTGGGTAATAAAGGTTTATTTTTTGTGACATTGTATAAACATTTTTTGAAACCTCAAGTGCTAAAATTATGCCAGCAACTTTTCATGTGTCTTATCTATGACAAAACACTACTTATAAATACCTGAAAAGGGGGGAGAAATGAGCGACTATGAAACAAATTCACTGTTTTTAGTCTAGTTGCTTTTATTTTTTCAATTGACAAGATCATTTGTATTTATAGTGTAGAACATGTTCTGATAAACACATACACTGTGGAATTACTAAATCAAGGTAATTAACATGAATTACCTCAACTTTTTTGTGATGACAGCATTTAAAATCTCATTTAAAAACTTGTTCAGCAATTTTCTATATAGTACATTGTTAGTAACAATATTTACCACATTGTATAATAAACCCCCTCAGCTTACTCTGCCTATCTGAAATTCTGTACCCTTTGATCAACATTTTTCCACTCTTCCTCCTCTAAAGCCCCTGGAAACTACCATCCTATTCTGTTTTTTTGAGTCTGAAATTTTCAGATTCCATACTATACATAAGTGAAATTATGTGGTGTTTTCCTTCTATGCTTGGCTTATTCCACCTACTACAATATCCTCTAGGTTCATCCATGCTCTTACAAAAGACATGGTTTCTTTCTCTTTAAAGGTTAGTTTTCCATTGTGCGTGTACACATTTTCTTTCTCCATTTACCTGCTGAAGAACATTCAGGCTGATTCTTTATCTTGGTTATTTGTAAATAATGCTTCAAACCAGCCTTCACTCATTTTGAGGAATAAAACAACATATAATTAGTAGTCTTGTTGGGATATTAAATGAATCAACATCTTCAGAAAAATCAACTGGAAGAATGCAAAGTCTTAGCTGCTGCCCACTCCAACCTACCACCCCATTCCTTCCACACATGGTACAGTGTCATCCAGCCTGTCCATATCTGTAGGATCTTCGTGCTCCCTGGCTCCTCTCGGAGCTTACTTCCTACAGGTAGGCATTGTGCAACACAACTTCCCTGCCATCTGTGTACTTTTACATTTTCCCCTACCAATGCCACACCAGGGCTTCAACTACGAATTCTGTGTCGATGATGCCAAAGTTAGTTCTGCTTTCCCTCCTAGGCTCCACACCTACCCATCAAGGGCTAACAGACATCTTCACTCAAATGACCCACTGGCAGTCCGTTCAGCAGCCACACTCATTCCCCTCTCAAATGCATTCATACTCCTGACTTTCCCTGTTCTGCAACAGGAACCACCACCTTCCTAGGTACCTCTCAGTTCTCAAGCCTGTCAGTCCTCCAAAATGTCCCTCATTCGTACCATTACTTGCTACTGTTTTCACTCCCAAGGTAGTGTCTTGCTTTTGCCTACTCAAATTATTAAACCAGCCTCCAAACTGATCACTTGCTGCAGTCAAATTAATCATCTCAGAGCACAGCCCCAAATCTGCTGTTCCCATGTCAAAACCTACCTTGAACTGTATCTGTGCACCTATGGTAATAGCAGCATTATTCACAAGAGCCAAAAGGTGGAAACAAACCAAAATGTCCATCGATGAATGAACAGATAAACAGAATGTGGGGAACACACTACTGTCAATGCTAGGCAGCCTTTCAAAGAAGGAAATTCTAGCACATGCTACAAATCTCTGGCTTACTTCCCATCAATCCCACTTCAGTGTTCAGGACAGTATTAGTTCAGTGATATTAAGTATAGCTAAAACTGGGTTTTGGGTCGGGGATTTAGCTCAGTGGTTCTGGTGCCTGCCTCGCAAGCACAAGGTCCCGAGTTTGATCCCCAGTACCAAAAAATTAAAAAATAAAAAATAAAACTGGGTTTCATAAACAAAATTACAACTTCTCAAGGTGTAAGTTCTTTTGCTCTGTGACATTTCAAAAGTGTGTTGGAACAAACAACTTGAAAACAGTTTATTCAATTAGATTATTCTTACACATGTTAAAAAGACTTAATGACTTAATAGCATTATACTTACGGTAAAAAAAGATGTCCCACAAAAGCGTGTACATATTCCTCGTACAAAACCTTCATGTGCTTGTATTGTACGGATACATTTTCGCTTAGTCAGGTTCCAAATTCTAACCTATAATAAAGCATATCAAGAAATGTCAGTGAACTATAAATGTAAAATATTCACATACAGGAGTACTAACTACATTTGAAGAAAAATTCAACACTGAAAAGACTATGAATCATTCTACCAGGCAGCTAAAAGCGAAATCCTTTCAATTAAAATAATGTAATACATATAGATAAATATGTCAACAAGCAAGAAATTCAATTTTGTAAGTACTATATTACATTTATTCCAGTTTAAAGTATTTCAGCTGGACATGGTGGTACACACCTGTAATCCTAGCACTGGGGAGGCTGAGGTAGGAGGATCACCGTAAGTTAGAGGCGACCCTGTACATAGTGAGTTCAAGGCCAGCCTGAGCTACACAGTGAGACCCTGTCTCAAAAAAAAAAAAAGAAGAAAGAAAAAAGAGAAAGCATTTCAAAGCCTTTTTCCTTACTAGAGTGCGAAATTAAGTGTTGAATCACTAATAACATCCTGTGAAAAAACTCACTTAAATACCTTTATTATAAATATAATTATTTGATTTACTGTCAAATTAAGCATTAAGCTACTACATTTGTAATTTCTTAGGGTTAGATAAGGAACTATTAACTTCATTCTTTTAAATAGAATTTAGCTTTGAGAGTTAAACTAAAATCAAAATAAAATTAAAATAAAAACGTCTGCAATATAAAATGCTTTCAAGTACTGTACCAAGGTGCAAGGTGACACTTGCCTCTCCATCACATGCCCCGGAAAGGACTGTAGCCAGGCTCTTGGGATGCTTTGCCAGGCAGTTGACTCCATCTCGGTGCCCATCCAGGGAAGCAAGGAATGGCTTTGCAAATACACGCTCCAACTTGGTAGCATTCAAAGCTCTTACATATTCTCGTGGAACCTCAAAAGGATGTAAGGTAGGATCATAGTTTCTTGGAACTGAAATAAGAATAATCTCTCTTAACAAGATAATTCACATTTACTCTTTCCTGCAGAAATCCTTAGCTAATCACTTACAGTAATTTGTTATTCAATCAGAAAGTTTTATGGCTAACACTACAAAGAATACAGGAGCAGAAAATCACAGGATGCATACACTTTGCAAAATAATCTCACCATACACTTCCACACACAGCTTTTCCTTTTGTGTGTCCTACTACACTCTTCAACTGACCTGCAACCTCTCATGGGCAGGACATCCAACACATTACTCACTTGTATTCTTCATGCCTAGCACTGTGCCTGGCCCAAAACAAAGGCATGACAACTGCAGGCTCGACTGAACTCTAAGCTACTCATGGAGCAGTGAACAACACTTAACCTCTTGTGCTAAATAATGTACTGACAGGGTCTCAATGCTGTGATTATGTTGAGGTTATATTAACTACCATATATTGGGCACTTTCCATGTTTGTTTCCTTCCTTAAAATACACCGAGAGTTTTCCAGGTTCCAGGCACTTTTCCTAACACCTCACATTAACTCCTTTCATCTCTATAGTACCTTCTGGGTTAGGTTCTGTTACTATACAACTTTACAGATGGGGAAACAGATACAAAGAGGTTAAGCAACTTGGCTATGAAGGATGGAACCAGGATTCAAACCAATGCAGTGTGGCTCCACAAGCCATATCCTTAACTGTTCTCCCAATTGTGTCTCAGGTAATGCTTAGGGAAAAAACCCCAAACCTACGTATTAAAAAAAAAAAAAAAATCAATGTATAAAAAAGTAAATGCTTCTTCTTACCACACAACTTTTTCCTGCTACTTCTATTGTCTGACTCCTTGTGAATGGTACATTACACCCAACATGTGATAAAGCCCACACTTGGGTCATTTTTATGAATTCTATCTTTGATATTCCCCAATACTAACAAGTAAGAATTGTTTCTGAGGTAAGAAATATAGAGTGAAATTTTCACTGTTTCTTCCAAACTGAAATAGCCCAAAACACTCAGCTTAGAGACTTCTGATTCAGGAATGAAGCTCCTTTCTAGTCTTTTACCATCTGGCTCCAACTCAGCTCTTCAGCTTCAAGTCCTCTCTGACTCAGCTCTAACAGAGCAGGTTTATTCACGTCTATGTAAACTGTCTTGCATTTTCCTACTCTTGAGTCCCTTTCCACACCATCTCTTCCACCAAGAACTTACTCCAATATCCAGCCTAACCTATCTTAAACCCTATGCACCCCTTAAAAATATTCAGTTCAAATCTTAAGTCTTCTACAGTTTTTCAAATCATAAGGAGACCATGCCTACTTTTACTTCTAAATTCATACATCCAGTTAACAATATTCATTCAACTAATATTGAAGGAGCACCTGCCATACACCACGAGCACTGAGGGCATCACAGTTAATAAATTCATTGCACACATCTATGTGAAGTGTTCTCATACATTAACCAGGTACATCAAAACTACCAAGGGAGTTTTAAAAACATAAGATGCCCTGACGCTTATCCCAGTATTTGAACACTACACAAAATTAACAATAACACTTAAGATAAAATGGAAGAATAAAAAAACCAAATGTCCTCTTTGTTTTACAGAGTTCTAAAACTTTTATTTTTCCATTTTGCTATCTATTGAAACTTCTATCAGAAAGTATAACAAGATCGGAACCCTAACATTGAGATTCTATGACCATCCAGTCATCTACCCATCTATCCATACATCCTTCCATCCATAAAGCAACTATGTGCCAGGTATTGAATAAGCACAGTGCATACACAAACAAAAATGATCCCACCCCTTTTTTTGCATGTGTCTTAGGATCACATTTTCTTTTTGGGGGGGTGGGGTGGGTACCGGGAATGGAATTCAGGACCTCGCGATTGCCAGGCAGGCACCGTGCAGCTGAGCTACTTCCCCGGCGATTCTTCCCCTTTTTGCAAGCTCAGTCTCATGGGAAAGACTGTTAATCAAAATAATCAAGAGTCAATGTGATTAAACACTCTGATGGAACTATTAAAATACGTGATGGGAGCACAGAAGAGAGGCGCTGAGATGGAGGAGGCACAGTGCAGGGGATAAGTATGGGAAGACTACTGTCTCCCTGCTTACCTAGAAGTTTCCTAGATACAGCAGCTAACTGGGTAAGGGTGTGTGGGTGGCATGGGAACCCTAAAAGAAAATGCCTGAAATGCATTCACACTGGCAAGGCCGAACATAGCTGCTCGTGGGAAAACTAGAGACTGGTGAAAGTAGAGATGAGGAAGAGACCAAAGGCTCAATGATTAGGGATGCTGTCAAGTCCAAGCGACGAATCTGCATTTTAAAAATATCACTGTCTTGCTACTTACCCTGGAAATATCTTGGGGGTAACACCATACATTTACGCCTCAACAATGCTCGTTATCGCTACTCATCAAGAGAAACTCAGTTCCAGTCTCAACTTCTATTGCCTACCCCTCATTTAAATCCGAATACATTCCTGCCTCAAGGCCTCTGCACCTCCTGTTTTCTTCTCTTAGAATAGTCGTTCACATAAGGTTGGCCCGTCACTTAGGGCGCACGAACTATTATTCCTAAGCGGTATGCTTGTTCAGGAACGAACAGACTGGTAAGAAGAAATAAAATTCATTTCATTTTACCCATTCTTCCCTCACACTCTTAAAGAGTTGTGGATAAGAGAAAACTGATGGCTTTAAATTTCTTTTGCTTCGTCCCACATTGAGAATTTGAAGTAGTGAAGCAAGAGTAAAGAAAGTTTAAAGAATCCTGTTTAATCCTTAACTCTTTAACTCACGAATCTGCCTCATTCAAGCTCCACTTCCAACAAGAGCCTGGAGACCCCCAGAGAGCAACAGACGGGAGCGGGAGGCAGAAGCATTCTCGGTGACCCGCTGCCGGTTCCGCCAGAGGCCCTGGGCCCCAGGTCGCCCGGGGAAAGAGAACCGGAAGGCAGGCGCCGAAGCACGAGCCTCCGGGCCTGGAGCTCGGGGAAGCTGAGGCCAGACCCCGGGGCCCGCGGAAGGCGCCCTTTCCTGCCAACACGTCTCACCTCTCTGTAAATCCAACTTGGTTTCACGGACATAGTTGTCCGGGTTCCGGCTCAGCATCTTCACCTTCATCTTGGCAGCTTTTCCCTACGACACGAGGTACAGTTTCCCGTCCGGCACCGCCCCCACCGCCTCCCGTCGCACAGTAGACTTCCGCTTCTCACAGAGGACTTCCTGTCACGTGACTCCGCCGCGCAGAGCCGCCGGCGGGACTGGCCCCCGCGGCGCTCCGTAGCTCGGCCCCCGGGGGTTAGCAGGGGGCGGTCCTTCGCCCGCGCTGCCGCAGTGTGGCAAGGAGGGGTGGGGACGCGGCGTGACTCGCGGCCGTGCCCCCCACGCCTCCCGCGCCCGGCTCTTTCCGCGCTTTCGGCCCCGGCGTCTGGTCTTCTGGGCCGCCGCGGAAGTGGCTCCTGCCGCGTCCTGTCCCGGGGCTGCGGCCGCCACCACAGTGGCGTCCACAGCGTCTCGTCCCGCCTCGGCGGCGCTGGGCGCCGTGGTGTCGGCGGGTCCCGAGCCCATGACGGGCCAGGGCCAGGGTCAGGGCCAGGGCCAGGGCCAGGCGGCGTCCGGCGCGCCCGCATGGAGCGCGCTCTTCCGCCATGTCCGCTACGAGAGCCTGCTGGCCGGCGTGAGCGGCGGCGTCCTGTCCAACCTAGCGCTGCATCCCCTGGACCTCGTGAAGATCCGCTTCGCCGGTGAGACCCCGTGGGCCGCCCGGGCGCGAGGCAGTCCGGGTCCGGGGCAGGCATGGCCGATGGGGCGCCGGGCAGGGCTGTCGGACCCCGCGCACCTCGCTCCGGAGCCCTTTGACGCAGAGCACAGCCAAGTGCTGGGTGCCGCGCCTCCCGCAGCGAGTTGGGCGCCCTGGGAGGGTGGGAATGGTTTCTCTGGAGAGTTTCTGCAGCTTTTGGCGTTTACAGTGTGTTGCAGTGTTCTGTGAAGGGAAAAGTAGAATCTACTGGTTTTTTCTAACTGTAACGTGAATGAAGTATATTCAAGTTAGCAAAGCACTTTAGAATCTAACCTCAACACCTCATTCTGGAAAAGAAACTTTTCGAGATGATCTTTGGAAACTCTTTTCTGGTATTTCATTTATTATTAGAAGTTAACTTCTGCTTTGAGAATTAAATCTACAGAAATGGTTTATCTTAAGAGTTAAGTAATTCAGTTTATTTGATGTGTGTCTCTTAATGTTTGTAGACTGCTGTCTGGGCTGTAAAAGTATAACAGTTAGTTCCCTCGGGGAACTCACAATTTAATTGTAGGCTTGAGATGTAGCCATATAAAAGATAATTCTAGGCAACGTAACACATGAGGAGAGGACATGGATAAACCCAAATGTAGTACAGGTATACTATCGGTATAATTATGGATTGCTGATGACCACTTATACCTGTAAAGGTTTCATGGAAGATTAGATCCTGGGTTTCCCATAAAAGAATTAATATTCTGACAGTCAAAGGAGGCAAGAAGACAGTCTATGAAGGAAAGTTCCTAGAAAAGGCATGTAGTTTCATGGAGTTTATGATGCATGCACAAATATTGTAATTATGACTGGTAAGTAACCTTCATTGTGTATTTATTAGGAACAAGGCTTTAGATGCATCATCTCGTTTGCTAGCCTGTGAACTTATTATCCCCTTTATGTACATAAGGATAGCAGATGTTGGTTAACTTGTCAAGTCAGAAGTTTGTAAAGATGGATCTGGGATTTGAACCCAGGCAGTCCAACTTTAGGACCCTCTGGCATTTAATCACTCTCCGTACTTTCACTGATTGCAAGAATGCAATGGCTGAACACAGATAAGAGGATTTTGGCCTTGGTGTGGGCCTGTGGGCCTTGATGCCTGTGGGCCTTGATGCCTGTGGGCCTTGATCTGTGTTCTCCTTTGTGCGCATTGTGATACTCCTAGCAGTGCTAATGCACATGTATTTTAAAGTTAAAAACATTGGGTTAAATCAGGCCAGGAAGTCGTGAGTGCATGAGTGAATGATTCGTAGAAGGAGCATTCTTTATTTTTTTTTCACTTTATTAAATTCTTTTATTGGTACATTGTAGGTAAATAACACAATTACATTTCTTATTGGGAATTGTACCTTTACATAATGCATCTTGGTTCTTATTTTTTCCCCATTCCTAGCCCACCCTTCACCCCCTCCCCCCTTCCCTATTTACAAAGACTTTATTTCCATTTTTTCCATTTCTCATCATTTTTCCTTTCCCTTCTTTCCTTTCCCCTGCCCCTCCCACTACCCCTACCCCTTTGGACCTTTTCTTCCTATTTTGCAATTCCTGTGGGCCTTGATGCCTGTCTTCAGCAGCTGTGTAGAAGAGGAGGCAGTGGAGATCATCGTTGAAAAACAGTGTGGATGGCCTGGTGGCTTTAAGACAGTGCTGCAGGGGAGGGAAGAAAATGAATTCTTGGTACCTACTGGATTGGTTATCTTGGTGAAGCAGGACAGTACTGTATTGGGAAACTGATAAGATTGAGGTCACAGGTAAGGGGTTGAGATTGGATAGAAGGCCTCGATCTAGGACTCAGAGCCAGACTTTGTAATAATGAAGCCCACAGCACTCTGGCTGGGTTGAAAAGCACTCTGTTTGGAGTCCAGGGCTTTCAGGTCCCGGGCTGTGGTGAGAGGAGAGGACACAGGCCAGAGGGACCATGCTAAGCACTCTGGGAAGGCTGGAAGGAGAGCATCAAACAGCTGGCTGTGTGACCCACAGGCCACCCTGCATGGTGAGCTCATGAGATCAGCTTTAGACACATCCTGATTTTAGAGATGCTGAGAAATGTGCTGCTCAGAATGATCAGATATATTTTATTTTTTTTAAAAATGGAATTTATGAACTTTAAAAGAAAACATGAATAGGATTTCTCCTGTATGCTTTGATACTAGCATTAGTCCAAAACTTTTAAACACGTTGAATACCACAAAGAAGTATTCCTTATGTTACTAGCAATAAATATTAGAATACATATTTATAAAATTGAAAAGGAAGTATTTTAAAACATATCTTTAGAGAAGGGACACTTCTGTAGTAATTGAGAAAAATTAGATTTTGTTTTTGGTTGGGGAGGGAGTGCAAATTGCAATCAGTTGTCAAATGAGGAGACCAGAGACTTGTGCTTTCTAATGTAAGAATTTATAGAAAGAAAGGGGCCAGGGATGTAGCTCAGTGGCTCTGTGCCTACCTTGCAAGCACAGGGTCCTAAATTTGATCCCCCGGTATGGGGGGGGGGGCTTTATAGAAAGAAAATACGTGCTGATTGTTTTAGGCATTCTCCATTAACCATACAATGTCTCATTTTTTAAGTTACATCTATAACTCATTTGTATCAAAACTCGTTCACATTCATGTGCTTTTTCAAATAAAAACTAGAGGGCAGGGGCTTTAGCTCAGTGGTGCCACTGCCTGCCTTGCAAGTGGAAGGTCCCAAGTTCAATCCCTGGCACAATAAATACATACATACATACATACATACATACATACATACATACTAGTCTTTACCATGTGTATAAATTTTACTAGCTAAGAAATTTTAGTGTCTGAATTTTTGTGACCATTTTGAATGTCATACTTAATACAAATGAGAAGTATCCTTAGTATCTGAGCATTTTCTGCTGAATTGAAAATTATTCAGTGCTTGAGCAAAGTTTTGGTTTCATCCATCAATGAAAAGTATCTTTGTCTGATATGCCAAGTAGAAGTAATATTAGGTAGAGTAGAAGAATATAAAGATTGTTCTTTTAAAACTTGTTAACTTTTAAAAATAAAACAAAAAGTTTACATGTATTAAAGTCATGTTTTTGTGAGGAGAAAAGGTAATAGTGACTAACTTAAGCCTTTTTGTGAACAGTGACTCAACCCCTAAAACAAGAAGGGAGTCTTCCTGGATTTTATGCGGGATTTTTTTTTTTTGGTACCAGGGATCGAACTTGGGACCTTGAGCTTTCAAAGCAGGTGGCAGAACCACTGAGCTAAATCCCTGGCCCGAAAGGAATACAAATGATGATTTTTTTTTTTTTTTTTTTTTTTTTTGGTATTGGATTGAACTCGGGAACTTGCGCTTTCGAGGCAGGCACCAGAACCACTGAGCTAAATCTCCAGCCCTCTTCCTGGATTTTAAACCCTACCTTCTTCATTCTTGGCACTGGAAATGATTAATAATAATAAAGGCTATGGTGTGGCTGTGAAATGGTTATAGAAAAGAGAGAAACTTAGATGAAAAATGAAAATAGTGTGTAATTGAGTGGACATCACACCAGTGCTGAATAACCTACTCTGATTTCTATGCTTTCATTTAATTAAACCCAACAAGAGGGTTAATCTTGAGTATATATGTGCTATTAAACCAAACCTAAATTTTTCATTGAGTTCTCATGCATGGTAGGCAAGCACGCTACACTGAACCACACTCCCCAACCCCAGAAGGTGCCAGGTTTTGAGACCTTGTAAGCCATGTAAAAACGGTACCAGGGACTGGATGTTAGGAATGAGATCAGGACAAGGAGGAGAAGCCTGAGCACAGGGAGGCAGTGAGTGAGACTATTTAGTGGCTGAGAGGCCACGCTTGCTGGGTGGAAAGAGTGCCTGCAAAAAATAACATTTAAGGGTGCTCAGAGGGAAAGGAGGCCAGGGAAACTGAGTGGCAAAGAGGAAAAAGAGAATTTGGGAAACAAGTCAAAAGAAGAGCACTTTAGAAGGTAAAGAATGTCAGCTGCCACTGAGGGGCTGTTAAGGGAGAGGACTCCGGAGTGCCCTCAGAGGGTCCTTAACCAAGCACTTGAGGGATGCTGAGGCCCAGGTCGGACTGCAGGGGAGGTGAGGAGGTTGGATTGTCGTTTTCTCATTTACCAAAGCGTAAGGGGAGACACTCAGGAGAGGCTTCAGTGTAATTCTCATGCTCATGGGGCAGAGCTGAAAGGTGGGAAGAGATTGAAGATGGATGCCGGCGTCTGGTGAGTGAGGGTTCTCAGCAGAGGCCCACAGCAGTGGAGTGTAGAGCAGTGTCTCCAGCTGTATGGACCTGAACCCTGTGTACGAAGTGAATTTGACCTTTGCACACATTATGTTAAAGACGGCTTCATGGCACAGCACTTGTTCTTAGTATTTGTGATGTCATTTATATTTGCCTACTATTCCAGTCTGTTTTAAATTAAGAAACGATACTATCAGTCTGCTCAGTTGATTTTATGCCCCATCTGTGGTTTTTGGAAAGTCATTACAGCACAGGTAGGGGGGATTGTTTCATTAATTGAAGGAGACAAGCTCTTCATCTTTGGTGAGGAAAGGATGTAAAATTCCCGTTCAACACATCAAGCAAATGTTTGGGTGTAGTGCAGTTTTGTTTTTTTTTTTAAAGCCAGTATGTTGTCTTTCTTTTCAGTATGGCTCCTTCCCACACACAAAACTTTTATCTCTTCATTTGTGTCTTCTGGCATCTTGTAGTGCTATTGCAGGCCATTTCCAGTGATGGGAAACGTACTTAGGTGTATGTACTAATTTTTCACGGGCAGATGTTTTTAAGACAATTACGGAGTTTTTTACACTAAAAAAATTCACTGTATTTTATCTTGATAGCAATTTTAATTTGACATTAAAGAAGCCCTAATTGAGGTCCTCTTCATTTCAATACATTTTTTCACCTTCAAGTTCTTTCTACTTTGGGATACCCAAATTTCTTTTCTAAAACATATATTTGATTATTTTGGGCAAAAAGCCTGGTACACTTTAATCTCATTTCATGCTGTTACATTGTGACAGGTTAATGATGAAACCTCAGCTCTTCCCGTTTTACCCAGTGAGCAGACCAGGAGTGAGCTGTGTGTGGCTACAGAACAGTAATTGTAAATGTTCCGGAGGGCAGTTTCACTGTGTATTTATAACTAAGTTTATATGCTTTGATCCACATCCGTTCCCTTCTCATAGCTAATTCTTTTTTTAAAAAATTTCATTGGTACATTTAAAGTACACAATATAATGACGTTCATCATTGGAAATTTGCACCTTTACATGATCCATCTTGGTTCTTGTTTTTCCCCCTTCCCCTGCCCTCCCTTCAACCTCTCCATTCTTCTCTATCTACAAAGACTTTGTTTCCATTTTTTCTTTTTCTCATATTAATTCCATTCCCTTCTTTCCCTTCCCTTACCCCTCCCGCTTCCCTTTCCTCTTTGCCCCTTTTCTTCCTAATTCACATTATCTGTTATACCTTTTAGTCCTTATTTACGCTTTCAGTTTCTCACACTAGAGAAACTATTCTGTATTTACACGTGTGTCCTATTTATTTCACTTAAGAGT
>NW_004624763.1:19896952-19945380 GCF_000247695.1 Heterocephalus glaber | reverse complement strand
GACTGCTTTCATTGTGTCCCATAGATTCCAGTATGTTGTATTGTAATTGTCATTTAATTGTATGAACTGTCTGCTTTCTTCTTTAATTTCCTCTGTGACCCATTGGTTATTCGGAAGTGTGTTGTGCAGTTTCCATGTGTTTATGAAATTCTTGTGGTTTCTTTTGCTGTTGATCTCCGATTTCATCACACTATGGTCTGATAATATACAGGGGATAACTTCAGTTCCTTTACACTTACTTAAACATGTTCTGTGAGCAAGTATGTCGTCTGTTTTAGAGAACGACCCGTGTGCACCTGGAAAAAAGTGTGTATTCTGATTTTGTGGGGTGGAACACTCTGAACAGATGTTTATCTGTTAAGTTCATTTGTTCAAGAGTTTGAGTTATAGTATTTTGTTGATTATTTTTTGTCTAGTTGATCTGTTTGTGACAGTGGGGTATCGAGGTCCCCCACTACTATTGTATTAGTGCTTATTTGATTTTTCATGTCCATTAGTATTTGTTTTATGTAGTTGGGCACAGTAGTGTTTAGTGCATATATGGTAATGATTGTCATCTCTTCCTCTTGGATTGTTCCCTTTATAAGGATGTAGTGTCCTTCTTTGTCTCCCTTAATCAGTGTTGGTTTGAAATCCACTTGATCTGCAAAGAGGATAGCTACTCCTGCTTTTTTTCGGGTTCCTGTCTCATGGAGTATGGTTTTCTACCCTTTAACTTTCAGTCTATGAGTTTCTTTTTAAATTAAGTGTGTTTCTGGTGTGCAGCATATTGTTGGATCTTGCTTCTTGACCCATTCTGCCAGTCTGTTTCTTTTGATTGGTGAATTGAGACCATTAACATGGATGGTTATAACTGATATGTTTTGACTTATCCTTGTCATGATTTTTTCTTTTTGTTGGATTCTCCCCCTTTGCGTTTAATTTCTTGTCATGCCTGATGGATTCATTCTGCAGGGCTTCCTGGAGTTGTGATCCTCGTTGTCTTTTCCTAGGATATTCTTTAAATATTTTGGAATTCTGGTTTGATATTCATGAAATTCCTAAGGTGCTCTTTGTCATGAAAGTATCTTATTTCTTCCTCAGTTTTGAAAGATAGTTTTGCAGGGTCCATCAATCTGGGTTGGAGGTTGTTTTCCTTTAGGGCTTGAAACACATCACTCCCCGCTCTTCTTACCTGTTTTTGTTGAGAAGTCTGCTATGATTCTGATGGGCTTTCCTTTGTATGTGATTTGTTTCTTTTCTCTAACTGCTTGTAGAATTTTGTTCTTCTGTTGGGTTTCTGGAATCTTTAACTGTTATATGCCTATGTGTAGATTTTTTTTTTAATCACAGCTAGTTCGAGTCCTATATGTCTCACTTATCAAGTTCTTTTCCCCTATTTGGAGTATTTTCTGTCATCACTTCTGTGAACAGTTTTCTTGTGTCGTCTGTACTCTTTCTCCTGTTTCTTCATTGATTCCAGTCAGTCTGATGTTATTCTTCTTTACATTGTCTAGCAGCTGCTGGATTGATTTCTCGTGGTCCCTTATTATTTTTAAGAAATTTTTCTTTTCCTGGTCACTAATTTCAGTCTTATCTTCTATATCTGAAATTCTGTCCTCACATTGGCTCATTCTGTTGCGTAAACTTTCAATGGAGTTTTTAATCTGGAAACCTGTTTGCATCTGCTTTATGGATTCCGTTTGTTTCCTGTGTTGGGATTCCATCATTTTCCTCAGCTCTGCTGTTTTTTTATCTGTGTCTGCTCTAGATTTATTAATCATGTCCTGTACTATGGGCACAATCTCTGCTGTTATCTGCCAAATTATTTCTGATTTCATTTTTTCCGGATCCTCTTTTGTTGCCAGTTCAGGGAGTCCAGGTAGTTGAGCATCAGATTGTTCCATCTCGTTTCCCTTTGGGGTTGCTGTAGGTGATCTGGAAGTCTGGTTTAGAGACTTGTTCACGTGTCTTCTCATTTCACCAGATGCAGCCTGCTGTGCCTGTGCGGAGGTGAATTTTTGCACACCCAGTGGTCTTGAATTTCCAGCAAGCCACAGAGCTGCCTTTTCTCTGCTGCTCACCAGTGCACCAATTCCTGGGTTCAGAGTGGTGGCCTTCTGGATCGCTGAGCTGACCTGTTTTCTGGGTGCGCTTCTGGCTGTGCACTCTTGGGATGGTATCTAGGTGTGCCTCTCACTGGGGCCCCTATGTGGCTGTTGTCTGGGAGGGCCTTTGGCTGGGGGCTGTGCACCCCAGTTCCTATTGTCTGTGCAGGCTCTGGCTAGGGTGTCCACACACTTATCAACGGTATCAGGCAAGCCTCTGGGTATTGCTTGTGCAGCTCTTCTCCAGGTGGGTCTTTGGCTGTGTCCAGTAGTATGGCGGGCCTCAGGTGGAAGCCCGCACACCCTTGCAGCTCATCTGTGGTTGGACCCCCGGCCTGCATGGGTGCGCTGGAGCTTCTGGGCTCAGGGCAGACCCTGACTAGGATCTGCCTGCAGCCGCACTAGTCTGGGCCACACAACTGCTCCCCGGTATCTGCACCCACTCACTGATGGAATGGCAGGCCTCTTTCTCATAGCTAATTCTAAGACAACATGATTTCCACAGATTGTTGTACACATATCAAATAGAGAAATGATTGTATAAATGATAGGTTATCTGAGATTAAAAAGAAAACCCACATTTAAAAAAGTCTTATGTTTGGAAATTATTTTATCGTAAGGAGGAATGCTTACAAATACTCAAGTCAGGGAAAAACAGTATACAAAACTACATATAATAAGTTCTAATTTTAAATCTATTGTATAATGTATATGTATAATACAGAATAATGTCTGCTGCTGAGATCCTTTTACACCTAGGAGTAAATAATTTCTCAAAACAAGACATCATTGCCACTGCATCATTTCTTGTGGTTTTTCCTACAACATGCTCCTAGCTTTGGAAACAGTCCTTTTAACTGCCCCTCACACCCTAGCTTCTCGTATCTTGTTTCCTAAGAAACATGGAATGAAGAAGAATGCCAGATTTATGATCTAGAGTATATTTTTTACAAAACTGTCAAGAAGACGGCTGTTCATAGTTGAAGATTGGTGATACCCTAAAGCAGGAAGAAGGCAGCGTTAGCAGCGGTTGATAGGTCTGAGGTTTATAGAATGGAAAGGATGTGTTAAGCAGGGGTTGGAGGGAGGAGGGTTCCCAGGTGAGCCCAGTGTCTGTGTGGGCATCTGTGGGATAGAAGTGAGGTTCTTGGAGCTGACAGAGCAGGAGAATAAAAGCAGCTTCGGAAGAGGTGAGGAAAACGCGTTCGATTATAGATGCATCCAGGCAAAATACCTGCCTGTCCTCTAATGTGACTTTGGGTGTGTTTGTGCTTGTCTGTGCAGGCCCGTCCCCATCCACAGCTGTCCATGTGTGTCCTTGAGCACATGCTTGGGTGAAGAGCCTAGAAAGGAAGATGTTCACCCCATTCCCTCATTTTCTCTCCAGTCACTCTTGAGGTCTTGCTAGCATTTCTAATGTGAATTGGGGTCCTAGCTAGTTGATTTTTTGAATAATATATTTTGAAACTTGTATCCTTAACCTTTACAAATAGCAAAAATAAAACTTAAGTATTGAAATCTTTTTGCCTAAGAGATGTGGTTTAAGAGCTAATCTAACACTTCCTAGAGTGTAACCTAAGGGCTGTGTATCTGATTGTAACATCCGTGTGTGTGCATGGCTCTGAGCTGGAACTTTGCTCTCACCAAACTCTGTGTCTTTTAATACAGTGAGTGATGGATTGGAACTGAGACCGAAGTATAAAGGGATCCTCCATTGCCTGGCCACCATTTGGAAACTTGACGGACTGCGGGGACTTTATCAAGGAGTCACTCCAAATGTGTGGGGCGCAGGTTTATCCTGGGGACTTTACTTTCTCTTGTGAGTATTCCTGGGAGACTTCATGGTATTGAATAAAAGTGAATTTTTGTTTGAGTAAGCAGAAAGGTGAGGCATTTAATCAGCTTCTCTGAGTTAGAAGAGTCTGAGCAAATTGGCTTTTTGGTTTCCCTCACTGCCAGTTCTCAGAGGCATTTGGCCTAGAAGAAAGTTTGTAATGGGAAAAACGTGAAGCGATGAGATGGAAAAGTACCTTACAGAACTGGTGTGTGTGAACTCGAGAAGGTGAAATGTGTATTACTTTTATAGGCTGAATTCTCACAGGTTAGAAAGAGAGCTTTTAATTTTAGTTAAAGCTATTGAAAAACAGCTGAATCTAAATAATTCACAGTAAAGTTGAAGGGCCCCTGCAGGATTTTGGCCCTCTCGTTATTCTTGAGCATTTTTAACAGCTAAAATAGACTAGAAAATGTCAAATGAGCCATTTTGTTACTAATTAGTGGTTTTATAAAGTGCTACAGATCTGGAAAAACCTGAAACTCTAAAATGAATCCTGTGAATTTCACTTCTCCTTGGTATCCAATTTTGATTTAAAAAATCATTAAAATAAGTTTTTTCTCCATTTTGAGTGCCCCCTAAATAGAACATTTCATAAGTCCTAAAATGCTGTGAGGAGGGACTCATATCTCCTCACAGGGTCCTCGCAGTGTTGAATGGCCTGCAGAAAGGTCACAGTAAAGGAGAGGTTCAGGACGGGGCAGGCCGGGGTCCTCGTGGAAGCACAAGCACGAGACTCCGGCGGGAACACAAGGCAGAGGGAGGCTGTTGCCAGCAGGGTCTGGGTTTGTTGCATTGTACCTGCTGTCACCTCGCCCACGCCTTCACCTGTCAGGTGGCATTGTCGCTTGAAGAAGGTTCTGTCACATGCGCTGAGTAGAGTGATGGTCTGTCGTAAGTTTAAGGCAGTGGCCAAGCCAAACTTAAAATATTTTTTAGGTGAAGGCGAAATAAAATTCATGCTTAGTACTATTTAAATATGTTTCTTATTTTCTCTTACAAGACACGTGGAGAGGTGGAGTTGTACATGTGTCTCCCCACACACATACTGTGTGGTCAGGTTTTCTAAGCACAAGTAATAGGAATGTGTGGTGAGGATTTCTTACAACAGTAGTTTCTTAGAGCACTCTTGGTAATATTTGACAAGATCGATTCTTCTGAGAGCAAAGTGGAGTGGTGGTTAGGAGTAACAGGCCTGGCCTGGCATGACAGTGCACACTTATAATCCCAGCATCCAGGGGAATCACAGCTCAGGGTCCCTGTTTGCTGTCACGGTGCCCACACTCACCTCTTTCCCGCTGAGGCAGTGCCCGTCTCCCTGCCCAGCTCAGTGCTGACTTCTGTGCAGGCCTCTGTGACCTCTGCTGTGGTTTTGGCTCTTACAGCGCTGTGTTGTTTTCTGTTATGGTTGTGTGTGTGCCAGCGGTTGCCCTTGCGGAGAAAGCTCTCTGCATGTTCATCTTTTCATCTGTGCGAAAGGCAGGTGATAGATACCGGCCGCAGTGCGCCCGCGTCAGTTGGTGCCTCTTTGGCTTCTGCACCTTTCCTCCCAGGCGTCTCCCTGTTGCCTGGTGTCCCGGTTGACTCCCTGTGCGGTTGTCTTACGTGCGTGTGAGGTCGCGGCGCCGTCCTTACAGTGAGCCATTTGCAGCGTGTCCATTCTTAAACAAGGCCTCTCTTTTACCTGCATCACACATTCACTTTTACTTTGCGACCAGTGTCACTGATTTTATGTGCACTTTAAAACGGGCTCTTCTTACACCTAATGAAATTGTTCATGTTGGATTCTTCTAGTTACAATGCCATTAAATCATATAAGACAGAAGGACGAGCTGAACGGTTAGAGGCAACGCAATACCTCATCTCAGCTGCTGAAGCCGGTAAGGCAGTGTGTGAACTGTGAAACGTCACCTTCCAAACTTGGTTTCCATTTTTACTTTCTTTGAACACCAGAACTAAGTATGCTTATCTAACTATATTAATTAGGTACCATATGAAATTTCTTAGAAAATAGGTATTTTTACTGGTTACTCTTGATAGGTTTCAGAAATTTTACTTCTCCCAGAACCTTGGCAGACTGAGGCAGGAAGATTGAAAGCTGAGCTTACTAAAACCTCAAAATAATAAAGAGGACTGGGGATGTAGCTCAGGTAAAGGGCCCTGGGTTCCATCCCTATGACCATAAAAAAGGGGGCAGTGGTGGGAAATTTAGAAAAGTTTTGAATCCCTAACAGTTTAAAATGATTTGGTATACATTTCTTTATAGTTTTGGTTTTCACATATACAATCTAGTAGTCTTGTTTCATTGCCTTACATATATGTGCTATCCAGAAGGAGGAACAAAGTAAGACCCATGAGTTTTTATAAATCCTCCGTCGATATCTTGGTTTCTTAATGTTTGCTGGTTGATTTTAAAGCAAGAACTGTCCCACTCCTTTTTTGTTTTTGTTTTTGTGCTGGGGATCGAACTCAGGACCTCGTGCTTCTGAGGCGGGTACGGCACCACTGAGCTAAATCCCGGCCTGTCTTACTCATTTTTCCTTTTTTTTTTTTTTTCTTCTGGTACCAGGGATCAAACTCAGGACCTTGCACTTACGAGGCAGGTGCCGGAACCACTGAGCTAAATGCCTGGCCCATCTTACTCATTTTTAATTCCTAGCTGCTACCAGAGACCTGAATCATAACAGGACTCAGTAAATATTTTTTGAATAAATGCCTCTGTAGGAAATTCAGTAAATAAGAAACCTAATTTAATTTTTTCTTTAAATTTTTCTTAACTTGTTTATAAATTGTCACTCTGTAAAGTGTGACTTACCTCTTTGCCTCGTTAACTAAGGGTCTGCGGCCACCTGGAGTGCTGTTGAGGAGGTGCGCAGGTGCATGGATCTAGAGCTGTCACTTCCGTTCCTCCCCAGTCCCATGTCGCCTCCTGTGGTCCATTGAGTCTGCAGCCCCTTCTTTGCAGCAGACCACCGCTTAGGAGCCAGGGCCGCTCTGTCGTCCGTAACTCAGTGGGTCGGTGTCAGACGTTGCCATCTCCCTTCTCATTCACCTCTTATGTCCCCGAGAGGAGAGAGTGCTGTGACCAAGCTGCCCGCTGTTCCACTGAGACTGTTCAGAGACCCAGCCCCAGCCCTGTGCACCCTCCTGCTCTGCAGAACACGACTTTTCCTGACTGATGAGTGACCAAATGCCTGCTGCCTGTATGCTGAGCAGTCTCGTTTAAATCTGATTTCAGGAGCCATGACCCTCTGCATCACCAACCCACTGTGGGTAACAAAAACGCGCCTTATGTTACAGTATGGTAGCGTTAACTCCACACACCAGCGATACAAAGGAATGTTTGACACACTCGTGAAAATATATAAGTATGAAGGTGTGCGCGGATTGTATAAGGTAATGAATCACTGGTATGCTTTGGACAGCTGAAAATTGGAGTTTCTGTTGGCACTAGTCTCGCTTCCTCAGGCCCTGCAATCAGTCCTTTAAAAATGCCAGACACAGGCAAGATACAGTGTAATGAAAATGGAATTCTAGCGCGTGCTGTTGGAATTCCACCCTACGCTGCTCATTCTCGTTGCCATAGCTGTGTCCTTGTGGCCCCGCCAGTGAGAAAGCTGTCTGAGGCTTTGCCAGGTACCTTTTAGTGAGTCTGATAGGATCTTACTTATTGGGGATTTTATTCACTTCAGATCTTATGTTCATTAAATAAAAATAACATTGTGGTTGTTTTGAAATTTCTTCCTAGTGGCAGTAAGATCTGTTTTGTGATTTGCGACTCCTTTTCTATCCCCATTTCCCACTTTTCTACCTTTCGCTCCTACCTCGTGTGTATCCCAGTAACATTTTTTAGGCCACCCACAGTTTAAAATGAAAATGAGACTCATTGAATTTTAGTGTGTTTTCAACCAACGTGCAATAGTTTTTGAAATCAGCTTGGTGTTATGAATTACTGACCTGGGGCCAAAACTTTAGAAATTAGTGACTCTTCTATTTCTTCCATCATTTGCCTTACTCTTTTAGAGTAGCTTTGTTCAGTGTCTTGAATTGTCTGTCATTGGCTTTACTTTTTCAAAACTTACTGCCTCTCATGCCCTAGTTGCTGACAGTAGAGGTCACCTTTATATGTGTACTAATGAAAGAAAAACTAACATAGGAGAATGTAAACCTAATTTAAGAAATAGAGTAGTATTTGTAGCCTCATATAAAAATGTGGTTTATACAAAACTTAAATGAATTTTCCTTAATACTATACTAAGAAGAGAGAAAATGTTCTCCTTCCACTATTCCTTGAAAACTGCTTGACTTTGCTGTTTTCTGATCTCCCCTAGGGCTTTGTCCCTGGGCTGTGTGGGACGTCCCATGGAGCCCTTCAGTTCATGGCCTATGAGCTGCTGAAGCTGAAGTACAACCAGCACCTCGATCGGCAGCCGGAAGCCCAGCTGGTAGGAGAGCCCTGTGCGGCGGCGTCTGCCGGGAGGCGGGTGTGCTGTCCTGCTGGTCCTGGCTGTCCCGCCTCTTTAATTTAAGGATTTTGTAAGCTGGTGGCTCACGGATGTGAAAACAGAACCCCACAGTCACACAGAACCTGCAGCAAGGAGGGGAAATACTATTTTTTATTTAGCAGTCCCTTTAAGTGTATTTTCCTATGATTTTTATGAAGAAATCCATGTTTCTGTTGTCACTTTAGAGCACAGCAGAATACATCTCTGTCGCAGCGCTCTCCAAAATATTTGCGGTGGCAGCCACATACCCGTACCAGGTGGTGAGGGCCCGTCTTCAGGATCAGCACGTGTCCTACGGCGGGGTGGCGGACGTGATCGCCAGGACGTGGCGGTGAGCGTGCAGGGTCAGAGGCTGAGGAGCTGCCTTGCGTCTTTGCCTCTGTCTGCTTGTCACGCGTTGTACAGCAAAGACCAGTTTGCTTTGCAGAATCATGGCTGGTGGTCTCTGCTTCCCATTTAATCTTTGTAAGGCTTGATTTCTTCATTTGTAAAATTAGACCGTTTGGACTGACGAGGTTTTTATGAAAATAAAATTAAAGCTGAGCGTGGTGGTATGGGCCTGTAATTCCTGCTGCTCAGGAGGCTACGGCAGGAGAATCACAAGTTAGAAGCCAGCCTGGGCAATTTAAGGAGACCTTATTCCAAAAAAATATAAAATGAGACATGTGAAAGTGCCTTGAACCTGTGTGACAAGTTTCTAGGTCCTGTCCTGTTTTAGGCCAGTGGTGGTGAACCTATGGCATGGGTGCCACCGTGGGCCATTTGTGCCTCTGCAAGGTTTGCTGTCACTGTTGTAGGCACCAAAGGGATAAAATCTTCTTTATGTGTGTGCCATATTGAGTATTGTGTAGCATTTACATAGCTCTGAGCTTTTTAAGGCCCATGTGAGATCAGTTCAAACACTTGTGTGTTTATTCATTTAAAAGTATTTAAAGCTGGTTAACTTAAACACTTGCCAGTTTATTTTTGAGACATCCCACCTCCTTCCTCAGTTCATGGAAGAAATACTTGTAAATTACATTCCTTCGGTGCACTGGAACATGAGGTCTGCTGCTCACTCTATGCTCTGGGTCAGGTAAAATCTGTGTTTTCAGCCTTGCTTTTTAAGAAATTAAGCATGTATCTATTTTTCCCTCTAAAGGAAAGAAGGCATTGGTGGATTTTACAAAGGAATCGCTCCCAATTTGCTAAGAGTAACTCCAGCCTGCTGTATTACCTTTGTGGTCTATGAAAATGTCTCACATTTCCTACTTGACCTTCGAGAAAAGAAAGTAAGCTAAAAGAAAATAATCAGCACCTCTGCCCAAGGCGGTAACAAGCTCAGACAAATGCTGCACAGCGGCTCCTAACCAGAATTGGCCTGTAATGTAAACTCAAGAACTGCCAAGTCTTTGCAGCATTTCTGCAGTCTGCCTTCTCCACCTGGATAGGACTCGGCTACCTCTGCCCATGACGGCTGCCGTCTATACGATGCTAAAACGGACAGCAATTCCGTTTCCCTTTCATCATTCAAGCAGAAACTAATTTGCAGCCTTTGTAAATGCTGCTTTTTCTGATCTCATTGCCTGGATTGGCTTTAAGATTGAACTTTGTGCAGTAGCAAGCGAATGGCTCCTCTGGAGAATGTCAGGGTTCTCAGGGTAAATAACCTTTGGGATGAGATCTCCCCAGATCCGGAATGTGGCACCAGTAAGAAGAGTGCACTGTAATGTGTTTTAGTTCAGCCACCTTGAAATGCACCGGCTGCAGGCCCCTGAGGAGTTATATGCTGCTCTGAGAAACATCTGATATCTGTTGTCATTCCATTGCTAACTGCAGAGGCGCTTCCATAGTTTAAAACATAATCCTGACTCGAGTCTTTTACTTTATTTTTATTTTTGCCATAAGTACTTAGTATTTCAGTTTATAAAGTCTAAACATCTAGGATCCAGCTGTGTCAGCCTTTATTTAGCATACATGGCTATAAATCACTTGTCAGAAATGCTGAGTGGATCATTCGGCTTTTGCAGATGCTGAAATGTTTGAAATGTGTTTGTTAACTGAATGGAAATGAGAAACTTCTTTAACTTTTGGATTTATGGACCCAGATCTCAAATAAATGATTAACTTACATTGGTTGTTCAAATTCAAGTTGAAATACAAATTACATTAATGGCCATTATTGAGTTTACTTAAAAAGAGGCACTATAGATGTTTATAAACACAAGGGCCTACCCCAGAAGGATGTCAGTAAGCCAAATGTGGTGGTGCAGATTTGTAATCCCAGTACTCTGGGAGGCTGAGGCAGGAGGGTTGCTGCAGGAAAACTTAGACATTGTCTCCAAAGAAAAGGACTGGGGATGTAGGTCAGTAGGAAGGCCCAGAGTTCAGCCCCCTAAACCACAAAAAAGCAAAAAAGAGTGATAGTGGTATTTTATTTATCGTAAACATCTGTGAGTGCTGCGTTGCACTCCTGTTGTAAATAAAACATTGGGGCTTTCAAAGCCATATTTAAATGGCTTTTTGAAAACAGGTCTATTTTTTATATACTGGAAATGGAATTGTTTTTAAAATAGAGATGAAATGATAAGTACCTAATTGTATTTAATATCTTGTAACATGAACAGGAATATTTTGTAAGTTGTTATTTTTTCTTAATTCTGGATTATATTTCAGTTCATATGCAGTGCCAGTATTTGTCCTTAAATAGAAAGACAAGCCACACTTCCCCGAAAAGAAGACCAAGCCGTCTATCAATTTTTGCTCTGAAAGATACAGCAGGGCTTATTTCCAGGGGATGTCTTATTTTTTCGTGTAAAATAATTACATTTATTCATGTACAAAAATCTACATTCATTCAAGTGTTGATGTGTCGTTTTCTGTAGCATCATAACTTTCCAAACCCAGAACTGCGGCCTGAATTTCCCGGGACTCCGCTTCCCGCGGGGACTGGCCCCAGTCTCATGCCCAGCAGAGACTCCCTGCACGAGCCCTTCTCGCGCACGTAGCCTGCTCCTGCCTCGCCGCTACCGCCCCCATTGCACCGCGAAGATGCAGGGACCCCGGCCACTCATTGTCAAGTGCGCACCATTCCTGTGTCTGGGCTTAACCTGGGGGGCTGGAAGGAGCCGGGCTGGCCTTGGATTTTAGCCCTCGTCTTCAGCTTGACCCCGCGGGAACCGAAGAACTGGGAGAAAGCTGTGGGGAGAAGGCGGGAAGGGGGCCCCGGGCCGCTCAGGGCGCCTGGCTGTGGAAGGTGCGAGGGTGGGCTGGGTGTCCCCAGCCCAGGACGGCTCCTGAAGGGTGGAGGCGAGCGTCGGCAGCCAGTGCCTGCAGCAGCCCTGTGGGGACCAGGCCGAGGTCAGTAAGACCGCAGCTAGGGGCTGCCGACAGCACTGACTGAGCCAGTCCAAATAGCCGTGGAGCCTGGGCCAGGAAACAGGAGCAGAAGCCAAGTCCGCGGGGCCGGGCCGGGCCTGGCCGTGTAGGCCACAGGAAGTGTCGAGTGATAAGGGAGCACCTGGTGGTCTGATCGTGTGGGGAGGGCGGACAGGACATCCAGGCAGGCGCTGGTGGCCGCTTACGCTGGTCGACTGCGCAGGGCTCCTAAGCGGGAACCCTGGGAGGCGGGCCTGGGGAGGAGCTTCTGGAGGGAGCTCGGGCAGCTGGCGGGTGGGACTCGGCCTCCCTGAACTGCTGGGCTGTGGCGAGTGGGAGAAGCAGGCAGGACTAGAACAAAGACGCGGCACCCTTCGGGGCACGGGAGGAATGAGCCGAAATCTGGGGGTCACCAGCCGGGAAGATACTTCAGTGGGGGGAGGTGGACGCCACTGAGGACCGAGCAGCTTCACGTTACAGAGGCTGAGGAGGTGAGGCAGCTGCAGGATTCCTTCCATTCTGGCCTCTGCTGGATTTCAGCAGATAAAGGAGAGTAAAGAAGTTTAAGCCTGAAAGTACCGTGAGTCTAGAGAGAGGAGGTAGGCAAGGAAAGCGGGAACACGGCTGCAGGGGAGCCCTTGAAGGTACAGATAGAGGCCCGCAAACACCGAAGCGCGCGTGGGAGCCGGAGCAGGAGCAGGTGCCGTGCCTCGGGAGAAGGTGCTTCTGGGGCCTGGGGCATTCAGGGAGTCATGTTTTCCAAACACTGCAGTAAAAAGGGATGCCAATTAAAAGGATGTTTGAGTTCGTGGGTCTTCAGAGTTCGGTTTTCTTTTGGATGTGAACACTGCTAAAAACAGTCTTCCAGATAGAGTACATATCATCAGCACTTTTATAGCAAGGTCTCGGGTGATTAGAAAACAGCTTCGGGAAATAAAATACTGTGAGATTCTTTACTTAACCTTTATGCTGTTTTTAACAATGTGTTAGGTAACATGCAGGATATATGTGAAATTTTGCATTACTTAAAACTCTTCAATTTCTTTCTAAAGGGATAAATAAGGAAATAGACTCTGGAAGTACCAGCAATTCATTCCTGGCACTGGCTGCCCAGAACCCATTTCTTTCTTCCTGGAGAGCTAGCGGAATTTCTTTTTGGAAGCTACCCTCTGCCCTCTTCTTCAGCTTTGTGATTTAGATGGAATCAACTTCACCTGCCCCAGACACCCCGACGGGGATGGGCAGGGTCGGTTTGCATACACTGTCTCCATTCCTAGTGGTGAACAGTCCAGAATCCGTGGGGTTACCTCCTCTGAACCAAGCGGCTCCTCGCAGAGCTCTGTTTCCTCCACACACTGGTGCAGATGCTCTGCTGCTTCAGGAGTGAGCTCACATGTAACTTGCGGGTCTCCAGAGCCAGCTTGTGATCATGAGTTGGGCAAAGTTTGTCCCAGAAGGTGTGGGATTTCTTTCCTACCTTCTAGTTCACATACAAGGTGTGATCTAAAAATTCAGTGAATGTTGTAAATTTTTAAAAGTTCATTACAGTGAATGACACATTGCCATTAATCCCCTTCAAATTACTATCCCTCCCTCCGAACACACGTGTGCCATCATGCTTGCCTCTTTCTGAAGCGGCTCTGAAGTCCTCTAGTGAGTGTCTTGTGGTGCTGCCATGGCTGCCTCCGTGTTCTGAATCTATTTAAAATGTGGATCTTTCAGATCATCTTGACCTTGGGGAAGAGTGAGAAGTTGCATAGTGCCAGAGCTGGTGAACAAGGTGGCTGAGGACAGACTAATGTTCTTAGGAGCCTGCCTTTCTATTGAATGGTGCTTGCCAACACTCACTATATATGTGTTTTTGATCACACCTCATAAAGACACCCATGAAAGAGGACTTCCAGAACTGCTTCAGAAAGTGACAGGAATGATAGGATAACTGTACTCAAAAGAAGAGGAGGACCGGGGATTTAGCTCAGTGGTTTGGCCGCCTGCTGCACAAGCGCAAGGACCCAAATTTGATCCCGGTACCAAAAAAAACCCCCAAAAAAACAAAAACAAAAGAAGAGGAGGTAATTTGAGTGGGATTAATGGCAATGTCTTACTGTAATAAAGTTTTAGAATTTAAACTATACTTTGATCATATGTATATGAATACGTACATATGTATATATGTGTATGAACTATCTTCATGTGTTCTTTGCCATTTTCTATTGGGCTTTGGCCTTTTACTTTGTGATTTCTAGGGGCTCTTTATAAATGATGGAGATGAACCCTTGGGCTGTGATATGAGTTGCAAATACTGTGATCAGTTATTTTATTTATATTTCAACTTTGTGGATGATCTTTTTCACCTTGCAGAATTGTTTATGTAAGTGATGTATTTGCTGATAACGCTTCTCTTGAATAACTTCTGCAATTACAGTTATAGTTAGAAGGGCTTTTCTACTCCTCCCAAGTCACTGCGATATATAGCTAAGGCTGAGAACCACTAGATTAGGAGACGCAATTATAAATGCCAGGAAGGCTAGAAGTGCCACTGCAGAATGGCAAAGAGCAGCAAGATGAAGTCAGATAAGATGGATCCATATTGAATTTGAGAGTGAGTGGTGTCTTCTCTTACAGGTTGGGGGCAGTAGTAAAGAAAGCAACTAGTAGGGGTTACTCAGGGCGGGGGTGACAGACTGACTTCATGGATAAGGTCATTCATCCAACAAATGCCAGAAGCCTGTGAATCAGCTGTTTCCAGTGGTGTATTTGGTAAACATTTTAACACTCAGGTCTTGCAGGGTGAGAGGGTAGAGAAGCCCTGCTTTTATAGTATTTGTGATTTGAGATTTCCATGGTGTAATGCCCCCCATGGTCTGTTTCAAGCCACCAGTGGGGTGCTCTAAATGTGAAGGTGGGAAGAGAGGTCCCCAACTGCCTTCCATCCATCCAGCTGCTGTGACTCACCCTGCTTGTCCGTCGTAAACCTCACAACATTGATACAGGGTTTGATATTGTTACCCACCCTCTCATGAAACTACATCACTGACTCAATGATCCTTTACTTTATCTACTACACGTCTATAATCTGAAATTTTCTTCTCTCTCGTATTTGTCTCTCTCCTTACTTTGTTTTTTGTTGGTGGTAGGGTTTTTGTTGTTGTTGTTTTGTTTTTGCAATATCATGTCTCTTCTCATGGCTTTATGACTTTTATGCTAAAAACTGCCAAAAATTCATGTTGATTCCCAGACACTCCTTTGAACTCCAGACTTTCATTTCCAGGTGTTATTGGGCAGCTCTGATAGATGTCCCATCGATAATGCACTCAACGTGCTCAAAGCCACAAAATTCCCTTCTGACTTCCCTTCTTGTTTCTCCCAGTGTCTCAAGACTGAAACCTTGACTGGAAGTCCCATTTGACCCCTCTATTCCCCTGCTGGGGATCTTCCCCAAAAGAATGAAAAGAATCATACCACAGTGATATATGTGCACCCATGTTCATAGCAGCACAGTTTGTAATAGCTAAAACTTTGAAGCAGCCCAATTGCCCATCAAATGGAGACTGGATAAAGAAAATGTGGGTTTTTAAAAAATGGAGTACTATTCAGCCATAAAATGAGAAATTAGAGACATTTATAGCTAAATGGATGCACATTGAGGCGATACTCTTAAGTGAAATAAATAGGACACATGCATAAATACCGAATAGTTTCTCCAGTGTGAGAAACTGAAAGTGTAAATAAGGACTAAAAGGTATAATAGATAATGTGAAATAGGAAGAAAAGGGGCAAAGGGGAAGGGGAAGTGGGAGGGGTCGGGGAAAGCAAAGAAGGGAATGGATTAATATGAGAAAATGAAAAGAAAAACTTTGTGAATAGGGAGGGCAGGGGAATGGGGAAAAAAATAACCAAAAGAGATTATGTAAAGGTGTAGATTTCCAATGATGAATGTAATTATATTTTATATCTAAAATGTACCAATAAAATTAATTTTAAGAAAAGAAATAATGTGGCTAAATTGACTATGGCTACAAAGTGTGTGTTTTATTTTGAATCTAAAGTTTGAGGAGTTTATGAGCTTACCAGGAGATTCTAAGGAATATGTGGGTTAATGGGTCTAGGATGGAAAAATAAAAAGATTGAAACCTTGAAGTAATATTGATTCTCTGGTAGTTCATTTCCCTGAATCCAGTTGGAAGTCCTTCCTCAAATCTCTCTCTCTCATTCCTGGGGTCATCACTTAAGCCATACCATTGCAGTAGTTGCCGTGTGTGTGTGTGTGTATGTGTGTGTGTGTGTGTGTGTGTGTGTGTGTGATACATATACCATAAATGAGCTACTTTGCCATTGAAAGTATATAATTCAGTGGCAGTGCATTTTCAGTGTTGGGCAATTATCATCTTTACATAGTTCTAAAACATTTCCATCACAACAAAAGGGAATCTTCTATATACTGAGAAATCGTTCCCCTTTCCTCTGGTCTGCTACAGCATGTAGCCTTTTGTGTTTGGCTTCTTCCACTTGGGATAATGCTTTAAGTTTATCGTATACGCATCTATCAGCTCTTCATTCTTTTTGCTACTGAATGATATTCCTTTGTTTCTATACACCATGTTTTGTTTATCCATTTTTCCAGCTGATGAACATACGAATTGTTTCAACCTCCTGGCTATTGTGAATAGTGCTATGAATATTTGTGTTCAAGTTTTTTTGTTTATACCTGTTTTCAGTTCTTTTTGTCAGTTCTTATCTAGGAAGAGAAACGCTAGGCCATATGGTAATTCTACAAGCTCTATATATTTCCATAATGGAGGTACCATTTTATATTCCCACTAGCAATTTATCAGAGTTCTAGTTTCTCCACATCCTTCCCAACACTTAGCTTCCATTTTTTCCCTATAGCCATCCTAGTGGGTATAAGAGTATTTCAGTATAGTTTTAACTTGCATTTCCCTAATGATGAACGATATTGTGCATCTTTTTAAGACACCTAGCTGTCTTTCTGTTGTCTTGCAATATATATTTTGAAGAAACTGTCTTTCCAATTTCCCAGTGTCTACATTTTGCTGATTATACATCTGTTATATCAATAAACATGTTCTTTTATCCTCTGTATTTCCTACAAACTAATAGTTATACCTGGAGGTTAAATCAGATTCAAGCTTGATTGTTTCTTGGGAAAACTACCTCTTGGGTAGTGTTGTGTAATTTTACTAAGAGGTACTTAGTCAGTTCTTTCTGTTTTGGGAATGTTATCAGTCATTGATGAACATTGCTAGATCCCTCGATTCATAAGGGGTTGAAAAGATGATGTTCTAATGTTGTCACTCTTCATTCATTAGACACAGTAAGTACCTGACTTACAGACATTCAAGCTGTGAACGTCCACAACTTTCACGAACAGACCTCGAATTACAAATGGTCGTAGATTTGAACAAATCTAGGAAATAGCTGCACATTGTCACAGTTGTGCTGCTGTGTGCACACAGAACAGTGCATTAGTGTACAGTAGGACAGTGCTCAGAGCCCAGGGTGTCTGGAGGCATGAGGAAAAACAGTGGTGATGTGGAGGGGACTGCTAGGAAGTGCAAAGCGATAACCATGGAAGCAAACATGAAAAGTTTATAGTTATTGTAGTTCTTCAATATAACTGTAAAAATATTTAAATTTACATTCTTTTTGTGTGTGTGTTTGATTTTTTATGCTTTACACTGTATATCTGAGTCAAAGGTATATAAGACTTAGGGCCTGGGATCTAGCTCAGCAGCACAGTGCCTGCCTGGTAAGTGCAAGGCCCTGAGTTTGATTCCAGGTACAAAAAAAAAAAAGTATATAAGGCTCACTTTGTCAGATTCACAAATGATTCCAACATCCAAACATTCTCCCAGAATGTAACTTGTTTGTAAGTCAGGGGCTTACGGTATTAATGATATTACTATAAGATGCATGATACTGTGTATATATCCTTTTATGAAGAGAAATTCCAAGCCAGGTGTGGTGGTGCACACCTGCAATCCCAGCACTTGGGAGACTGAAGCAGGAGGATCGCTGTGAGTTTGAGGCCAGCCTGGACTACATAGCAAGACCTTGTCTCACACAGATATAGATGGATAGATAGATTTTTCCTTTTTTATTAATAAATGTTATTTTATCCCATTCCCCCCTCAAGCCCCCACCCCCCGTGTACAAAAGCTGTTTCCAGTTTTTCCTTCTACTTTCATTTTTTTTCTTGTCCCTTCCTTCCTCTCTCCTTCCTTCCTCCCTTGTTCCCCTTCCCATCTGAACATTTTCTTCCCATTTCCCAACATCTGTTATACAGACAGACAGACAGACAGAAATTTTCTCTTCATCAACAATTTGGTTACCTAGAGATACAGTTTATATAAAGAAGGCAGAATAAATATTGGTTCTATTTACCAATTTTGAGTGTAAGTTGCTTTGCTGGCATTCTATAAGTTGACCAGTGGGCTTTATTTTGATATGTTAGGAACTCGTGGATTTGAACATATGTATATGTCTCAAGCCATCACAGTTACCTTTATTGATGTTTCAGTCATCTCATCTTTGCCAGTGGAGCCAATTCAACTGGCCCCTCAGCACCTTTTGTGTTATCTTCCATGGTCACCTCATTTTCCAGAATAACAAGGTGTGCCAGGCTCCTATTATATATTTCCTGCCCCAGAGCTAAAATCACTGTTAGAGTTTGGATCTAAATGTCCCCTAAAGGACATGTGTTTGGTCACTTGGCTTTTGGAAGGTGACCGGATCGTGGGTCCTGTGGATTAATAGATTAATTCATCAGTGGGTTAATCTGTTGATGGGTTCATAATCTGGTGGCATTACTGAGAGGTAATGGAAACTTAGGCAGGGGCCTACTTCAAGGAATTGGGTCCTGGGTGCCTGTGTGACCTTGGGGGCTGTGACTTGACACCAGCCTCTACCTCTCTGGCTCCTGTCTGCCATGAGACAGCTTTCTCTGCTCCCCACCATGCTATTCTGCTGACCACAGGCAAGCCCAAGAGCAAGAGCCAAGTGACCATGAACTGAACCCTCTGAAACAGCCCAGATAAACCTTTCCTCAGTTACCTCGTTTCTCGGGTCTTTTCTCACAGCCACAAAAAGCTGACTAACACACTCACACATGTGTCAGGGGTCCTTAGCTCCTCTGGTAGGAAATGGTGTGCAGAGATCACAACCTGCGCTGCACAGGCTGGTCATTGCTCTGTAAACAAAGCCAGGCAACTTTCTCATTGTTTTCCAGCTGTGTTCAAGACAAAGCCCTTCATGAGCCCATGCTGGATCCCAGAATCCACTTACGTTCATCAGTCTACACCTGTCCAGCCTGCAGGAATTCTTTCAGATCACCGTGGTCAGAGTGACTGTACCACCTTCTTCAGCACTTTTGTTTATATGTATGTCTGATTCTTTATACTAAATAAGCAATTTGAGGTCCAACTCCACGTCTTTTGTACTCTTTGTTAAATTCTTAAAGTGCTCATGTGTTTCCTGAGACCTAAACACCTTTTTTCTTTGTATCCCTCAAGATACAGAACCACACTATACATGTACTAAAAATTCATATATCAATTGTTGAAGGAATAAACACAAAGTTAGATTTATACTCAACCTTTCAGATATCAAGTGCTAGCAACTCCAATTTTAATGGCAAGTAGGTTAAAGATATTAAAGTTGGGGTCCGGGGATTTAGCTCAGTGGTTCCAACACCTGCCTCACAAATGCAAGGTCCTGAGTTTGATCCCTGGTACCAAAAAAAAAGATTTTAAAGTTGTTTGAAATATGTTTTATTTAACAGATGCAAAATAATTCTAAACATAACTTGTACAAAGACTGGTAACTTTTAGATTTTTAAAACAGCTACACGAAGAGAACAGGAAAAACTAAGCACCACATGGAATTCCAAACTCTAGGTTCAGGGAACAAGAACATGAAGAAGGTCTGCTAGTTGACTAAAATCCTGAAGCCAGTTTTGGCTGAAGTGAAATGGATAACACCAGATTTAAAAGCAGTGTGCAATCACACTTTGGTCTGTAAACATGGCTAGCTTTGTTTTTCATTTAGATGCGTATGTAAAATAATTTTTAAAATACCATTTAGAGGAACCATTTGAAGGTATAATTAAAGCAGGAGGTAGAGAATGACGAAGACTGAAAGGGTTTATTTGGGGAGTTCTTCGATAATGATGCGAGACACTGAATTCCACCCCGTGGAAGCATCTCCTTTGGGGTAATCGGAGCAGGTCCCAACCCAGATGGCGACATCCACGAGGCCAGCGCTGATCCCTTCGCAGAGTCCTTCCACTGCAAGACACAGCACAGCCTCGTCTTTCTTCAGCAAGAGGGCAGAGCCATTCACTCTGCACTAACCAGAAAGCTAGATGACAAATCCGTTCACTGTAAAGCTAATTAAAAATTCTAATACATGATAAAGGTCCCATCATAAAGTTTTTTCTCAGTTGGTACATAAATATTTTTAAAGGTGCTGACATCTTTTCAAAGATGCTGCTCTATGATGTGAGCTGAACAGGTGGTTTTCCTACAGGTTTCAACCATAAAGCTGTAATTTGTTTAGTTACAGAGATAGCCTAAAACCAAAAGGCAGTTTATCTGACTAAACAAAAAAACCCTACACTTTAAAAAGCCAAGACTTCCCAACTTTACAAGAGGCCTGACCCAAGAGACGCAAGGCTTTTTGTGGAAGGCTCTTCCCACCACTTATCTGTATCCTTGATGCTATTCACGCAGAAGAAAGGGCCATCATAAATTACCAGAAAGAACTTCTAGCATAATCATCATACCAGCTCTTCAGTCTGGGAATCCCATTTTACATACGATTTCCTCCTAGTAAAAAAATCAAACACCCTGCTTCACTTCTGTTGTGATGCTTCCTAACTGTGCATCTTTTCACAACCCCCTCAATTTTCACGTACTAACGTGCAGCCTGCGTTCCATCTCACCAAGGGTCTTCACCCATACCTAAAACTCACGGTCACTACACCAGGCTGAAAGACGTGTCGCCTGTGGTGTCCGTGAGGGGGAAGGAACTGGGTGGAAGGCTCTTTAGGAAAATGAATCCCGGCACAGCGGCAGTGCAGTGACTGGCTTGACTTCCTGTTTCTTGGAGTTCGGGGCCTCCCAGCTGAGGTGCAGGGATGGAGTTCTGAAGCATTATGCTTCCGAAAACTGTCACATCGGTAAGTCTAGGGCTTCCCGTCAGGAGCGGGGAGCTGGCTGTGGCTCAGGCCTCTTACAGTGTTGGGAGAACTAGGCAGTGGGCATGCGACCTGGTATTCTCGGTACCCAGCCTGGTGAACGTGCCCAGCAGTGCTCATGTTTTCCCAAAGCCTTGCCATTCACAGCCTGGAAACTTGCATTCACCACCCTACAGCCTCTCGTGTCAGAAAAGCTTGGGTCCAGCATCCGCCCCCCATGTGGAGAGCAAACGGTCGCCCCATGAGCACTAACAAACCGAGTCACGTTTGTTGAAGGAGGGCGCCTTAACAGTTTGCAGTGCTAAGACAGCGCAGCAGCTTGCTAAGCATCTAAAATATGTAGGATTTAGAGTTCTCAATGCAAGTGACAGATGACATTCAACGATTTGTCAAACGTGGGCACAGCCAAGGTGCTGTCTTCCTCTGACGTGACAACTGTCGACACCCGCGTCCTCTCCCTCAAGAGTCTCAGTGTGCAAGGGAACGCGATTATGGAGCCACCAAGTCACCCGAAGTGGAAACTGTTACTAACTGCAGATCACTTGGGACATTCCAGCCACTTGATCGTATCAAATGTGTTTCTGCACTGCTTGGGGAATGCTTTGTTAGTTTATAAAAGATATGCATGTATATGCCACAGCCCTCGGACCTAAGGGCTCACGTTACCGTAAGATATTAACCACCTTTAAAGATGCTATCACAGAAAGTAGTTGTTTGAATCAACTAGTGGCTAATGGTAATGATATCTGATACACTGTATCTAGATCTTTCTTATTTTAGAGGCTGCGTCTGAGAAGACAAGCGCTTCTTCCTCTCCGGCTCATTCTCACGAAGAAGCTTTTTCATCTGATCACAAAGAGCCCTGCTTTACACTAAGGAGGGGCGGGGTGGAAAGTCCTATTGCCCGGGCTCCACCCACATTCTGGAGTCGGACTTCCAGGACACGCTGCCCATCCGCAGGCTTTCTTCCAAGCTCCCCGGGGAGCCCAGCTGAGAATGAGCATGAATAGCCACTGATTTTCAACCCTGGCCACATCAGAATCACCACAGGATCTTTTACGAAATATGTGGGCGAGATCGCTGGGCGTGGCAGCACGCGCCTGTAGTCCCAGCACTCAGAGGTTGATGCGGGAGCAGTGCGATGGGTTTGAGGCCGGCCTGGGCTAAGTCATGAGTTCAAGACCAGGCTGGACTGCACAGCAAGACCCTGCCTCCGAGGCAAACGAACAGATGCCCTTGGGGATTGGGCCAGCGGCTAGAGATGGCGCCCAGGCATCCGCACATTTCTGTTAGATCCCCAGGTAACTCTGAGGCGCAGCCCAGGTGGCGACCCCACCCGCCGGCGAGGCCCAAGCGCCTCAGCCTCACTGCGTACCTACCGGAGGAGGTGCGGTGGATGTTAATTGTCGAGTTCAGCTCCGGGCTTCCCTGATCCAGGTAAACGATGGCTTCGATGGGGAGCGGCCCCGCGCACTCGGCCCCGTTGAAGGTGAAATACCAGCGCTGGCAGCAGGCGCCCCTGCACTTGAGCCGCAGCGAGCCGCTGAACAGGACGCGCAGCGCGCTGCGGGCGCGCGTCTTGGCGAAGGTGCACTCCTGCGGACAGAGGCGCGCTGGGCGGGCGGCCGTAGCCGGCCTCCCGCGTCCTCGCTCTCCCACCAGACGGTGAGCACCAAAGCGTGGCTCTCCTAGATTTTTTTTTGCCCCATTTAGTGCTTCTCATTTTACCAAAACCACCCAGGCGCCAGGACAAAAAGCCCGGCGTCTCGCGCGTTTACCCGGTAAACGCTCCTTTCTGAGCGCGAGCGAGCAGCACCAGGAGGGGAAGGTGAGCAGGCGTTAGCCTTCGCCGCCCCCATGAGGTAATCTTTCTTTTTTTGTTGTTACCGGGGATCGAACTCCGGTCCTTGCGCTTCCGAGGCAGGCGGCGGAACCACTGAGCTAAATCCCCGGCAATCTTAAGATCTAAATAAATGTTTTCTCTCTCTCCAATTGGTCTTTGCAGCATCTGTCTTGTCTGTGGTCTTTTGTTAGACCACTTTTACTTGCAGAAGGTTCTGGTACCCCTTCTGACCACTGCTGAAAGGGGCCTGAAGACATAGTAGTGATTTATAATCCATAGGGTTGCATACAGAGAGAACTCAGCAACTTTTGATACTATGTATCAATAACTATAAATAAGCAACCAATCTATCAATGTCACGTGTTTAATAATCAGGCAATATTGCCAGGCATGGTGGTGCATGCCTGTAATCCCAGCACTTGGGAGGCTGAGGCAGCAGGGTCACCACGAGTCAAAGGCCAGCCTGGGCTACATAGTGAGTTCAGAGCTAGCCTGAACTACAAAGGGAGACCCTGCCTAAAAAAAAAAATAAATAAATAATAATAATAATAACAATAATCAGGCAATATTTTGACAAAATGCTTTCTAAGAAATCACACATGAATGGGGAAAAGGTCATTGTCACCAAAACTGTGGGAGCCAGATGGAAATTCAGTTACCCAAAGCCAAGACAGTCTCGGCTCCTTTTACAGAGAACAGAGCAGAAGAGCTGAGCTGAGGAGCAAGAATAATGCACAGACTGCATCTAAAAACCCGAGTTTCATGAAAATAAAATCCCTTCCACTTCCACTATTACAGTGGTAGTGGTCACTAAAGCAGGAAGTACTAAGCTACAGAAGCGGACCGGCCATGGAACTGGTCCCTGAAAGAAGAGACAGGCTCACAAACTGTACCAGCGGCTCAGGTCCGCCCACCCCGCTGGTCTCGCTGACTATTTTTAAAGCAAACGCCAAGGTGACTGCATCGGGAATCAATCACATCGGCAGACTCGCTGTTCTGAGTAACTCTTCCGGGCCACCAAGTGTCGCAGAGTAATTCAGTCAGCGCAAACCTCCGGCTGGGTCCCTTAGGCTCTCCTTGCTTCGGCAACTTTAAGCGGAGGGTACCGGTCAGAGGAAGGATGAGCCCTACAGACTCCCATCTGCAGGTAGCTCCTATCACGCGAGGTTCTTGGAAATTTCTTCCACCTTTAGGTCTGAAGTCACAGCAGAGCTTCCTAGACCAACCTGAGTTTAAATTCACCTTTGGACAAGATTAGCAAGTGGCTTACCATTTGACCTACGTTCTCCTCATTTTATTTTTTTGCATTAAAAAGCTATTTTAGATGTTACGGTTAAAAATCCATAGTGATTTATTTCGCTGCCTGCTGCGCAAGTGCAAGGACCCAAGTCCGATCCCTGGTACCAAAAAAGAAAAAAATCTATAGTGATTTATTTGTCTTAGAAATACATTTATAAAGTAAACTCAGAAATGCTATCATTTTTCCACTAAATTTGAGTTGAAAGTCATGTGCTGTTCCTTACCTCTTAAAAAGGTTTTTTAGGGGCAGGGATGTAGCTCAGAGGCCTGGCAAGAGCAAGGTCCTGAGTTTGCTCCCTGGTACCAAAAAAAAGTTTTTTAGTTGATTTGTTTTGTTTTGTTTCTGGGGACAGGGTCTCACTTTGTAGTTCAGGCTGGCCTTGAACTCACAGTGATTCTCCTGCCTCAGCCTCCTGAGTGCTGGGATAACAGGCATGCGCCACATGCCTGGCATGTTTTTTAGTTGAAAAAAACAGTATAATCTCACCAAAAGTTAATGCTCAGATAGGAAAATGCTTTCCCCTTATATCACCTTTAAAGGAATCAGGACTTTACTTACTGCAATCTTTCCGAGATCTATGCCGTAGTTCAGCGAACTCCAGGAGCACTGCTTGTAGTTGGGGGTCCAGGGCTCCTCCAGGCTCTCCCTCAGGCACTCCCCCTTCTCTCCTTTGAACCCGTCCCGGCCGGGGATCCCAGGGGTGCCAGGGATGCCATTGGCCCCGGGGCTGCCATCTCGACCGGGCACCCCGGCTGGACCCTGCAGGCAGTTGCCCAGCCCGTTGTACTGCGGAGGAGGAGGGAGCAGGTTACTCAGTGTGAAGGGGGGGCAGTCAGACCCACTGGGTCGCACAAGCTCCCCTGGGCGACTCTTTAGAAAGATTGTGACTTCCCGCCCATTTCTATTGCACAAACTTTACAAACAACACATCAGTCAAGGAGAACAAAATGTTTCATTTGCCTGTACCCCTCTCCTGCTCATTATAAGCATACCTGATTTTATATAACTTATTCTGGGGGAGATACGGTTTAGTCTTCTAGTTATTTTCCTCCTAACCCCATGTCTTGCAAAGGGACTTGGATTTTGTAATTCTACTTTTTTCTTTTTCTTTTTTTTGGTACCAGGGATCGAACTTGGGTCCTTGCAGTTGCACAGCAGGCGGTGAAACCACTGAGCTAAATCCCTGGCCCTAATTCTACTTTTTTCTTTTCTATCCTTCTTTTCTTTTTTGCAACAGGTTTCACTATGTAGTCCAGGCTGGCCCTGAGCTTTTGGTGATCCTCCTGCCTCAGCTTCCTGAGTGCTGAGATGGCAGGTGTGTGCCACATGCACACTTTTACAGCCTACCATTTTGCAATGCTTTGGTTTTTTCTATCATTAATATTATTGTAATAAAATCTTTATCCATATAGCTTTGCTCTTCTTTTGAATTATTTTTCAAAGGTGGGTTTCTAGGAATGATTGCTGAATAAAAGCTTAGCTGTCCAGAATTATCTCTAATGGAACAAGCACCTCCTTTCGGTCTCCTCCTCGCTTTTGTGTGGAGGAAGCAGGGCTGGGGCGGCACTTCTGGCCCAACCCCAAGGAGGACAGAGGATGGTGACTGGAGGGGTTCGGGTTCCGGTGGCCACCCGTCCTCGACAGGGGACAGTAATCCCCAGAGCGCCGAAGTGCGAAGGGTCTCTGTGTCCTGCTGTGTGCCGTGGGGTGTCCTGCAGTTTGAAACGCATGGATTCTAAGCCTGTTTCTTTGGCTTTCTACCCTGGCTCCTATGGCACGGGGCAGTCACTCCTCACTTCCCAGGCTGCCTCCTTATCTCAGGATGGAGATTAATCAGGATTCTTGCTCCAGGGAGAGCAGCCCTTAGGCCCGCTGAAGGGCTCTGTTCCTGAGCTACATCCCAGCCCCAGGCCCTTCCTGGACTGAGCCTCAGCTTTAAAGTGAGGTAGGAAACGTGCTCAGGACCCTGTGGGAGCCCAATGGACACAGCCAAGCCAGGCCCCACCATCCTGCTGACCCCCGACTGGCATGTTCATGCCCTCACTGGGGCCTGATTTGAGGACAATGAGAGCGGCAGCAAGGCCATGGGCCAGCGTGCTGAGGCCACACATGCCGGCCACTGGACCAGTGGCGAAGGCCTCACTCTGGGCCCCAACTGTCCAGTGTCTGTGCCCAGCCCTGAACTGGGTTTGACAGGGGTGCCACTCATTGGTCCTCCTGAACCCCAGGACACCCACTCGCATCTTTTACTTTAACATTTCCCCTATTGTTTTGTTTTGTTTTGAGAAAGGGTCTTGCTATGTAGTTCAACCGAGCCTTGAACTCACTATGTAGCCCAGGAACTTGTGGAGATCCTCCTGGCTCAGCCTCTGAGTACTGGGATTATGCATGTGACACCACATGTAGCTAACATCACCTAATTGTGTCAACTCTCTAATCCTGTCATACAATCCATCGAGAATAAGCAGCCAGGTTTCCTTGTATATGAAGGTAACTTAAGAGCGTATCTCCTAACTTCACTGCCTGGGCGTGGACGCGGTCAGATTATGCAAGCAGTGATCCCACTGTGTAGGGAGGGTCTAACAGCTGATACAGCTGCTTCTCACACCGCCAGCTGGATCGCGATCAGGACTCCTGAGCTCTCCACGACTTGGACATAGCTATGTGGGAAAATTACTCTAAGGAAAAGGGGCACAGTTGCTTATCTGCTATGAGAGAAACAATATCAAAAGTATTTAAAGATTGCAAAAGTACCTGAAGACATGCCAAAGTACAAAATACTCTAAGTTTGATATAGTTTAGGCTTAATTTTCATTTTAGTCATTTTATTCACTTTCGCCGGCAGATATTTTCTGTGCCTGGGCATATATTCACAGTGGGAAGGAAGAAACTTTGGGTATTTTTTTCACGATGATTCCCCTCAGGGCAATGTGCTACACAAAGGGTTTTACTTTTCTGTTATCAATGGTCTCAACTGTTTGTGTCCCCCAGGGGACACTTGGTAGTGCCTCGAACATTCTGGGTTGTCACACGGGGTGGGGCGGGGATCTGCCCGCCCGCCGCCTGGCGGTGTCCGCATCAGCAGGACTGTCCGGGGGCGCAGACGTCACCCCCGGGGCTCGGCTCCCAGGCGCGCGCTGTCTCCGCTCGCGTCCGGAGCCCGCGGCCCGGTTCGCATCCCGGGCACGGGGCGCAGTCCCCTCGTTGTCCAGCAGGGGGCACCCGCGGGACCGCGAAGGAGGCTTTGCGAGCCCTCAGGGGCCGCTTCCCGGCCGCCTGGACCCTCTTAGCGGCCACGTGGCCGTTTTCTGTCCCCAGGCCACATCCAGCCCGGGGTGACGGGGCCGGGCGCACGGCGCTCTTCCAGGCTGGGCGAGAGCTGTGGGAACCACGGGCGCGGGAGAAGAAGTCCCGGGAGGGAGAAGAGAAGGCCCGCGGGGAGAGGGGTTTCGTGTGCGGAGCCCGCACACCCAGGGCCCCTCGGGCCCGAATGGAGCCGAGTCCCGCAGTCCGCTCTGAGCAGCCCCGCTGCGCACCCGTCACCCAGTGAGCGCGCGAAGGGCGGGCTTCTGCGGGCGAGCTCGGCTGCGAGTGGCGGGACAGAGGGGTAACCGCGGTGCCGCGTCCCGCAGGGGCCGGGGACACCGAGCGCCGCGCCCGCAGCCTCAGCCCCGAGTCCCGGCCGCGGCCCGAGCGGGCTCTGGTCCCCGCTGGCCGCCCCAGGACAGGCGGGGACGGCGGCGCACCCCAGCCCCTCCGCGCGCCCGGGGGCCCCGCGGTCCGGCGCACTCACCAGGTCCACCACCTCCCGCTGCCGGATCTGCGCCTTCGCCTTCGGCCGGGGGTCCTCGGCGGCATCCGACGGCGAGGGCGTGTGCAGCAGCAGCAGCAACAGCAGCAGCAGCAGCAGGGGGCGCAGGGCCGCGGGCTGTGGGGGGCGCATGGCGGGTCCTGGCGCGGAGCGGCGGTGGGGAGGCAGCGCAGGTCCTCGCGGGTCCCTCTTGGACCCCGAGTCCGGCCAGGGGCGGGGCTCCAGGCCCCGCCCATCGGGGGCCGCCCCTCCGGGACCCCGGCGGGGTGGGGCCCGGCCGTAGGAGGCGTGGCTTGCAGGGGTCGCTGTCGGGGCCCAGGGCCGCGTGCGTCACGGACGCCCGCGACGGCACAGGGCTAAGCACCCTGGCGGGGCCCCGGGTCCTGGGTCCTGGGAGGGGCCCGTGCCCACCCCGCGCTCGGAGGAGGACACAGGCTGGGGGCAGCCAGCGCACCGCGGGATGGGCGCACCCCGCTGTCCACTCCTGGCCTCGGGGGACCCGGCGTCCTCTCCCCGGGGGCGGCCACGTCGGGCGCGAGTGCGTCTACGCCCCGCCTGCCACCGGCCGCCCGGCGCCGGTTCCCGAGGGGCGAGTCCGCGCGGGCCCGAGCCGAGCCGGGCGGCCGAGATGGGAAATGCAGAGGCAGGGCCTCCGGCTGAAAAACAGAAACCTCAAGAATCTCCCACCGCGTCCACCAGCCGGAGCCCCCGTGGGTCCGGCTGCTGCCCGCCCCGAGCGGCCCTGCCCGGCCGGGCCACTCAGCCAGGCCTGGAGAAGAGCGAGGGGCCCCAGGCCGCAGCCGCTGTCACCTGGGCGAACCCCAAAGCGCTGGCCCTGCGTTGTCGTCGGCCTGGCTTTTCTTTTTCTTTTTCCTACTGAGGATTGAACCCAGGGCTTTTGCCCTGAGCTGCATTCCCCCGCCTTTTTTTTTTTTAATTGAGACAAGGTCTTGCTAAATCATTATATTATCCAGGCTAGACTCAAACTTGTCTCGGATCCCAGGAGGCTGGGTTCACGGGTGTGCGGCTCCACGCCTAGCTATGCAGGTCTTTTAAACCACACATTCACGGAATTATTCCCATTACACTGCAAGATACGTGAGCTGGGTATCATTATCTATGTTTAAAGGTAATACGTAATAAAGTATAAGTGCTTGTCAGCACACAGGGCTCTCCCATATCCTGTCTCCAAGTCCTATAGTACCCAAAGTCCCCCACTCAGGGCTTGGACGCCTTCCCTGTCACTTCTATGGGATTTCCACGGCATCTTCCCACTCCTCACATCACCACCTTGTCCCGCTGAGCTGTTGTCCGATCCTAGGCTCACGCACCGTTACAGGTTTTTGTTCCGGTGAGATTATGGATTAATTCCGGGTCCTGAGTGCCATTTCCACAGATGAGCAAATGAGGCTTTGTAGATTGCAATTCTCAAACCCAGTTTAGGAATAAATTTTGGAACAACTCTGATGACATGTTTTAGTCAATTTTGGATGTACGACACATTAAAAAAAATATATTAGACTGGTGATATTAATTTTAAATGAATAACAACATTGAATCAAGTCTTGAAAGGTTTAATAAAACCTAGTTACCGCATTTATAACCTTGGTTTCTTAGATTTAAAGTGCTGGGTACTTTAAAAGATTCATTTTACTAGATTTTAAAATTTGCCCTGCTAGGCATTTAGTATCTGAGAAAATCAGGTATACTAAATTTGTAAATGTTGGCATGGGGATTTAGCCCAGTGGTTCCGTCGCCTGCCTCGCAAGTGCAAGGACCCAAGTTTGATCCCCGGTACCAAAAAAAAATTATAAATGTAGTTTAATATGTGTAAAATCTTTTATGTTTATGTTAAACCTAAAGCTCTATGGATAAAAACTTAAGATAAACTTGATTTTTTTAAGTGTAAATGCTTGAGTAGTTAATCACTGAAATAAAAGTAGCTGCAAATAACATTTCTCAGGTATGTACAGCAACCACTCCCAAACAAAAACAATTGAATTGAAACAAATTAGGACGAAGTTTGGAAGGGCTAACATCTTGCCTTCTGTGGTACGTTTTCTAATAATACAACACCCTTGATGTCTTTGGCAGGGGAGAACCAAGGCTCTTAGAATTGGCAAGAATTTTAGAAATCATCTGATGCAATCTGTGTATTTTATGAGTGAGGCTCATAGACGCAATCCAGAGAAGACAAGGAAATTTCCAAAGGTCGAATAGCACCTAAGAGCTGAAGTCAGAATTCTTAGCTCAGGTTTCCTTGTCAGTTAACGTTCCTAGTGGGCCGTCTAGCCTTCCACCACCTTGTGGGTGGGTGAGGGAAGAATCCAGCAGAGGTTTGGACCTAGGTGTCGTAGGGCAGAAGGGGCCAGAGTTGGCCCTGAGGGAAAGGTAAGACCAGTGGGGTACTGGGCAGGAAGCTGCACTCCAAGGGGTTCGGGTCTCCGCCTGGCATAGGGGCTCCTCCCTACCCTCCGAGACTCCTTCTGATTTGGGGCCCTGGCTTTGTTTTCCAGAGCCACCAGGGCAAGTCCACTTCCTGTCCCCTGGTGACCTTTCTTCTGCTTGAAAGCAGCACAGTACACAATGGGACAATTGTAAAGCAGGAAGTGAAGAGCTGCAAGTTTGAGTTGAAGTCCATCCCTGCTGCTGCATCCATTGATCCGCTCATCGATCAAGTATTTACTGAGCTCAACTCTGGGGTCGACTTACTGATGAACAAAAGAGATAAACATCCGGTGTCTTGGAGAGCTTAAATTTTAGTTCATTAAACAATACACATAGCCCGTGAACTATAAAGTACATTCATTAGGCGACAAAGTCTGTGGAGAATGATAGAAACGGCAAGAGGGACCGAGAGTGGCAGTGAGGGTGTAGGAGAAGCCAGGCAGAGGGAGGCCTGGCTCGGTCTCCATGTCGGTGACCTGGGAGCAGGCGCTTGGAGAAGGCCGTGCAGAGCGAGGTCCAGGCAGAGGGCCGAGGCCAGAGGGGCCTGCACCTGTCCATTGTCACCAGCTTCGGTGGCTCGGGCTAACCCTCTGGCCCTCTCTGCACAGTCCCCCGGCCTCAGACAAGGCAGTCGGGCACGGCCACGTCTGGGAAAGATGAGCTGCTGTCCCTTCCTGTCTCTGAAAGTTGTAGGGGCAAAGGACGTTCTCTAGCGCCACCCAGCGGCCCCTGGGTCTCAGTCCTGCTCGCAGCCGACCCACGTCCCCTTCCAAGTCCGTCCTCACCCAGGGAAATGGCTGTGTCGGCTTAGACCACGTCAGGGTCCATTTTCTGTTGCTTTAGCAAAATACTGAAGCAGAGCAATTTATAAGGAGCAGAAGCCTACTGGGCTCGCAGTTCTGGAGCAGAAGTCCGGAGCATCTGCCCAGCATCTGGAGCGGGGACTTCCGGGCAGCGGGATGTCACAGTCTCTGCCATCACGGGGCACTATCTTCCTGGCCTCTCCTCACCTGAATTGCACCCGAGAGCCCTCCCAGTGCCGCTTGATAGGAGTCTGGGAATTAAGTTTCCGGTACATGAACTTCTGGGGAACATTTTCAAACCACAGTGCTGATCATCTGAAGCAGAATGAATGTGGGAAATTTTACTCAGTAGTCAACTTATAAGTAGTGCTGCACTGAGTATCGTTCTGTAAACTCTTCTGAGCACATCTCATCTCTTGTGGACAGGTTGTGGTACTGGAAGTGGAGCACCACATCGAAGAGGATGAACTGTATTTTAGCTCTTCTTTGTGTTAGTCCATGTTGGCAGCCCGTACCCATCACATCAATGGTGGGAGTTGGTACCTGTGGAGAACACCTTAAAATAAGATGGAATTGTATAACCCTAAGTGTGCTGTAACCCTAAAGTGTGCTGTGACTTTAAGAGGGCTGTGAGTGATATGTAACCATAGTAACCATAAGATATAGAAGTAGAGCCTTAAGCGGTATGGAATTGATGAGGATGTACCCCGAACTGGACAGGGCGTGGCCCAAAATGGACAGTGTGATAAGTCTGAACCAATACCACAAACGCCCAGTTAGAATAGTATAAAAGGAGCTGAAGACCCCAAGCAAGTTGACGATCCGTCCCACTGACCAGTCGACCAGTCAATCTGATGATCTGACTACCGACCGAGACATCTGCACCTGATCCCGCTGGGAGGAGCATCGCCGCCGACCAGACGAGACCAGAGGACGAGGCAAGCGGAGAGGTGGACAGCCTAGCGCCGACTCGACGCCCTTCGTCTACGGATCGGATCGGACCCTCTGACCCTGCGGGAGGAAACGTCGCGCTCCCATTAAGGACTTGCGCAGTACAGGTACGGGGACGTGGTCATCGGCAGACTTAATATTGTGTGGTAATTGTATTGAAATGAATTAGGATAATATAAGATAAGTGTGTGAATTGCCATCCGAGTCCGAGTCCTCTTTAGCCACGGTACCTGCTCGCCACAGTACCTGACAGGACACGGCCCTTCCCCTCCATCTCTCAAAAAAGGCCTGCCTCGGTGTTTCCTATTATCTGTCTTTTATTCCGCTCTTTGTTTCTATTTTGTGTTTCTCGTATAAGAGAAATCTTGTGATCTTTAAGCGCGTGTGTCTGATTTCTTTCTCCTAACATGATGGTCTCCAAGTGCAGCCATTTTCCTACACATGACTCAAATTTAGAGGATGAACTTTACTAAGGCTCCCAATACATGATGTCAAGTTTCATCTTATAGAAATCAAAGTACTCCATACCCCTCTGATAATGTGTGAGCACTCATATCTGCACACACTCACCAGTCTTAACGATTACCATATAAAATACTTGCCACTTTAACACTTGCCCGTGTTTATTAAGCTTCTCTGAGGTTCCTGGCTGTTTCCAAGCCTTCCAATATTTCTACCATGGCAAATGGTATCTGGGGTTGGCTGACGACATAGGAGGAGAGAAAGCCAATCTTTGTTTTTTTTTTTTAATGCATTTCTATTGTTGTGAAAAATAAAGACTGACAATTTTAACGGGTTTTTTTGTGGGTTTTTTTTGGTACCGGGGATCGAACTCGGGTCTTTGCGCTTGCGCAGCAGGTGGCGAAACCACTGAGCTAAATCCCCGGCCAAAGACCAACAATTTTAAAACATTTAATCTTTCCTCTTTGGGATAAAACATGTCTCCTCGTTTTTCCAAATTCTCTTTTCCGAATCAGTAAAGTTTTACACTTTTTAAATTGAGGTCTTATAAATTTCTTACTGTGGCTATTACACATTTTGCTGCTATAGCAAGTGAGCCCCCTCCCGATAATTATATTATGTTTCTATTTTTTTATTATTATTTTGGTTTTTTGAGACAGGGTTTCATAGTCCAAGCTGGCCTTGAACTCAGTACCAATTCTCATGCCTCAGCCTCCGGGGTGCTGGGGTCACGCTGTGCACCACCACGCCCAGCTGTACTTTGACTATTTTCTGTAGCACATCTGTAATACAGATGTTGGTGGGTGGGAATCCAGAGCCCCGGTGTCACCCAAGGCTGTGCCGGGTCCTGGCTCCTCCTCCACAGGAAGTTCCACCAGGGAGCAGCTCCCCTTCCCAGCTTCCTGGGGTTGCTGGAAGAATCCATTTCCTGTTTCTTGCCGTCTGGGGCTAAGGAGGCTCTCAGCTCCCAGAAGTCGTCTCAGAGCCTTGCAGGTGGCCTCCAAAGGGCGTCCCTCGAGTCTGGTCTCTGATCTGGGAAGGACACAGTCCCCTTGTTGCTGTCACTGCTGGGGACCAAAAGCCAGGCCTCCCACATCCAGCCCCACATGTTGGAGCTGTCCCCAGCCCCCAAGTCCCTTTTAGGGACTCAAGTAAGTCAGACCCACCCAGGACAACTTCTGTTTGATTCAGTCAAAGCCAACTTGTTAGGGACCTTAACTGCATCTGAAATATCCCATCTGCCACTATAGTGAAGTAAGCCTAGCAGTGACATAGGTATTCATACGTACACTGATGCTCAAGGGAGGGGGCTATTCAGTTTGTATTTATGGGGGAGGCAATCTGTGGGCATCTTAGAATCCCGCCCACCAGCTAGGCACGATGGTGCCTGCCTGTTATCCCAGCACGCTGGGAGGCTGAGGCAGGAGGACTGAAAATTTGACCCCAGCCTAGGTAATTTAATAACTTAGAAAGATCCTGCCTCAAAATAAAAAATAAAGAACAGAAGGGCTAGGGTGCAACTCAGTGTGGAGGCCCTGGTTCATCCCCAAAACTGCAAAAACCAAAACAATAAAACAAAAACTTCTTACTATAATATCAATTGGCTATGTCGGAAAGCTTTTGGCTTTCATCTCTTGCCTCCTTATAAGAGAAAACATCATTAGCTTGCTCTAAAAAACTAAGTGCTCAATAAAATATTCTAATTACACTATTGGCAGGAGTCAGCCACCCAAGTTTTTAAGCCTTTTGCAGGAAAGCAAATACAAACAGTTTTCAACTTTTAAGATGCTACATTCACATATCCTCGGTCTCTCTTTGTGTGCTAAATGTGTCATTTTGTATCAGGTAACAATGATCTTTCAAAGTAGCAGGCCCTTGCCTTCGCTAGCCAAAAGCTCAGTTTCAGCAGCATTTCTGCCCTTGTAAGTGGTATTTGCATGATCATCTAACTACTTTGTATTGCTCTTGTTAAGCTATAAAAAAAAAAAAAAAGGAAAAAGAATGGTGATGCTAATGATAGGAGCTGCTAAACGTGGTGGAGCTGAAACAGAGGCAGAAATTAATGTCTAGGAAGTGCCAGTTTTTCAGGACTCATGGACGATCACTGGGGTGAAGACAGCAGAACCCGCTCAGCCACTTAAGGCGGTTCCATTAGGGAGGGTTGAAGACCCAGGACTGGGTGGTCAGGTATTGGAAAGAGGGCTGGGGAGTAAGGCAGAGGGGGCACAAGGATGCTGTGGCTGCAGGGCTGGAGGGGCCTGGCAGGGTCTGCAGGGAGGTCCCAGAGGTGTGGCCCTGGGGAGGTCCCCCACCCAGGTGCACACGCGCCCCTAGATGTGACAGGTGCTCAGGGTCCGCACCACCAGGAGGGGCAAGGTTGGAAGTGCCAGGCAGAGCTGGAGCTGGGGTGCAGCTGTCCCTGCTGTCAGTGTGATGCTGGAGCCATCGACAGTAGGATGTGAGCCCCCTTTCCCACTCATGTCCCCGTTTCTCTGTAGCACCTCCGCTTGTCCCATCACTCGACCACAAGAGCCCCTGGGAAATGCAGTTTTCAGCCTCAGATGGCGTTGCAGCAGAGCATGGAGGGAGGGCATAGAGTTGCAAGTAGAAAATAACTCTGTGAGTGACAATAGAGAAACTAAGAACCTGAGCTGGGTGTGGTTGTGAATGCCTACAGCACTTGGGGTGACTGAGGCCAGAGGACTGCAAGTTCGAGGCCAGCCGGGGTGATTTAGCAAAACTTTATCTCAAAATAACTTCTTATGAAAGGCTGGGGATGTAGCTCAATGGTAGAGCACTTGCCTGAGCCCCTGGGTTCCATCCACAGTGTGTGGGGGTGTCTGAAAGGAGGAAATAGATTTCAAGCATCATGTAGAAGAGGAGGAAAATAACTAGGGAGTTCATTACATTTCTGAGGTCCAGAAGGGAAGGGAGCTCTCTCCCACCGAATGTCCTCTGCCTTTGCCTACCAGGGCCCCTTCTGGGATTCCCTCTGGTGGTGGAGGCCCTCAGAGTCAGGAGCCCGTTCCATGGAGACCCAGTCGGGCCCCAGCCACCAAGCTGGTCCCCCGGAGGAGCCCTTCCCTAGGCACAGGGACGGGCTGGGAGCTGAGGAGATGGAGTCTAAACCAGGGTAATGGGTTTTCCAGGGACTTCCGAGGAAAGCTGTTCTCAGCAGACGCTGCCTCCTCTGCCGGTCCTGCCGGGCTGTGGCACCTGTCTGGTCCGGGCGTACAGAGAGCTTTTTCAAGAGATGGAGAGACAGAAAGATGTGAAGATCTGAACATGGAACCCTATCTGAGGGGAGTTTGCACTTCTTAGTTATGTGATTTTTTTTTTTTTTTTTGGCACCGGGGATCGAACTCGGGTCCCTGCGCTTGCGCAGCAGGCGGTGAAACCACTGAGCTAAATCCCTGGCCCCTCAGTTATGTGATTTAATAAATCCTTTTTTCTTACAACACACAAGTTGGATTTAAGTTTTAGACATTGGACTTTTACTTACATTTTCATAAATAAAATACCTTCAAAGGCAAGAGATTAGTAATTAAAAGCAAGAGCACTGAAATATACAGATCTGGGTTGAATTCTGATCCAGCCTCTAAGCGAGCATGACCTTGGACATGTTACATAAGATCTATTAAAGCCTCCCTCAATATACCCCAGGGAACTAAAGTCTGGATGCCTGCATTCCCATGTTTACCCTGGCGGAGTTCACCATAGTGAAGTCATGGAGTAAGCCCCAGTGAATGGATAACAAAAATGCGGCATTTACACAGAAGAAAGCATTACTCAGCCATAAAGAGTGAAATCAGGTCATTTGCAGGAAAATGAAGGGACCTGGAGATCAAAATAAACCAGACGCAGAAAGACAAGCATCGTATGTTTTCCCTAGTACATGGAATCTAGAAAGTACAAGATGGCATGAAAGTAGGAGAGAGTGTTACACGGGAGCGAGGAAGGCGGTGGGGAGGTGGGTGTGATCGAAATAGGTTATGCATGTGCAGGAAAAAGAAAAAGCCACGGTGACACCCAGTATGCTGTACTGTGAATATGCACGAACAGAAATATTTATTGGGAAAAACCTGCGTGAACCTCAGATTTCCCAAGTGAAGAGAGTGACAGCGCTTTCTTCTATGGTGGTGTGAAGACCAGCAGGGAGAGGGCTGCTGAAGCGCAGTCCTGGTTCTCAGCATGCTCGAGACAACATTAGCCACTATCATCTTTATTCCATGAGCCAGGTGCTCCCTGGAGAATGAAAAGACATCAGGAGTCATCGATCGGCTGTGTCATTCAGGGTCCAACCCAGAAATAGAGGTGACTGAGTGTTAGAAGGGGTCGTTTCATATAAGAAATTGAGAACAAGCTACAGGCAGACAGCTAGACACCCCCAAAGCAGGCCAGACTAAACTGCTGTCATCGCCAGGCTTGGGAGACTTGGGGTGTCCAGTCAAGGCTGGCCCAAGCTGGGCTTGTCCACTGGAATCCAGAATCATGAGAGGCGAAGCCTCTGGGCATGGTGCTGGTGTGGCCCTATAAACCCAGCTACTCAGGAAGATCATCAATTTGAGGCCAGTCTGAGCAACTTAGCAAGATCCTGTGTCCAAAAAAAAAAAATTAGTGAAGCATTAGGGATGCAGCTCAGTGGTACACCGCCGGTCAGGCTGCTCAGCACTCCCACTTCTGGCTCAGTGGCTGGACTCTGCAATCCTCAGAGAAGTGAGCTGGTGGGGTGTGAATCACCGCGGATGACGGCCAGAATCTCCGGCTGGCAGGAATGCCAAGAATCTTCTGCACGTTTGGGGTCCCCTTCTGCTGTTTGTGCAGCTGGAAACTGACCCCTCTGGGGCTGCGGGCTCACCCTGGTCTGTGAGGTCCGGGAGAACCATAGTTTGCTTGCTCTGAGCCGTAACTGGCTCCCCGCCTCCAACCTGGGTAGCTTTCTCCTCCTGTCACATTTTCTTCCTTCTTATGAAGTTTTCAGGAGTTCTTTGCATCCCTCCCCTCCTCATTATGCCCCATGTGTGGAGGTTTTCTAATCAGCATTCTCTGAACAGACCCTGCATTGTGCAAATTCGGCAGGAAATTGCTCACTAGCGACCAGGTAGAAAACGGTCAAGATTAAAGGCATTCCTGGGCAGTTCCGCTCTCTCTGCGGCCGGCCGGCCGGGCCATGTGTCTCTTTCCAGGTACAAAGAGCCACCTGTTTTTGTGATAAAAGGAAGCCAAAGTAAGCAGGACTTTCGGAATTGCGTCCTCAAATATTTAGGCTTACAAAATACACCTGGTTCTCGTCTCTCCCCACAAATCTCTAACCCCATCAGCTGGACCATGGCTTCTTGTTTTCCAACCTGCAGCTCCCCTGAGTGTTACAAATTCATCGATCTAAAGTAGTATTACTCTCCCTCACCTTGCAGGGATCTTAGCAAATGACAGAGCAGATGGAATACAATTTCACCTTTCCCCAAACTGTCTGATAGAATGCTGAAAAGTGACAGAATGAGAACTGACCTGAGACAAAAGGGAGGAAGACCAAAATGAGTGGATGCAGAACGCGGACATTTGGCTAGGCCTGGCAGCGCAGGCCTGCAATCCTAGCACTCCAGGGGCTGACGCAGGAGGGCTGCCGCAAGTTCAAGGCCAGCCTGGACTACATAGTGAGACCCTGGCTCAAAAAACAAACCAAACTGGGCCTGGGATTTAGCTCAGTGGTTCCGCGGCCTGCCTCGCAAGTGCAAGGTCCTGAGTTCGAGTCCCAGTACCAAAAACAAAACAAAACAAAAAAACCAAACACAACCAAGAAATGGGTAAGTGTCCAAAGGGGAAAAAAACAAGAATGAAATAATTGATTGTCTATTATTGGATAGAAGCTAGTGGCTGTAAGACTTGTGTAAAAAATTACAATGAAGTCCAAGCAAATTGCCTTCCCATGTTCCTTACCATCGCTTGAAAATAACCCCGAGGCAATATTGCCAGATACTTTGGCAGGATTATCAGATACAGATGTTCTCTTCTAGCTGATGGGTAGATTAATGGTTCTTATGTATGGATACTGTTGACCCTGACTTTTTTAATGGATTCTACAGAAAGCATGCTTTGAAATTCTCACATGACCCAGAGCTGGCAGAGAGTTAATACACTGCTTCTGTCACTTTCTGCACCAAAACCAAGCGAGGATGAGGCGAGTAGGACCAGGAAGGAGGGAGTACCGAGTTGTTCACCTGTGGAGGGAAAACCTCTGAATCATTCTCAGGAGAAAACTGCCTGATCTGGAACAAGGAGAGATGAGAGAATTCTGCTCATCCACAAGGTTGGCAGCTTCTGATCTCAAGCATATGTAGATTTCCTTGGGAGTTTAAGTGCACTGGGGTAAATGCTGCCACCAGTTGTGCATGGCTCCCCACTAGGGATGACAGGGTGGCCTGGAGCCTGACCCTTTTGTGGCTTCATTGTGAAATCTCTTCATCCAGTGACTGGAATCCTAGGCACAAGCCTTAATTTTCAAAGCAGTTGCTCCCTGGGCATCACAGGAAATGCCATGCCCAGTGCCTGCTGACATCGCTGTGGCGTCTTCAGGGAGCGCTGCTTCCAGGCTGCCCTTCATTCAGGGAAACAAACATCCCGATGTCTCCCTCGGGTTCTGCTGGCTGACACCCTCGCACCCCCCTGCATTCGGGCGCACAGACAAAGACATGGCCCCACATTTCTGCTCCGATGCTGACTGCACTGCCCAGGTTTCCCGGCGACCCAGGCTGGTGTGCTGAGCACCAGGTGACAGGGATGGCGCTGTAACCTCGACCAGGAGCGCCTCAGGGACAGGCTACAGTGCAGCAGCTCGCCCTGTGCAGGAGCCCCAAGGGCGGCCAGCAGCACAGGGCGTCATGTCCACGCAGAGGAGCTGGCTCCAGAGAACCAAACTGGAATATGGGAGAAGGGGAGTGAAGGAAAGCCCGGTCTGTCACGGAAGGGAGACGGGCACCGGCCGCTGTGCCTGAAAGGATGGCTGTGAACGTCCCGAGAGGACCTGCCACGGTCCAGGAAGTGGCAGAGGCAGCAGCATCTGGGCTGCTGTCCCGGGGCAGGCGGAGTCGGCACACGCCCGTGGCCATGTGGCGGCCCCTCGGGAGGCCTCTTGGCTGAGGCCAAGCGCACAGGGCAGATGCAGCTGGTCTTGGAAGGGAGCGCTGACTTCCTAGAAGCAGCAATGAACCGGCAGGGTCTGCAGCCCTGGAGCCGAGCGAGTGGGCAGTGCCGGCGTCGGGGGCAGCCTTGGAACAGCCGGAAGCACAGCTGGCAGGAGAGGCCAGGCCGAGGGACGCAGCTGGCTGAGAAGCATGCTGCCCGCTGCCCCCCTTTCCGGAAATACAGGGACCCTTGTATTGAGCACAGAGCAAGAGCAAGACTGTGTATCAGTTTATCTCCACTTAAGAGAATATACTTTGTTGTGAAGAAATGAACGGCTGTTGTCAGGAGTCGCTTCCGGAGAACGATCTGTTAGCGCGCTGTTGCTGGATGGATACCGACACCCGCCCATAGCCTCTCCCACATGCCAGTCCTCGAACTTCCGGCTCTTTAACCATGCTTCATCCTCTTCAGATTTAGTCTGAAGGACAGCCACTGTCCTTTTCAGCACTGTTGGAGAAGGCACGAGAGATCCATCCGGACAGGGACACCGGGACACGGCCTTCCAGGACTCCTGCGGCTCCAGCGTGCCCAGGACACAGCTCAGAGTCTCACCTGCTCCGGCCGGAACTCAGGCATCGAGAGGTAGAATCCTGCAGCGAGCTGTGCTGAGCAGGGGTGTGTAGGCAGTGGTGGCGAACCTCCGGCACGCGTGCCACGGCGGTTTGTTTGTCGCCCTGAAAACCCTGAAAGGTTCGCCACCCTTGTCTCAAGCCTTGGTTTCTCAAGCACACACCGTTTTCCTGGTCACTGCTCCCCAGATGGTGAAAGGAAAGCTCAGCAGGGTTCAGTGCTGCTCTCCTGAGCTGCACCCTGCCGCGCCCATGAGCATCCAAAGCCCTGATCTTGGGGAGATGGGAGAGAAAGGCCCTGTATCAGCATCTAAAGTAACAAGGCCGGGATGCAGCTCAGTCAAAGGCCCTGAGTTCAATCCCCAGGATCACAAAAATGCCAACAAAAAACCAACAACAAAACACACAGAGACTCGAAACAGGATGGGTCAGCGTGTACGGCTGCTCCCCTCGGAGAAGGGAGGGAGGTGGCAGAGCAGAGACCTCCCGCATCCGGGCATGAGCCCACCGGGTCACTCCAGAGCTCCAGCTCTATACTGTGGGAACCACAGGCATCCGCATTCCCAACAAACTCCGCTTCTCCTGCTCCAGTGAGATTAGACATTGAAGTAGGATTTTAAAAATTATTAGTTCATTTAAAAATAGTATTAACTAAGCCATTATATGTTAAAAATAAGAACATTAATGAAAAATGGTTATATTTTCTGAAACAAAAATTTTAGTGAAATACTGGCATTATTTTATATTTTTTGAAATCTCTTAATATTTAGATTAATAAACCAAGTGTGGTGGCACAGACCTGTGATCCCAGCACTCAGGAGGCTGAGGCAGAAGGATTGGTTTGAGTTCAAGGCCAGCCTGGGCTACATAGTGAGACCCTGTCTCGAACAAACAAACAAACAAAAAAGCTCAGTGGAAGTTGGTGGTTTGCCCTCTCTGCTTTCAGATTCAACCCTGAGCCCCCTGGAACCCCACCGCACATGTGGGAAAAAGCATGAGGACAGCAGGTGACCCTGGGGGATCGGGAAGGGCAGGGAACAGTGAAAAGAAGGAAGAGGCGTCGCGTGCATGTAACAGCTCCCCACGATGCCTGTGATCATTAGGTACTGCAAACCAGGACTAAGAAAATCCAAATACCTTGCTGTCGCACTCTCCCTGAAAGTGCCCTGGGGACCCCAAGTTCCCTGGCACGAGCTCTGAGAACAGACGCCTGTAACCCGGGCAGGAGAGGGAAGAGCCCGGGGAGGGGCGAGACCGGAAGGCTCGGCTCCACCCACCTGGGGGCAACTCAGCCCCACGCCCAGAGGGGCCCAGGGGCTGACATGTGCTAGACAAGCACTCTACCTAACACGGAGCTGCATCCCCAGCCCTTTTAAAATTTTATTTTGAGACAAGGTCTCACTAAATTGCTCAGGCTGGCCTCAAACGTCTGACGCTCCTGCCTCAGCCTCCCAAATAGCTGGGATAACAGGCATGTGCCACCACACCCAGCAAGCTGCCTTGTCTCTGTTTCTGCCCCAAAGAAAAAGCATGAGTCTTTGAGATAAATCCCCACTCACAGAAGCCTCCACCGTTTATCTACTGGAAAGCAGTATAAGGCGATTCTTGCGTTCCCTCTCCTGCTCTGCCCCTATAATTCAGCACCCCAGGAAAAATGCAAGGAATGTGCAGCTTGCAAGTTTACAGACGACAGTTCTCAGATACCTCTGGGGTTTACCTGTCCAATGTTTCATCACCTTCCATAAAAATAGCCCTTAAATGTACGTGTGCAGAATACTTGGATTTTCATTAGATTTCAGAGAATTTTGTGGTACGTACTTAGAGGGGATGCTACAAGTTGGCATTCACCTTTTATGTCCCTCAGTGCTGCATAGTTTTTCATTGCTTTGTCTGTTTCCCCAGAGATGACCGTATGGCAGCAACGGTATCTGACGTTCCTTCAGATCTCCACAGTACTTAAAACAATGTGTTGGCCACAGTGTAGGTGTTAAACAGTGCATATTGGGTTTTTTTTGTCTGTTTGGCTGGTTTTGCTTTTCTTTGTTTGAGACAGGGTCAAGCCCAGACTGGCCTTGAACTCTCAGTGATCCTTCTGCCTCAGCTTCCCAAGTGTTGGGATTACAGGTGTGCGCCACCACACCCAGAAACAATGCTGATGTTTACAGCATCTAGAACAGATGGGTAGAGTCAGGCTGGGAAGCGGGCAATCTCTTTTGAAATCCTTCACCAAAATGGAGTTAAAAGAGCGGCTCAACAGTAAGAAAATGAAAAAGCTGATTGAAAAGTGGACGAAAGACCTGAACAGTCACCTCAGCGATGAAGATATCCATATTGCAAATAAGCATATGAAAGAGATGCTGAACAGCATATGTCATGGAATTCAAGATTAACGCAGGAAGATGTCACTCCACATCCTGGGAACCGCGGAGCGCAAGGCGAGGACAGCCCCGTGCTGCGAGGAGGCGGAGCCACAGGAGCTGCACTGGCTGGGACAGAGAGGGACTTGGCCACGCCGGAAGACCGCGGGCAGCTTCTCACACAATTAAACGTGTTCTCAGCACAGCATCCAGCGATCAGACTCTTGTGCTCACCTGCTGGAGTCAAAAAGTTACATCCACGAAAAATCTGCACACGAAGGCTTCCAGAAGCTCTATTCGTATTGGACGCAGGGCCAGGGATTTAGCTAAGTGGTTCCAGCGCCTGCCTCGAAAGCGGAAGGACCCAAGTTCGATCCCCAGTACCAAAAAAAAAAAAAAACCAAACCAAAAAACATATTGGATGCAGCCATGACACCCTCCAGTAGCTCGGAGAACAAATTGACTAGTCCATCTAGATCATGGACTATCGTTTGGCCCTAAAAAGATAGGAGCCGTCAAGCCTGAAAAGACAGAGGAAACAGATGCACGTTACTGAGTGAGAGAAGCCGGTCTAAACAGGCTTGCAGTCACATAGCATTCCAACCGTGTGACATTCTGAAAAAGGCAGAGCTATGGGACAGTGACGGGCCATGGGTTCCCAGGGCTTGGGAAAGCCAGGTGAGTAGGAATAGCACAGAGGATTTGTGGGGCCTCGACACTGTCACGGTGGGCAACGTTGAGATAGTTTGTCCAGAGCCTCAGGATGGGCAGCATCGGAGCGACCCGAACACAGACTGCGGTGCTCCGCGACTCTGACTGCCAGCGTAGTTCATCAGGGGCAGCAGGTGCACCACTCTGATGGGGATTTTGATGGTGTGAGGGGCCGCTTGTATTTGGGGCCTGGAGTGTATAAAAAAGCTCTGCATCCTCCATACAATTTTTCCATGAACCTGAAGTTGCTCTAAAAAAAAAGTCTATTTTAGAAATGGGTATGACTGGTAGATAGCGCTGTGTTGACAAGGGTCCCCGTGACCTCACGGCCCTGGTGCCGAGACCACGTTGGCTGCGGCCAAACGCAGAGCCACTATGCGTGTGACCTGGCGGGTGTCACAGAAGCTTCCCCGCGTTTGTTCCAGGGCTTCAGTATCCAATTGGTCTCCATGGAATCTCAGACGGGAAAAGCGTTAGCTCGTCCCTCCCCGGGAGCGGCCATCGGGCCCCGTGAGCACAGCAGACTTCCCCCGGATCTCATGCTGAATAGCACCCTGAGTGCCTAAACCCTGTCCCCCCAGCTGGACAGAGCACCAGGGACCCAGATGTCTCTGCCCACATCAGCGTCACCGTGGCCTGTTCCTCTGCTACTCATCTGCTGCACACAAGCCGGAACCCAGCTGCGTGGAAGGAGCTTATCAGAGGGCTCCATGTTTGCATTCTTAGAGGATTTCAGGACTGAGAGTTGTCTCATGTGACAGACACTCTGGATCGGAGGATATGTGTCACTTTCAAGGAGCTGGCTGTTAAATCAGTTCAGAAGCCTTCATCAGCAAATAATAGATAGCAACTCAGTATGACTTACACAATAGGAAGGTTTATTCTCCCTCTTAACGGGAAGTTCCGAAGGAAGGGCTGATTCAGGATGAGTTAATTCAGGGGCTCAACTGCATCATCAAGGACGCAGATTTTTTTATCCTCATTTTCTGTGGTTCTTCGGGTTTCTGCTTTGTTCCCAGCCACAGCCTCACCTGGTCCTAGTGCCTCCTTTGGCTGCCACAATATCTTCTAGAGGAAGATGAGGGTCATTTCCTGCATCACCTCCTTCTCAAAGGAAGAGTCTGTCTCAGAAGCTGCTATTCCCTGACTCTCATAGCCAGAAGGGGGTCACATGCTCTACTCCAACACAGTCCTGAACCCGGGGAGCAAGATAACCACGATGGCTGAGATGCATCAGAACAACTCTGGGCCCGGCTCTCCCTGTGTGACAGAATCTCTTTTCTGCTCCCATGGACGGAGGAGACCAGAGGCAAGCTGGATGGTCTGGGGGCTCCTGGGCTTCCCTAGGAAAATGTTCCCCTCCAACTCACCAGGACTGCTTTTGTTCTGAGATTCCTGGGCTTTCATCAGAAGCAGAATCCAAGTGGCACCTCGGGCTGCTGGGAAGACATTTTCCCTCCCCCTTGACAGATTCTTGGACAGTAGACGGCCAGTCAGACAGGGAGTTCCTTGGGTCTGAGCCCAGCGGGTGAGTGATCAAAGGCACTTGGCCTGGACGCTAGGAGCCAGGTCCAGCGTGTCTAATCCAGTTCCAGTTTCTGCTGGACCCACAGGAATCCTAGACCTCAGCACACCCAGGATGATGAGCTACACACTTAATTCTTCAGCCTATTTAACTCATGTGGCTGTGAGTCACTGTTAATATGTTCAACAGATATGCTGGTTTCCAACCTGCTGATTCTGAGTGAGGGTTTTAATTATTTTTCTTAGTGATTTCCTCCAGTCTGCATACCAGCAGTCAGGCTTGGCGAGCAAAGCATCTTGAAATATTTATCTTTGAGTTCGGTACAGGATGGAGACATGTCAAACATTCCTAAGATCCCCTCCAGAGACACAGGTCATTTGTCCAAGTGAAACTCTAAACCAGGAGGCAAGGCCACTGTATATGCCATACATTAATGTCATATATGGAACAAATGAAAATGCATATGCCATGTTCCAAAAACAAGCAAATTGTGTCATTTACAAAATTGAAAAATGAAAGGAAATTTTTATCTGGGGAGCAATACTTTTGAAAATTCCAGAATGATATTAAAGACAATGAAATTCATCAAAGTGATTATCTTCATTTATTTATGTATATGTAATTGAAATATACCTTGATTAGCTGAAGTGTCAAACAAGTAATAGAAGTTTGCAAAACCTCCATATCGTTTACGTATATTACATGCATGGCCCAATTGCACAGTGTAGCTCTGTGACTTTTCTTTTTGGGCATTACAGCGCTCTCAGATTTCACTGCATTCTGGTACCTGAATTCTTTAGCTCCTCTTAGGGCCTGTGCTCAGGAACTCAGCCTCCCCGCCACTCTGCACCCGAACTGAGGAGAGACGTTTCTCCACAGTGTTTGGTCTTTCCAGGATCCTGAGGACCCTCAAAGCCGGGCGTCACCCTCCTTCCAGTTTGGGGGTGTGGTGCCCCTTCTTCCCCTTTGCATTAAAGACAGACACTTTGCAGTGCAGTGAATCAGTGGTAGAGCAGCTACCCAGCATGTGTGAGGTCAGCACACACGACAAGCAGAACCCAAATGCCTTTGGCCCGCTGGGTGCCGGTGGGATAACTGGACCAGGGACCGGGAGGCAGGGGGCTTCGGCTCCGGGAAACAGCCAGGCAGCAGGGCCATCTGGAAACACAGTGAGCCGTTCTTTCTCCAGGACGCCAGCACTAACCAAATGTGCCAGCTGAGACTGCCAGCCCAGGCTTGCTGCAGTTGGCTTCTTAACAGGCCGAGAGTTTTCCTGGAGGCCACTGGCCTGCCGTGAGAGGGGCCCAGGGGAGCTCTGGGTTCGTCGTGACCTTTCTAGGTAAAGCGTGGCGTTTACTCAGGTGAATTCGATCTTGGAACAGGCAGGAAAGAAATGCAGCTACCAGCTGGACAGTTTTACAGCCGCTAGTACTTTGAGAAAATGATGGTGAAGATATTAAGGTGTTTTATTCTTTCCTGAGTTTAGGAAAAATTTTTGAAATCTCTACTGATTTCATGCTACTCAACATATTCAAAATGAAATAGTGTATTTATAAACACAAATGTTAAATGTTTGGCTTAATAGACTCTGCAGTAGGTGTGGTAAAATCCAGTGTAAGTGAAAATAAGTAGGAAATATTTAAAATGTATAAATGAAGATCAGCTATGGCATGTGTTTAGAAAATAATTTATTTGAAGAACTTTCTCTAGTTTTTACCAAGATGTCAGTAGGTTCATGTTCCCCTACCTCTTCCTTTTGTGGTGGGAAACTAGAAAACCTCTCTTCAAAATTTTTCTTTTTTTTCTTGTAGGGATGGAAGAGCAAAACAGAGCTGGCTGCAAAAGTTAGTCACGTTAACAATCATTTTCCATCTGTTTTTATTTCTATTTGATATTTGCTGTGAGGAGCCTTCCCTCCTTTCCTTGTACCTCCTCCAGTGCCTCTCCCGGTATGGTCATCTTGAGCTTTACCAGACCAACATCCACTGCCGTCCAGCAGGGCCCAGGGTGCTCGGTCACTTGGGCTTGACCTTTAACACCCCCACCCCCGGTATGGACATGTCAAGTGACCCTCTGCACAAGGCAGAGCACATGGCTGCTCAGACCCTCACCATCTGGGATCAAAGCCTGGACTTGGGTGTGGGCAGGGAGATGCTCAGCATTATGCTTTCCAAGCAGCAAAGCATGGCTGCTTGTGGTTATTACAAATTACAGCTTTCATTTCCTGAGGGTACTGGGGCCGGCCTGGGTGAGCTCAAACTTTCCAGCAGCAGACACGAGACACACCCATCGGGTGGCCCATTTTGGAGAAGATGAGGCTGCAGAAGCAGGAAACTTGATTTTGATGGTGAGTGGCAATTGGAGGCTGGTTTTGATCTCGTTTGACCAGGAAAGTTTGGGGACGAGCCCTCTCAGGGCCAGGAAAATGTAACGGTGATGAGCCCCATGGTGTTTGGACCCTCGTGAGAGGTGGCATTCTGCAAAATGCTGTCCAGGACTTAGTGCCCACTTCAGAGTGAGATGTTGTCTAACCAAATCTCCGCTGCTGTCAGCTGTGGCCACACTCATGCCAACTTGGTTACTGTAAATGTAAATCCAAAGGCACTTTGTAACTTAAGTCAACTTTCTTGATTGAAAAATGCTATGTAATTCGTACAAAAATTAATGTCACCTCTTTTTGAAGCAGCAGGCTCTTTTTGCATCAAAGACTCTGGTCCCATGAAAAAGGAAAACTGCTTTCTTTTGAATTAGACAATATTTTTGATGTTTGCTATTAAAAAGGAATGCTTTTGAAATTCAGCCTCGCTGAGTACAAGTGCTGAAGCCTGCGTTGAGAAGTCACTGAGAATGTAGGTGGAGGTAGATGCCCATCTTTATCCAAATAAACCACTAGCAACGCCAATCCAGCAGTGTATTAAATAATACATTGAAATCAAGGAAGATTGCATTATACTGGGACTGCCGAGCGCCTCACACTGGAGATCAACGGCTCCTATGGCTCCTTCTCCTGGCCCAGTGTGCTCCGGGCTACGTTTCACCGCCCCTCAGGTGTTGACTGCAGATTGGTGCTGAATCCTCGCAAATGCACCACAGCTGGGACGTGTGCTGCTGCCAGCTCTGGCCCATGAACCTGTTTCCTAAGAGATCTTCCTTTACGAGAGAGGAGGGAGTATTGGACGGAAGGGCTGAAAGTCCTCAGAAGGCGCTGTAAGCATATCTGCTGCCTCACACGGGGGCAGCAGCCGGACCACTGCCGTGGGCCTGGGGACTGCTGGCAATGGCACAGCCTACTGACTAATATCAATAGCAGAAGGGTATCTTACTAAATTCATCCCAATGTTAGATTTTTAAAATATGTAAACTGGATTTGGACTCTTTAATTCATTAAATACCTACCTTATATCAAACACCAGCATTGTTCTCGGTGATGAAGTTTTTTTTTTTGTATTAAATTCTTTTATTGGTA
>NW_004624763.1:19726840-19891562 GCF_000247695.1 Heterocephalus glaber | reverse complement strand
CAGAAGCAGTGGGACAACGGCTCAGAAGCCCCTACCTCTGGGCTGGGAACAGTGGGACTCAGTACCTTGGTCTGGTGGTCTGGTGTCCTCTGCGTCTTTGTATTGTGGAATCAGGTGGCTGCCTGTGTGCAGCGGGGTCATTCGGTGTCATCTGCGCGACTCAGGACCTCGGTAGGGCGTGCACAGACCTGCCTGTCTGCAGTGAGGTGATTCGGCGTCTTCCGCGCAACTCAGGACCTTGGTAGGGCCTGCACAGACCTGCCTGTCTGTAGCGGGCTGATTCGGCGTGTGTTCTGCGCGACTGGGGACCTCGGTGAGGTGTGGGCAGCTGAAGTATTATAAGCATTTTTATTAAAGAAACAAGAATGTCTGCTGATAGCTATTACTGCAGCCAGCTGGAAGTTCTAGCTAAGAGATCAGAAGTGAAATCACCATTGTTTGCAGTGAAAAGATTTTCCACCGAGAAAACAGAGGAAAAATGGACTTTAAATGGTTAGAGTGATCAAGGTTCTTTCATAAAATCATCTATTAGAAAATAAAATCTAAAAACCAATGTTTTGTATATGACCTTTAAAAATAAATTAGGCATATTTAAAAAATCATAGAACAGGAAGATACTGTGAACAGAGATTTTAAAAAATACTTTGAAATTTAAAATGGTAGCCAAACAAAACTTTAATAGAAGTTTAAAAGATAGCCTTGATACATTTTCTTAGAGAAGAGAAATTCAGAGGTTGGTCAAAGGAGAAGAAAGATGAGAAAATGCAAAGGTCCACCCAGGAGCCCAGCATCGAAGATACCATCCGGGAGGCGGAGGAGGAGGGAGGCCCACGCAGGTTAAAGGATGGGTCACCGAGCTGAATGGCAAAACTAAGGGAGTAAACCAAGGCCATTTTTGTTCCGATTTCCTTCATTCTGACGTAACATTTTCTTTTCCTCCCGTTGTGTGTAGCTGTCATCAAGTTGCCCGGGCAGCTACATTTCTCAGCCTTCCCTTGTTTTCCGGGCCTGGGACCCCTTTTGAGGAGCACTGGTCGGGTGCTCAGGAGTGCGTCATTGCTGGGGCTTGTCTGATATTCTTCTCACGACCAGACTGAGGCGGTGGGTTTGGGGAGGAAGAACCCAGGGTTAAGTGGCATTCAGATCACACTTACGAAGGCTACACACGCTCCCACACCCGCTCACCTCCTATGGCAGCTTTGTGGGGTTTCTCTACTGTGAGGCCCTGTCTCCCATCCACCTCCTCCTTGGTGTGTGCAGCGGGGTCGGCCCAGGCCTCACTTGTGCCAGGCAGGCACTGGGCCGCAACTGCAGCCCCAGCCCCTGCTGTATTTGGAGGAAGTCACTGCCTGTGCCCAGACAAGGGTGGCCTCGTGCTTCCTGCTGCAGGGGGTCGGGCACAGAGCCAGGCGGCCTGACCCTCAGGAGTCGCTGCTGGGTGCTGCAAGGACGGCGGGGAGCACGGCCAGCGGATGCCACAGCTCTGCCCCCGCCGCACGCTTGCTGTCCCACCAGCCTCCAACGGGACCCTGTTGCTCTGCATCCTCACCAAAAGTTGGTCCTGCAGCTTTGTCTTTATGCTAATCACTCTAATAGGCATGTTGCATCTTACTGTTTCCAAGCTGCTATTTTTCAGTACGTGATGTATGTCTGGTAATTCAAGAGTACCGGTGAATCTTTTCATCTGATATTCATGCCGATTCTTGTTCATTCTTTTGGTGAACCAAAAAAAAAAATGCTTTTGGTATCCCTAATTGATTATAGGGTGGACACTGTGTTTCAGAAAGTGGTTGTAGGAAAAAAGAATAGCCTTTTCTTCCTCCTGAGGTTTTCTTTTGTTTCTGCCTGGTGCCTGTGGGTGACTCTAATGGCAGGGCTTGAACTTCTTGGGGTGCACCCAGATAGCCCAGATAACCAGCAGCAGGGCTGCTGTTTTAGAGGCTGTGCTTACTCCTCCACTGCAGCCCTCTGGGGTTGGCAACTCTGCAGTCTTATTAGCTTTTTCATGTTTGAGGAATGATGATGTTTTATTTCTCCCATATATTTTAGCTTCCTTTGGGGAAGAAATTACTGCAAAAAATAAAAAAGCGTTCTGACTGCTCTTTCCTTCTTCAGGTACAAAGAACCTTCTGGCTAGATGTAGTGGTGTGCATCTGTAGCCCCAGCACTTGGGAGGCTGAGGCAGGAGGAGTGCTTGAGCCCAGGAGTTCAAGGCCAGCCCGGGGAATGTCACAAGATGCTGCCTATAAAAATAAAAACTTCTGACTTATGGTGTGTCACTGATCTGAAAAATCACAGTAAAATCTTGGTTTGTGAGCACAATTTGCTCTGGAAACTTGCTTGTAATCCAAAGCATTTGTATATCAAAGTGAATTTCCCCATCAGAAATAATGAAAACTCAGATGCTTCACTCCATCTGAATGTATAGGAAAAATATTCAAGAAAAATGATTACAATACTGTAATATAAAAGAAATACAAAATATAAAGAATAAATTAAGCAGCATTTACCTTTGAAAGCCTTCGGGCTGGTGTGAGATGAAAGATGAGGGTTACTGTGTAGGACGACTTTCACTATCGCTAACGGAGCCACTGCTAGCTATTGGCTCAAGGGAATCTTTCTTTTTCTGCAACATTAACAAGGAACCTCTCCAAGGACACTTGCTTTTGCCTCCTTTGGAGGATTCTGCAGAAATGTGACAGGCACACAATTCCACAGCCAGAGAGAGAGAGAAGAGCCATTGATCATGTGACACCCCATGTCACTACTACTTGTATTGCAAGACACTGCTTGTGTATCAAGTTAAAAATCATCAGAAATGTTTGCTCATCTTGCAGAATGCTCCCAGAACAAGTTATTTGCAATACAAGGTTTTACTGAATACTCCTTCCTGGGCCAGGACAGTGCCACCTAACCACAGAATACTTCACAATCTCTTATATAAAGACAATTTTATTAATAAAAAGATCACTCAAAGTTCTTGTGTACAAAGTTATCTGTTTACAATTGTGGAAAAGTTAATATTTATAACATTTTCCATACAGTACATGATAATTTTCTATGCTTTAATAGTATGCTAAATATACCAAATGTATCAGAAAACTTTAAGAAACAAAACCATGAAAACTCTTGAGTATCTTGACGTCTGTGTACAACATGCATTTCTGTTTCTCAGGACTACATTTTCCCCCACCGGACTGGCACTAATATTACTAAGACACTTTTGTATGCTCAGCTACTTCACTGCAAAAATGAATTTTGCATAACATCTGACAACACTACGCTTTATAACATGTTTGTAGTAGTCTAAACATTAAAAAAGAAAACCAAAAATTAAGATAAAGAAAAAATCTAAGCATCTGTAAATGGCTGTAATGCAGTTGTGGGTGGTCAGGAAACATCAAGAAAAGGAAACCAATCGCACCTGGCTTAGTTTATAAAAGAACAACATTTCCTCAGCTAAGCCTTCAGGGTGTTTCATTTCAAAAGCTCCAGAGGGCAGGGAGTAACACGTACTGGCTCAGGGGCTGAGCACTCACTTCAGTGGCAGGAGAGGTCTGTGTGGAATTCACGGAACAATGAGACATAACAGAACTCCCTCACAGGCAGGGGGAAGTGGTTCTTCACAGTTGAACACCTGTTAGAAAACCTCTTGGTGTGCCAACTATTTTTTATGCTATAAAAGAATACTATGTTCTAATGGAAGCAAAGTCTTTGTAAATAGGGAAGGGTGGAGGGGGTGAAGGGAGGGCAGGGGAAGGGGGAAAAACAAGAACCAAGACACATCATGTAAAGGTACAAGATCCCATGATGAATGTGACTGTATTGTACACCTAAAATGTACCAATAAACTAAATGGAAAAAAAAAAAAAAGAAAAGAAAGAATGCTGCGTTCTAGTTGTCTTAGAAATTCAGTGTAGGGCCAGGGATTTAGCCCAGTGGTTTGGCCGCCTGCTGCGCAAGCGCAAGGAACAGAGTTTGATCCCCGGTACCAAAAAAAAGAAAAAGAAATTCAGTGTAAATGCTACCAAAGTAGTGCTAAAATATCAGAATATGACAATAAAAATATGTGAATCGATTTTCCAGGATTTCCAAAATATTCAAATACATATAAGCCTATTTTCAAATATATATAAAAAAAAGTACAAGGATGAGATTTAAATACGTCAGTAAAGAAAACTTGCACTGATGTCAAAAAAGCGAAATAGCAAAATACATCTTCTAACTCGGTAGAATCTTCATAAATACGAGAGGAAGATTCCTCCAGGTCCCTCCTTGCACACGATGTAAAAAATACTGACCCGCCCGTTTGTTTCCAGGAATACTGCTGTCCCCGGCCTCTGCGGAAGAGAACCCTGTTGTCCTGTTGTCCTCGATCTCAGTTTTTTCCGGGTAGCACAGTGGTGGATGCAGCGCCAGATGCAGAGGTCGGAGGCCCCAGTGGCTCCCCGGGCGCGGGCGCGGGCGCGGGGGAGAGCGGGGCCCGGGTGCCCTGAGGGCTGCGGGGCTCGGGGGAGCGGAGCGCCTCCCCGCTCTGGCCCGGGCTGGCGGCGCTGTCGCTCCGGGGACTCCGCCTGGGAAGAGAAGACGCAGGTGCTGAGTCCCGACCGCTTCCCGCACCTTCCCGAGTGCGGATACAGGCAGCTGTTTTCTATACCGCTTTACCTGACTGCAGACTTCGCCCGCGCGCCCATGCAGGATGGACCCACACGGGCGTCCGGCGCGAAGTCGATTCCCGCCCTCAGTGGAGCAAATCCCTTACGGATTCCCAAGACACCAAGAAAGAGGCGGCCCGACCTGTGTGAGACCGCGCCTCCGCCTGGAAATCTAGAGAAGGAGAAAGCCTGGATCTGACCACAGTCCGGCCCCACAGAGGCTGCTGTGGGGCCGGGTGGGGCGGCGCACACCTGTCGTCCCAGCGCTCTGGGAGGCTGAGGCAGGAGGACCCCAGGTGTGAGCCCAGCCTGGGCAGCGTAGTGACTTAGTGAGACCCTGTGTCAAAGTTTAAAAAGGCCAGGGGGTATGGCTTAACATAAAGATACTAGGTCCAATCTCCAATACTGGAACAAGCCCCAGAGAACAAGCAAAGCTGCCAGAGAAAGAGAAAACACGCTTTTAGCCAGCGTGGACTAGCTAGGGTAACCTGACAGCTTAAAGCACTTAGCTGTCAGCATTCTGGCCCATGTTTACCTGGGTTGTTTTTTCCTGGGTTTTGGTCATCTATATCCCCGAGGGAAAATTCGTTAACAATGTCAACGTCCTTCACGTTCAGAAAACACTTTCCAGTCATCTTTATACAACTCCTCTTAGACGGAGCTATGATGTGGCATTAGTGAAACAGCCTGTATTTCAGATGGAGTGGAAATACTGAGCTGAATGTATAAGCGACCCGTGACACCTCCACAGAGTGAACACTGCTGCTGCGGACGGGGAGCAGTGCCGGACTATTTGACTGGCGCTGAGAAGGGAACGCTCAGGCAGCTGCCTCCAGGCCCGGGCCAGCCTCCCTGCCTGAGCACAGCGTGCAGCCACCAAATGCTTGCTTTCCAGGTGTGCGAGACCACCGTGCTACGCGAGCAGATCAGACACGCAGCTCAAGTATGGCATGGTTCCTACTCCACGAGAAACCCAGGTGTAAATAATTCACAGAGCAAGCGAGAAGACACAATGGGGAACAGGGAGATGGGCTTAGGGTTAAGAAGAAGAGCAAAGACGAGTTGCAGGTCTGTGCCAGCCCGCGGTGGAGCAGGTGATCACCGGGCCCGGCATACACGGGCTGATAAAGGCAAATAAGCAACGAAAAAGATGTGATGCAGCGGTTAGAATCGGATGGGGATGGTCTTCGGTATCGAAACCGCCTCACCTTCCCTCACTCCGGGCACCGTCGGAGACGCTGCCCCGGCCCTGCACACTGGCGGCCGGGCTTCTCTCGCGAACTGCGTCCGCGCCGCCGAGTCTGGGGCTGGCTGCGGGGCACCCGGGCTCCCCGCTGTCCTGCTCCCGGGCCGCGCCCGCCTCCCTCGCTGACGACCCCTCCGGGGAGGTCTGGGTCTCCGTTGCAGTCTCCTGGCCCAGGCAGTCCTGGTCGGCCATGGCCACGGCAGAGGTGCCGTGGTTGGCTGTCGCCGCGGTGCTGGTGCCCATGGATTTGGAGATGACCTTCAGCTTATGCGACCCCGGCTTGCAGTGCTTCTTCTTGGGCTTGACCCTGGAGTTGTGCTTCAGGAAGAACTCGCAGGACTCCTGCAGCACACGGCGGCTCTCGCTGATCGGACTGCGGGGAAACCCGGGAGAAAACGTGCTCAGTGCTTCGCGGGTTAGAAGTCCCACCTGATGGATATTATCTACAAAATCCGCCACTGCGAATACTGTGAAGTAAGAGGCCTCCACCAGGCAGACCTGGGTTTGGGCTTACACCTTGCTCCTGTCAGCAGAGCTGTAAACTGGTAAGAAATTAAATGGACAAAAATCAAAGAATGGGGCAAGGGAGGACAAAGCAGCATAAAGGAAGGGCGGGCTGGACCTGTACCATATCTAAGTACATCAGGCAGGAAAGAGAGCCGGAAGACCAAGGATGTGGCATATAATTAGCGGTCTTGACTTAGGTCTAATTGTTTTCTTTCTAAAATTAAGGCTTGCAATGTTTACTGTCTTAGGCAGAAAGGTTCTGGTATTATGATCTGTTTATTTTCAAACAGTGTCAGAGAACTCATTAGGCTCTTACTCTCTCTTGCGATTTCGTTTAAAAAACCCAGCCCATTCTGTGCAGGTCTTTTTGCTTCCAACCCAGAAGACAGCAGAGATGCCGACGATCAACGTCATCAGGTATTTTATCATGAACAGCGCCAGCTCCGGTCGAGCTGCTGTTTTTACCTACAGAAAACATATGATATATTTAAAATACCAATGTAGTTGGGGATTTAGCTCAGTGGTTCTGGCGCCTGCCTGGCAATCGCAAGGTCCTGAGTTTGATCTTAGGTACAAAAAAAAAAAACCAAAACAACAACAACAACAAAAAAATGCCAATGTAAAACTTGAACGAAACTTGTAAATCTTCTGTTTCATTATAAAAGGTTTGAAATGCATAATATAATGAATAATATTTAAGTCCAATACATTTTTTAACCATGTTCTGAACAAATAACCTTTAGGGGCACATTGAAATAGATCTCCTGAAGAGGAAAAATATTTAAATATATTTAGTATTTTTTTAGGTTTTGGCAAATTTAAATTTTGGCATAATTTCGTTGCCTTTTTCCTATAGGTACAGCAGCCTCTTATAATTGTTAAATATTTACCTATTTTCTTTCACTATAATCTGCCACAAAAAATATATCTAAACTTATAACAACAACATATTTTACAGTCTTCACACATTCATGATTATGTGATAAAAACTTGTTTGGCCAAAGTAAAATAAGTCAGTAAAATGTAGAAAGTGTAGAAATTTCATAAAAATTAAAATCATACTTTTGTTTCAAGCATAAGCTTTCAAATAATATTTTAAATTATTGTATCAGTACCAAAATATCACGTGTTCTACATTCTCTTTGCTTTTGATCTTACTAACATTTCTTGGCGGCCACATCCATACAAATAAAGCCTCCCCTTCTTTGTAGAGAATTGGCCTGTTGTGTGGATGAACTAGGACTTATTCCACTACCCGTCTGGAGATATTTAGGGTACTTCCAACTTGCAAGTAATGTTGCAATGATTACTTTTATATTATGTAAGATAATCTTTAATTTGATACACATGAGGTCAGTGTTCGTGTTTTAATATCATACACCAATATGGAAGAATGATGTGTAAGATCTACTTTTAAAAAGCAAAATTTCTATTAAAAATCTCAACAAAAATACTTTAATAATTTTTTTTATTTTCAGAAACTTACTCTTTTAAATCTTAAAAACACTACCCTTATACTAACCCTAACCATTAGAAACACATAAAACATATTCTGCTTCAATTGTGCTTTTTTTTCTCACCTAAATGACAGTATAGGTTAGGGAAAAATCAAACTCTGTTTTTGTTAAGTATAGACAGACATTCCTGTGACTAGGTGCTTAAATGATTCAGGACAAGGAAATGGTCAAAGGAAACGCCAATCGATGACTTTGCTTTTATCTGCGTAACTCTTACACACAGTGTTCTGACATTTAACAACAGTACGGTGCCACAGTACCATCAGCAAAAATCACAGTGCTGTATACATAAGGTGGACTGCTCAACAAGACACCGAGGCACTATTAACAAGATGCACAGAATTGTACCAAAAAATAAAAAAATAAAAAAGATGCGCTGTGAGTCCGAGCTGCAGGTTGCAAGCCTAAACAGCGAGCCTCGGTCTTAAGTTTGGACTGCAGTTAAACAGGTAGGTCGCTGAAGGAAGAATGTCTGTACTATGCAAAAAGCTGTCAGATAACGTAATCAGACAGACCCAGGTAAGGGTTTTCCCCAGTTCAGCAGCAGTTACTTCTCTTCTTCTCCCTCCCCGAGGCCTGTTCTTCTGACTGCTCGATACTTAGCTGCCTTTTCAACCCAGCTGAAAGTTTTCAGGAATAAAGGGGGCACTGCTCACTACTGTATGAGTGCTACAGCTTCAGAAAGATCTCTCAGGACACTTACCTGAGTTTCAGCGGATGCATGGGAATCATTCGCTGTATCTGCTGGATTTTCCCACCCGAAATCTAACTTCACACCCAGGACCCACACAGCACACTTCCAGGAACAGTTCCAGTTCGTACCTGATATGGACACGGGATGTGGTACTGGCGACAGTGATCGGAGACCCACGTGATCTCCCAGGTCACCCTGTTCACCTGCTCGTAGACGTAACACCCCAGCAGCGTCACCAAGGGCACGAGGTACAGGCCACTGAAGACCCCGATGCGGATCATGAACTTCTTCAGCTTCTCCTGGTTGCGGCCATCGTGCTGGATGACTTGTCGCACGTGGTTCAAGGAGACAATGCCAGCCAGGAGCAGTGACAGCCCCACAAACACGCACAGGCACAGTGGCAAAAGCACGAAGTAGCGGGAGGCGGCCAGGTCGTAGAGGCCGACGAAGCAGACTCCGCTAATGCTGTCTCCTTCCACCTTGTTCATGGCCAGCAGCATAACAGTCAGGAAACCTGGGATCCCCCACGCCACCGCGTGGAACCACACTGCCTTCTGCTCTATGGCCTCGCAGCTCCACTTCCTCCCCGCAGCGAGGAACCAAGTGATGGTCAGAATCACCCACCACACGGTGCCAGCCATGGTGAAAAAATACAGAAACATAAACAAAACGGAGCAGGCCTTGTTCTGGGAGCCTAGGACCACAGTGGCCCCGAGCTCCAGCTTCTCGTCTGCCTTGTTGCAGGCCGCGCTATCGCCGAGCAAAAACCCGATGAAGTACATGAGGGACACGATGCTGTAGCAGACAGAGTAGTATATGATCGGCCTCTCTGGGTACCGGAACCTTCTCACATCAATTAAAAAGGTGAGAAATGTGAACAGAGTTGCACAAAGGCAGAATATCGAAACTATTCCAATAAAGCTTTTTGCGAATTCTAACTCGTCGCTTTTGAAATACATGTTGGGGCATGGAGGTGCACACTGCTCGATCCCCAGAAACTTATAGCCCTGCCCCCCGGAAGTCTTAAGGTGCCTGGGACACCAGAATCCGATGTCTCGCTGGACCTGTTCTGTTTTCTTCTGGGGACCAAGAGCTCTTCCGTGTGGATGGAGAGCGGGAACTGTCTCGTTACAGTACTGCAGCCTGTAACCATAAAGTGAGACTGATGAAGCCCACATTGGCACTGATTTGCTGGGATATGCTTTCCAGCTATAAAACATCACCTTACACCTGCGAAACTGATGGGAAGATATACAAATCTACACGCGTCACAGGTTAGGGATGGGCAGAAGGTTTGAATTACTAAAGATTTGTGGGTCACAAGGCCTCAGCACACATACATATGAAACACAAGGCAGACACTAGCCAAATACATTTCAAATAATTCCTGCTCTTAAGACTATTTAAGAGAGAATTTACTTGAACTGCTTCTCTCCTGACGAAAAAAGAACTGGCTTGCCTACTTTGAGCACAGGAACCCTAAGTGTAGAGAAATTCACTTCCCTTCCTCTTTCGGTGCTGGAGATTGAACCCAGGGCTGTGTGCGTGCTGGGCCCCAGCCCACACCCTTATCCTGGGACAGCTAAAACGGCAGGATGAGATTCTTCCTCGGACGGAGAGGGTCGGGCTCAAGTTCCTAAGCAAGGCCAAGCAGGCCACAAAGAGTGGGACTGTGACCTCCTCCCTTCCCTGCCACCGTGCTGCTTAGGGCTGTGGGGACACGGTGACATTTCCCATGGGTACGGAATCTCAGTGGGCGAGTTTGCATGCACTGCTATTATTGTGATGACTCTGTATGGTTTAAAAAGCAGTCGGGGGTTTCACAAGAAACCATTTTAACTATATTTAGATAACAGAATAATAAAATAAATGCCCATATGAATACTTATATATTTATCAACTTGATTAAAATGTAATGTCAATTTTGCTAGAATTAGGGTTTTAATCAGAAATTCCTTTTTTTCTTCATGTTTTTAAAGTAAGATGCCACAAAAGACTGAAGGTTTAATGTATAGAACTGAAGAAAAATAAGATCTCTCTAGTACAGAACACACTAGAATTATTCCTGCGTGTACTTGACCAGCTCAACATTTTATAAAAGGCCTCGCTTTATATTAGCGGGCTGCAGTTTAACGTAAGGGGAACATAATTTCTTTAAAATAGAAATTCTACTTACTAGTTCCATGTGTCAAGCATTCGCCAACATGAAATAAATTCGATTTGGTTTAATTATTTTAAAAAGTGTCATTTTCTCAACAAAATGAAACTAAAAAGATGTATGTAGGTAGAGCATAAATTTCTGTAAGCTGCTCCTCCCCACTGTAACGTGAGGTCCACAGCAGGACCCCTGCATCCTTCGCTCAGGACGTGCTGCTGTGTAGTGAGAGCGATAAATGTTTGCTCGAGGGATCACCAGCTTTCTCAGCGCTCCCTGGGCTATCGCTGTCCTTGGTGACCCGACCGTCCTCGTGGACAGTGCACTCTGGCCACTCTGGCTTCTGCTTCCTCAATGCCCTTCTCTCAGCTGACCTCCCTAGGCCCTGGCCACCTGCAGTCACGGTGACGAGAGACCCTGCCACCCCTGCAGGTGCACCTGTCTCCAGGACGCAGCCCCAGCTCCCGCCTCATATGCAAGCGCCATCCTCCAGGCTCTCGGCTTAAAGGACGTCCGCCCTGAACCCCACCAAGCTCCTCTGGAGTCTCTGTTTCACTCCTCTGCCGGCCCTCGCCGCAGTAAGACCCTCACAGGCCTCGAACTGGCCCGTCTGCCAAAGCCACAGACAAACCCAAGCCCCACGCATCCTGCCGGAGGGACAAGGTCCCCGCCAGTCACAAGAGACCCAGGCAGGCTCCAGTGCCCTGAGCTCCTGGCACACTGGCAGCCTTCGCAGTGGTCCCTCTTGCTTTCTCCACGCTCAGGTGTGACCCTTCCCCAAGGCTGCCTGGGGTCCTGGCTCCTCTGCGAACTCCCCCACCCCGACCGGCCCCTCTCCCCAGAGCCTCCCGCTCTTCCTGGTTCTGCCAGGCGTTGGTTCTCTCCTGTTACAAGGGAGCCTCCGCCTGCTCCCCCGGCTGCCTCCCACTCCGCCTGTGTCATAGCCGAACTCCCAGGGCCCTTCATGAGTGCGCCGCACTGTGCCCACCCATGCCCACCGCAGCCCGCCTTCGACCATCCCTGAGGAGAAAGAACACGCTCTTCCGGTCTGCAGCACAGGTTGTGCTGCCTGGCCGGCCTTCCCCTCTGGGCACACATCTTCTCTCCCTGCCGTCCTCTGCCTCCTCTCTCCCTACCTGCGTGGCTGCCAGAGGTGCAGGAAGGAAGCGGCCGGGTCCCTGAGCACACAGGGAGCGAGCGCTCCTGCTGACACGGTAACATCGTGTCCTGCGAGCCTGCACTGTGGCCCAGCCTCCTCCGGGTCCTGCCTGCCTCACACAGCAGTCTTCCTGGCTCTCACCAGTGAGCTGCAAGGCTCTCCCACCCCACGCAAGCCCTGCGCCCTCCTGTCCCGAGGCCCTGAGGAGCTCCCCCGTGGCCAAGTGCTCCTCCTCCCTCCCCGGCTCTCCCTGCCGTGCCCAGCCCCCTGGCTGGCTCTGTCCCAGCCATCATTCCCCACTTGTGGCACAAAGTGACTTGATAATGCTGTCCCTCCCACCTCGACGGAAGTTTCTCGAGCGCAAGAACCACGTCTGTTTGCTGCCAGCCAATTGTCTTCGATGCACAACACCACATGCCAGGCACGTACTAGGCATGCAACAACGTCTGTGGACCACGCGAGGGCCTGTCACTGTCACCAACACCCCAGAGAGGGAGCAACAGCAGAGCACCATGGACAGCATTCAGGGAGAAACATCTCTTACCTGTCACATTCGAGTTCCTCGGGCCATCTGATCCCGAAGGTGTCAATGATGTTCTTGCAATCCAAATACACTTTCTCACAGAACTTACGGCAAGGTGGGACCACATGAATTTGCTCTGTGCAGGTTGGTATAAAAGCTTGGCAAAGGAAAGTTTCAACATTTGGTGAACAGTCCAGATTTGCGAGAGGAAGAAAGTGCTATTATGGAAAAACAGAAAGATACGTCAGACACATTCATCACCGATGAACCAAATTAATTCATTTAGGGTTTTGTACTTTCACTGCAAAAGATTCTTGAAATCTCCTCCCTGTGATCCAAGTGTGAGGAGATAACTCTCTTCACTCTGTTAGACTTACGGCCCTTCACAGCCCTCCCTGTCTCCATAAGGCCTGGGCTGTTCCCGCGAGATGCCCGCACGTCACCGTCACTGGTGCCCGGGGCACTGCCGAGCCCGCTGGGATTCTCCAACTCTTCGTTCTGTGCAATCCGCCTGCAGCGGTCCCAGCGGGTCCCATCTTTTCCATTTGTCTTCTCTGATATGGATTCTCCTGGGGCCTCTCCCCTCTCTCAGGCCTTCCTTTTCTGATTCACTTTCATTCCCCATTCCTATGGAACTTTTGCTGCAGGCGGCATTTCCTTGGACCAGAGCTCCGCCCCAGCCCTCTCCTGGGGGAACCCGCCAGCCCGCTCTCTCCTGTGAACTTCGGTCTCCAGCAACATCTGCTCTGGCACTTGGCTGTCTGTCAGCAGCATCCGAAGCCCAACACATCTAACACAACTCAGTGCGCGGTGCCCCGGGCCCCAAAGGCCGCTGGTCTCGTTTATTTGTTTTTGTTTTGGTACCAGGGATCGAACTTGGGACCTTGAGCTTGTGAGGCAGGCGGCAGCACCTGAGCTAAATCCCCGGCCCAAGGCCGCTGGTCTCGGATCTCAGCAAGTGGCCCACCGTCTGCCAAGCCGCACAGACCAAGGAAGTGCGGATCCCTTCCTCGCTTCTCTCCTCCCACAGCCACTCCGGCTGCCATCCCAATGCGTTCCACACCGTCACCGCCCTGCTGGGCCACTGCAAAGCCCCCAGGAGCCCCACTTCCCCACCCTGCCGATCCCACAGGCGAGTTCCCGCGCTTGGAATCCACTCTGAGGTCTTCCCCAGCTCCCGCCAGGCTGTGCATTTCCTAGCCCCGCCGTCTCCAATTTCACTGCCTGCCACTGTGTTCCATTCCTAACGTGGCCTTCTGCTTCTCCTCATTCCGCGTGCACTTCTGTCTTGGGATCGGGTTCCGCGCTCCTGTCACCTGCTCTGCCGGCGTCACCGTGCTGACCGAGTCCCTGCGCAGCTGTGGCGCTGGAAGGGCTTTGTCTGCCCAGTCCTTCCCATGGGCCACGTCCTGCCGACCCAGCCCGCTGCCCTGCAAGCGCTTGCCGACATCGCGGGTCCCACTGTCGCTGTCTGAGATCTCCTAACCTCGGCCCTCACCCGACACGCCCTGAAGGAAAGGCTTCCCTTCCTCTGCTGCTCCACCTCCGAGCCCCGGGAGGCGCCTGCCGCGCCAGGTTTTTCTGAACAAATGAACAACTCTGCAGAACAGGGAGTGAACAATCACACGTGGCATCAATAAAAAAGGTAAAGGAAGACGTGAGTGTTTCCGGGGGGGAAAGGATACGTGGGAGGGAATGAAAGTCTGAACATTTGATACTATCAGGTGCTGGCGGCCGATGTCGAAGGACGCTGGAATTCTGCGTCCAGCCAGACACAAAAATGGTGGCATTTTTGGCTCTGTGAGGAATAAAAATGTACTGTCATTTTCAAGGGTGGCTTTTAGGAAGCAACTAGAGGATGCGGCATTCCCGGAAGCCAGCGAGGCGCGACCTGAATACAGCAGGAGGGAAAAGCACAGGGGACTGGGGAATTACCCGCAGCAGTGCTGGGGCAGGGGAGAGGGCGCTGGGAGCCGAGCGCGTCTGAGGGGCCGGATGGCCAGGGAGGCGACAGCGCAGCACGTGTGGGCCTGGGACACCGCTGGGGCCTGGCAGGCCTGCTGGGGCAGCTGGAAAAGGTGGCCAGAAGTGCACAAAACAGCAAATACCGTACAGGAAACCGTGATGACGGCGCTAACCTCTTGAGACTGTCACGGTGCACTACCTGCCTCAGCACCGGGCGACGCTCAGGGGCCTGGCAAAGCCAGCACTGCTGCCCTTTGAGTGAAAACTCATATTGGGGAGGGGAAGAGCAGTGGAAGGGGTGGGATTGGAGAAAGGAATCATCTGCTACCACAGTAGGGAGGGCTGGTACCTGAAGCTCTAAATCCGGAATCGGAATCGGAATCGGCAAGTGCCTCGGTCAACACTGATCAGAACACTGCCACTCCCGGCCCATGGCCCACAGTGCTGCCAGAGGGCAGGGACAGGCTTGTCCAGTAGGAGCCCTTTTGTCCTGAGGGCTGTTTCCTCCAGCTTCACTCGGGTGTAACTGACTTATAATAAACTGAATAACCCAATACAAATACATTCAACACCATGAATACATCCTCTTACCTCTTACAGCCTTCTAATCCTTCCCTTCTCCTCTGCCCCACCCCTGGAAACCACTGATCTGCTTTCTCTCACTACCAAGCTATATTCCCTACAATTTTATACAAGTGGAAATGTACAATATGTTGTCTTTTTGTTATTTGGTTTCTTTCACCCAGAATCATTATTTTGAGATTCAGCTGTGTTGTTCCATGTATTAATATTTCATTTCTTAAAGCTCCTGAGCAATATTCCATTGCATCATTTGTTTATCCATTCCTTGTTGATGGACCGTCTGAAGCACCACAGAACATTCGGATGCAGATACCTCCTAGTAGGCAGTTAAATAGACCTACGCTGAGCCTCTGGTGAAGGACATGGATTCAAAAGTCATCAGTGTAAAAATGGGAACGGAAATAATTGACTGACATTATGTAGCCAGAATGTGCAGTAAGGGAAGATGAAAATTCTAATTCAAGAGGAAGGCACTGAACCTATGCCTTAGCACCTCCTCTCTCTCCAAATGAAGCAGGTAGATTGATGGAGCAGATGGAAAGGAAATGGGGTGAGGGAGAGGGAGAGGCAGAAAGAGGAAGTAAAAAAGGTCAAATGTGATACAAAATACCAGTACCCCCACGGTGAATATATCCATTATGTATCACGAACATAGGCTAATACACCATTTTAAAAATGTTTTCAGATGAAAAGAGATAAAAAATATTTAAAGATGGGGCCAGGGATTTAGCTCAGTGGTTTCGCCGCCTGTTGTGCAAGCGCAAGGACCCGAGTTCGATTCCCGGTACCAAAAAAAAATATTTAAAGATAAAAACTAAAATCCATTGCTCTATTCTGCCATAAACAAAGATAATCCCGAGTCATTTGTAGGAAAAGGGATGCACCTTGAGACCATAATGTTAAATGAAGTAAATCAGATGCACAAGCTTAAATATCACATGGTTTCTTTTATGAGAAACCCAAAATATAAATAAAGAGCAAAATAAAAGAATGATCATAGCAAGTGGGTGTAGATCTTTCTCAATGGGAAGGGGTCAAGACATGGAGGGAGGGGAGGAGAGGGGAAAACAGGAATGAAGATGTGTTGTGTACAGTGCCAACTCCTCACAGGAATGTAACTTTATGACTGTAAACACCGACCGATAGAAGTAACTAACTAACTAACCAGGGTGCCAGTCGGCCATTGACTTCCAAGTCATGCTGCAGACTAATGGATTTAAAGAATGTTAGACACAGAAGGGACCTGAGAGGTCTTTAAGTCGATTCTTCTCAAAGTGTGTGAGTATGCGTGTGTGCACATTCTGCTAGAAATGTTGTCTTTAAATGAGAGGTTACTGAGGAGGCTGGAAGACAGATCTATACGGCTCTGCAGAGAAGGAAACCAGCCTTGCCGAGAAGCCTCGGACTCTTCCCTTCCTCCCAGATTGAAATTCCCTGATCGGATCCAAACCTTCAGATACAAGTGAGAAAGAAGAGGCCAATTTCTTATCAAAAACTATTACTGGGCCAGGGATTTAGCTCAGGGGTTCTGCCACCTGCCTTGTAAGCGCAAGGTCCCAAGTTCGATCCCTGGTACCAAAACAAGCAACCCCCCTCAAAAAAACTATTATTGTTGTTGTTATTTGTGGTGCTAGGGATCAAACCCAGTGCCTCATGCATGCAAGCACTCTATTATTGAGCTATACTCTCAGCCCTTTTGATTTTGAGACCATGTCTCACCAAATTATCCAGGCTGGCCTCAAACTTGCAATCTTCCTGCTTTAATCTCCTGAATACCTGCAATTTCAGGTATGCACCCATTGTGCCTGGCTTCTTATTGGAAATTGTTATCGAAATTCCAAAATCCACCCAGAATTAGATGCTTCTTTTGGCAATCCTGCAGCTACTAATAACACATCAGAGCTCCACTTTACTCAGCACTCAAAGGAGGCACTGTGCTTCTTCACATTCCATGTGCCTTGATGAGACCCCTACAAGACAGACATTCTGGTCTCCCCCTTGCTGGTGAGGCTCTGATGGGTCAAGCAACTCCTCATGGTCACAAAAGCAGTAAGGCAGTGTTATGGTTCACACTTAGATGTTCCCCAAAGCCTCATGTACTCAGAGGCAGGGCTTTGGGGAGATGACTGGATCATGGTGTGTGATACTCATCACTGGGTTAGTCCAGTGGTGAGTTTATAGCTGAAGGTGGTCACTGGGGCGTGGCCTGGCAGGCTCTGTCTCCTTCCCTCCCTCCTCCCTTCATCTTGCTGCTTCCTGCTGCCCTGCCACAGACTGTTTCTCCTCTGCCATGCTGCCCCACCTTGGAGCCAGCCAGCTCTGGACTGAAACCTCTCTAAACTGTGAGCCAAAGTAAACCTCTCCTTCTTTAAAATGTGAGCATCAGGTAATATGTCTCAGCGACAAGAAAGTGACAAAGACAGGCAGGAAATGAACCTGGGTCCATGTGACCCCAGAAGATGTGTTCTTGAACCTTCACACTACGCTGCATCCAATTCTCCCTTAAAACTCCCTTTCCCAAAGCACAAGACAGGCAAACATGCCAACAAGGATGAAGACGAGACAAGATGTCAAAATAGGGAAGCTGCTACATGAAATTCTTTAGTGTGAAAACAGGAATGGTGGGAGATGGCCACAAGAGACACAGACACAGACAGTTGCAGAGAAGGTGTAGGCTAGACATAGACCCTCTGAGAAGTTTAAGCTCAGGCTGGGAAGGACACAGGGGTCCTGCCCTCCAAGTTGAGAAGCCAGGCCACTTGTGTGTAGCTTTCAGAGGGAGCTGGGTCCGAAAGTGCTGGCACTAAAGCTTGACCTCCACCCCACCTCACTGCCTACATCCAACATGAAACTCAGTGTTTGGTGTGCTTTCCCCATCTATCAAAGTGATCAGAGTTATGCCTCAGCTAAGATGGTTGCCACAGCCTGGGGTGTACAGACTGAGGGGCCTCTAGAGCAGAGAAGCCACCTCGCAAACCCACAGGCTATGAGGCTAGGCAGAGAAAGCTGTGACTCAGGGTGCACAGAGTGACTGGAAAACTGGGAGTGGCTGGAGTAAAAACAGCCCTAGGGCAGACACAATTGACCAACCATGTCTAACAGGAAAGGCTTGGCAGGATTCGGCATTCACACAGAAAAACATGAGAGTGGAAACAACCATTTATGAGAAACCTATTGCAAACATCAGTGGAGAAAAACTAAAAGCTTTTCCTCTAAAACCAGGAACAAGACAAAGATGCCCACCACTATCACCACTCCTGTTCAATACAATGCTTGAAACTGTAGCCAGAGTAGTCAGTCTAGAGAAGGAAAGGGATATGTATAACAAGGGAAGGAGTCAGACTATCCTTATTTGCAGATGACATAATCCTTTACGCAGAAGACACAAACAACTCCAACAAAAGATTCCTAGAGCTAATACATAAATTCAGCAAAGTAGCAAAATATAAAATCAACACACAAAAATCAATGGAATTCCTGTACATCGATAATTAACCTACTGGGAAAGAAATTAGGGGGCTGGGAATTTAGCTCAGTGGCACCGCACCTGCCTGGCAAGGGCAAGGTCCTGAGTTTGATCCCTGGTACAAAAAAAAAAGGAAGAAATTAGGAAAACAATACCATTCACAAAATCCTCAAGAAAAATTAAATACTTAGGAATTTACCTAACCAAGGAACTGAAAGATCTCTGTAACAAAACTGTAGTACTCGAAAAAGGAGATGGAAGAGGATATCAGAAAATGGAAAGATCGAACTAGTATTGTTCCTAGATAGAACTAGTATTGTCAAAATAGCTGTAGTTCCAAAACTGATATATAGATTTAATGCTACCTCAACGAAAATACCAACAGCATTCCTGCAGGACTAGAGAAAGCAATCCTAACATTCATATGGAACCAGAAGAGACACAGAATAGCAAAAGCAATCCTGGCAGTAAGAGCAAGGCTGGAGGCAGCACAATCCTGGATGTGAAGTTATATTACAAGGCCACAGTGATAAAACCAGCATTGTCCTGGCACAAAAACAGACATGTGGATCAATGGAAAAAGAGGACACAGAACAACCCCAGGCACATTCAGCCACCTGATCTTTGACAAAGAGGCTAAAAACACACTGGAGGACAGATAGCCTCCTTAACAAATGGAGCTGGGAAAACTGGCTATCCATGTGCAGGAGGTTATATCTCTCACCATGTACTAAACTAAAGTAAAAATGGATCAAAGGCCTAAATGTTAAAACAGAAACAATCTGCTGGAAGGTTCATGTGTTATGTACATGTGCTTGAAGATATAGGCATAGGCAAGGACTTTCTTTTTTTTCTTTTTTTTTTTTTTTTTTTTGATACCGGGGATCGAACTTGGGTCCTTGTGCTTGCGCAGCAGGCGCTGAAACCACTGAGCTAAATCCCCGGCAGGACTTTCTGAATTGAACCCCAATTGCACAAGGTATAACATCAAAAATTTTAAAACAGGATTATATCAAATTAAAAAGATCCTGTGCAGCAAGGGAACAACCAACAGAGTGAAGAGACAACTTCTCAATTTACAGAATGGGAAAAAAATTTTGCTAGCTACTCCTCAGACTGAAGGCTAATAACTATAATACATAAGTAACTAAAAAAGTAAGACCCTTCCCAAAATAAAAGACCCAACCAATAAATGGGCAATCGAATGAATAGACATGTCTCGAAGAAGTACAGATGGCCAATAAATACATGAAAAAAATTCAATCTCTGGCCACTAGAGAAATACAAATTAAAACAACACTGACATTTTGTCTTACTCCAGGAAAAAATGGCCATCAGGGAGAAATCAAATAATAACAAATAATAACAAATGCTGGCCAGGTGTGGGGAAAAAGGAATCCTTTTATATTTTTGGTGGGAGTGTAAACTAATGCAACCACTATGGAAATCAGTGTGGAGATTCCTCATAAAACTAAACTAGAGGTTCCGTTCAACCCAATTAAGGAACCAAAATCAAGGGCTAAGGTGCTTCTTAGATGTGGTCTCTTCTGTAGCGAATCAGTACAGCCCTGGCACCTTGCATGAAACACTAATCTGGCCAGTGCTCTTTCTCTCAGAATAATCTGCTCTCACCTAGCACACACAGCGGCATAGTTTGGCCTATGTGCCTAAGAGAGTGGTGGCCGCATGGGCATCTCCATCTGAACCCAGGCCTACTGATTTAGGGATCTCCAGCAGTGGGGCCAGGGATCTGTGTTCCAGTGAGCCCTTGACTCTGATATGCTCCAAAGTCTGAGAACCACCGCCTTACAGAGAGGTCAGCTCTTCAGCTCTGCACCTCCATGGTACTGTTGCAGACCTTGAACTGTGTCACTGTTTCACAGGACATCCCATCAGTCCATCAAAGTGAGGACATAAAGCCAATGAGGCCCCAGACATGTGCCCGAGACGCCATGGTAAGACATGTGCAAAGGAGGAGGTAAATCCTACACCAGTCAAAGGGACTTCCCACCAGTTTGCCACTAGTTCCTGATAAAGACGGAACACAATGATGGAACCTAGAGATCATCCACCCAAGCTACCTCTCACGCACCAGAAGTTACCAAATGCGCCTCTCTGTGATGTCACCCAACAGCAGCTTGTCTTCAAGGGGCCAGGCAGACCCTAAAGACAGGGGACAGCAGCAGAAGCGTATCGCTTATGTTAGCATGCCTACTTCCGCTGTGTCACTACCTGTCCCCAAGACACACACACACGTGTGGCTTCATGGGGACCTCTCACCAGCCAGATGACCGAAGAGGAGACCTCACACCCAGCTTACATAGCCTAGTCCTGGCCAAGAGGGAACTGGTATGGGATGAGAGCTCCACTCAGAGGTATCTCTCTTGGGCAGGATTTCAGGGATGTCATATCCACACCATCAGAGGAAAGACAGTCTGAGATACAGAAGTTACACTGGTTCACAGCATAGCTCATGACAGAGCCACACAGGGACACCGGAGAACCAGTGATCAGGAGTCTGGAGAAGCAGCGTGTGAAGACCACTCTCCAAGATGGCCCGGAAGGTGAGGAGGTGTTTGTTGCATGTGAGTGCAAACCAGCAGGGTTCAGAGAGGAAGCACACACATGGGAGGCCACATAATGCAGTCTGTGGGTGTCGATCAGCCTTTCCTCGAGTTACTCCGAGACTGGATCGTTAGGCTCTTGAGCAAAAGGGTCACGGTGGTAGGAAGGGAGCCCTCACTTGGTATCCTGGGGCTAAGCTGGCTGTTGCTAAGGAGTCGAGTTGCTGGAAGCACAGCAGCAAGAGCCCTCACCATGGCACCATACCCAGAGGGCACACGCAAGCCTCTAACTGACAGCGAAGCCCTGGGTCCCTTCCAGCCAAGACGAGTCCTCTTGGAGACCCCTGTTCATGTGCTCCCGCGGGGACTGCTCTGTGCAGGCTCTTGCTGTCCCTTGTTTTCTCAGAGCCTTGAAGTCCAGTCTGCCCACTGAGTCTGCCAGCTGCTCTTCTGGTTTCCTTTCTGCTTGGCCAATCTGGATGCTCTATCTCAGTGAAAACACAAGGCACAGGGGCTCCTTTTCCAGAGTTAAAGGAGTTAAACAGCTGTGTAAGACAAATGAATGAGTGACCAGAGCAAAATAACATTAAAGTGGCTTTGGAAATGAGTGGACATGTGCAAAAAAAATAGCCTAAGAAAATAAACTTTTGCTAAAACTGAAACCAAAAACACTGTGACAGAAACAGACAGGTTGTCCTACATTTCCTCTACCAGGACACAAACTCCAAGAGCGCCCCAGGTCGGCTGGACATTGCTGCACACCCAGCTCCTGAAGGGTGCCTCGGCACTAACTGGTTATGTTTGCTGAATGAACAATGCCAGCTGGTCTCAGGGGGACATCCAGGGAAAAGAGCAGCCAGTGCCCCAGGCTGTACTGACAATGGCAGAAACCACACTAAGGGCCTGGCATTGGTGGCACTGGGAGGTCCTCAAGAGAAAGTCTGAGCCAGAACTTCCATTCAGGGGCTAGAAAAAGGAAAGATAAAAGAAATTCTAAAATATATGAAACCGGCCACTGTCTTTTCACTCTTGCAGTGACCTGTTCTGCACACATGAATTTTCTCTCGTTTTACCTCCACTGCTTCCTTTTTTCTCCCTTCTTTCCACTTTTAATTCTTCTTTGACCTTCAGCGAACTTTGAACTTTTCCATCCCTTGGTTGTCCCATCCAGTTCTTTGAATGGGACAGCAAGAGCCTAGAAAGAACCACTGTTCACCACACCGTCCGAGAGCAGTTTTGGTGAAGCCGGCCAGGAGGTAATGAGTGGAGTCGGGAAGTTTTCCTCAGCCCAGCTGTGATGCACATCACCGCATGGTACTTAAAGAGCACATAATCCACAGGAGGCAGGGCCTACATCCTTCTGAGCAGGAAGTAGCTATATGAAGACAGAGACCTTCACTCCTTCAGCAACCCATAAAGAATTATGAGCGTTTATGTCTCTTAGGGGGGAAGTGAGGCAGGAGATCGGGGCATGGCAAAGTGGCTGGTCAGTCGTGTGTGACTTGCCAATCAAATCACAGCCAAGGCGCATGTGCAGAACAGCTGATGGCAGAAGGAGGTTGTAAAAGACGTGCCCCTGGGCCCTGCAGCCAGTGTCTTCTTCCTCTTGCAGTTATCCACTCTGGAGCAGGGCACGCTTTCTCTCTTCTTTTCACTTCTACTTCTTTCCTCTCATCTTGTCAGCTCTTTCTTACTTCTACTTCTTTTCTTCTTTTACCTTCGATAAACTTTGAACTTTTAGGTCCAAAAAATAAATAAAAATATATGAAGCTCAGCCCGACTGAACAGCGTGGTTCTGTAGCAGGGCCAAGGTGGCGCCTTGGTTCTCTTAGTCCTGAAGCTAAGGCTGCACAAACATCAGCGGAATCCCACTGGTGCGTAGAAGCGAGCCACCTTACCACGGCCACGTGACTGCAAGGCACATGACTCTGAGTGTCTGCCCCAGTCACAGACAACCAACTTCTTTAAAAAACATAAAGTGGAGTCTGAGAAGAATAAAAAAGCAGCAATTCGCAGTATTTCCAGAACGGAAAACTTGTTATTTTAAAGATATTTCTTGGCAGGGAGCATTAGAAATTTTAAATTATTTCTCCAAAAGAGCTTTCCTTTGGGAATTGGTAATTATATGTTAATAATTTAGGGAGAGTCCGTCTAAAACTTGGCAGAGCAAGGTTTGTTAGCCCTAAATCCACCTAACCTCACGCATCAAGACTGAGGACGTCAGGAGAGAAGATTTGAGGGGACATCCTGCTGCGCCCAGAATCTCCACTGCCCTAAAGCTGTGGTCACCTGGATCCCGCCAGAGCCTCGCAGGACTGGGACGGTCCCGCAGGCCAGGACCCCACTGTCCCGGGGTCACAGGCACTCAGCCTGACCTGTGAAACTGTGGGCGCCAGCCCGGCCCCAGCACAGTGCACCCCTCTAGCTGCTCAAGCCACAGTCCTTCTTCTGTCTTTCCTGTTTTTGGGGTTTTGAGACAGGGTCTTGCTAGGTAGTTCAGGCCAGGCTTGATCTTTGTCAGTTCTCCAGCTAAAATCCCTTCACATCTGCACTTACTTTTCAATTCTAGCTTTTTTCCTGTGAATGTGGGCTTTAGTTTTAACTTCCATTATCACTAAAAGCAAGGACCCATGCTAACTGGTGACATAGCTACTGCATTCTTAAGTAGTATTCCCTAAAACTCAAAGAGGTTTATCACACTAAACATTTTCTCTCCGTATGTGCTGGGGTACAGAGGGAAAGAATAAGAGGGAGCTGGCCATGGTAGTCCACACTTGTCATCCCGGCCCTCTGGGAGACTGAGGCAGGAGGATCGCACAGGTTTGAGCCCATCCTGGGCAACTCAGCGACTTAGTGGACCTCTGTCACAAAAAAATAAACAAATAAAAAAGGTTGGAATGGAACTCAGTGTGACGTGTCGTGGGTTGCTGGGTTCAACTCTTCCCAGGGCCACCAAAAAAAAAAGGACAAGGACAAGATGACAGGTGATAGTTGGACAGAGTCCACTGGATTGTCCTAAAAGTGGACAAATGAAAATGTTTTAACACTGCATAATCTAAACAGATCTTTTTCTTAGAAGTCTGTTGACCAGGCTTTCTCTACCCCTTTATTTTTAATTGAGCAGATCCATTTTAATAGTGCACAGTAACAGGTGAAAAGGATTCTTTTGGCTTACTTCCCAGTAGACTCTTTAGAAGCAGACTGGCCACACGCAGTTCCAAGCACAATGCGGCCTTTGCTTTTGCGGCAATTCAAAAAGAAAAACTCGGTGTTCCTGCTTCCCCTTTCCTGAGGTCAGCCGGGCTCCCGCTGGATGAAGTCAGTCCCACCAGGGAAGCTGGCTGGCCTCACAGCCTGGGAAAGAGCACTCCAGATAGGAAAGCAAAGGCACACAATGGAAACCTGCAGCGTTTGTTTTTCCACTTGGGAGAGGCAGAGTAGACAACATCCTCTCAGGACAAAGCCAAGTCGAGACTCAGAATCAGAATCAGACGTTAACTCTTCCTAATCCGAAGGACTTTCACTCCCAGAATAAAATAAGGAAAAGCTGATACCTTACTGCAAGCATTCTCTGAAAACTAAACTCCGTGATATCCCAGTCAGGTGCTTCTGGTTTATGATATATTAAACTCTAAAACATTCATGTGGAAAGTAAAAAGCATACAACTCAAGTAACATTAGTAAGTGTACACAATAATATTTACCGCATGATAGACTATTGTCAAAACACTTTGTATGGGCCAGGGATTTAGCTCAGTGGTTCCAGTGCCTGCCTCACAAGCGGAGGGACCCGAGTTCAATACCCAGTACCAAAAAAAACCCCTCCAAAACAAAAAACACTTTCTAGTACTTTCAACTAAGGTTCGGCAAGGTCCCCAAAATAGGACCCCCTGAGACTTGTGTAAATACCGTTATGTTTTACTGGGACACAACCACACTCATTTGTCCTCAGACCGTCTGTGACAGCCTTTCTGCCACAATGCAGAGCTGAGTGCCTATGGCAGAGGCTGTATGATCTGCCAGGCCATATTTGGCCCTTGTCAGGAAAAGCAATCCCTATGCTTAACCCAGGGGCCTTGAACTCCATCATCCTAGCAAACACTGGATCAGCTGGTTAAAGCACCTTCCTGGGCTCTCTCTCCAGGGTCAGGATTCAGTAGGTCAAGGGAACCCAAACTTGCACTTCCAATAAGTGCACAAGCTGCTGGTCCGTGAACTAAACTTTGGGAATCACTGATCTAAAAGGTCTCATATCATCACAGATTGATAAGCTCAGTAAAGCAGGCGTGCTGTCACAAAGTGAAAATGGATGCATGTAGGAATGAGAGAACTCTCTTGACTTAGCAATACTTTGGTTCACAAACAGAAGCATTTGGGACAATTTTGCTTCCGTTTGTGAACTCTCCATCCGTTGATGAACAGGACCACAGCCGTCTTCCCCAGAACCCTGAAACAAATTAAGTTTGTGAACTTGGTGGCCAACAGAGTAGCCACTTGCCGTAACAATCAGACAATCATCAGCTGCTCACCCTAACACTCATTCACCAGAAATTCACGAGGCACCAGCAGGATCCAAGGGCAGTTTCTGGGAGGTGTAAAACCCAATCTCTAGAGAACCCATTAAATCCATTTTTATCAAAAGCCAAAGCACATGCAGCTATAGTCTAGTACCTAACTGGACTATTAAGTACTAGCATATGTGTGGGAAAAAACCTGACACCTATAGTTTATAATCCAGCGGTTAATCTAAAGTTCCTTTACATAAATTGCATTCTTTAAACAAATCCTAACACGTAGAGCTAATATGGGAAAGAAAATAAAGGATGTCAACTGAGGTATTTCTCTAGAGCTAAGTTCAGGCAGGACAAAAGAGGACGCCTAAACAGAGGTCTACAGCAGGTGGGTCTGGCGGCCACGTGGCGGGCAGGGGACAGATGGCAAGCTCCACACACGCGACCAGGATCGCTCCAGAATCAGGTCTTTATTTTTATGACTGCATGGATTTACATTTTCCTAAAATCACTTTGGCTCCACTGGAGGAGAAAGACTGAGTGGCAGGGATGTTATTTTTGATCTAATAAGACTTTGTGATCAAGACACTGGGGAAGTGGACTGAGAACGAGGAAGTGCTGAATGGGGTTTTAAAAAATCACTTCATTATTTTAACCCAAATGAAGTCTGGAAAGACATGGAAAAGACTGAAACTTGCACACTGCATTCAGCATGTTAGGAAACAGGATCGTGCTTATCTGGTGAAGCTAAGGGTCTGTTTAAAAGCAGGTAAGGTGACATTGTGGAAGCCTGGTGGATCACAGAGTGCAAACCTTGGACAAATCACACCTTCTGGGCTGCAGTTCTGTACTGTACGACGAAGGGTTCAGGGTTCTTAACGTGAGCTGTACACAGAAGTGTCTATCAATACAACTGGTTTCTTTTATAATTCTACGTGTTTTACTTAAGTTTTAAACCAGTCTCTTATTCTGAAAAGGGGTTGGTGACATAAAAAAATGGTAAGTTCTGTGTAATCTTTAGGGTCAATTACAACTGTTAAATGACAGGATTCATGTCATTTATGGCATTCGTTAGTTTTTTTTTTTTGGTACCGGGGATGGAACTCGGGTCTTTGCGCTTGCGCAGCAGGCAGCAAAACCACTGAGCTAAATCCCCGGCCCAATTTATGGCATTCATAATGGCAATTCAATACAAGGACTAAAAGAGAATGCTGCTGGCTGAGGATGAGATGCAGGAAAAGCACAACAGCACCAACCAGAAAAGTACACATGGATTAGAAGTCTGATCCAGGTTCGTCCTACTCTACCTCTTCAATTCTGGGTCTCCTTTGTACCCTCGGTTGATGCTGGTACTAACAGGGCTCGGTGGCTTCCTCTTCCCCTTAAACCTTTAGAACAACTGCATTGGTAAAGGCGATGGGAGAAAGTTGAGTACATAAAAGATCATGTAAGGAAGACCCTGGTAATGTCAACAATCAAATAAAGAAGGCAAGAACAGAAACCTTCATGATAATATTCAGACACAAAACTATCTGGGAAAGAAGCTAAGTGAACAAAGATTACTTTTTTTAAAGTCAGAAAAGAAACACCTGGCTTTAAAAAGACGTGTGGAACAAACACTAGTTGTTACCATCTTACAGTGATAAGCCTAAGACTTCTGGTGGAAGGATCGCATCTCCACCGCGTCTTTACAGCCGTCTCCTGCCTCAGGAACTCAGCCTAAAGGAAGTGATTTACAAGGTCACTGTTGGCTTTCCAACTTAATATGCAGGCATCTATGACACAGGAAGGATATCTGATTAAAATAAGACACTTTAAGAATACTACCGAAGCAGAAGTTATAGGACATCTAACCATCAGATAAAACATGCACGAGGTAATTACTGCTTACTGTATTACCACTGCATACTTATTTAGCCAGATTAAACCATCAAAATGGTTCTGATTCATCGACGAAGGTCTCACTGCATCATTGGTTCAGGACTCAAAAGCACGTCTGGCATTAGCTTGAAAAGGCACAGAACGAGTACAATGATATAATTTGCAGTATCTTCTAAAATGACATCTACTTAGTATTTTAAAACTTTCCTATTCTAGCCATGGGTCTACACCAAGGCAGTCGGACAACTATTCAACTGAACAATGGAAGATCTTCAAAGCTGCAAAATCAACTCCAAGACTGAGCCACCCAGGGAACTGAGCTACACCCCAGAATCCCCTTTTTTCTTCATTTTTTATTCTGAGACAAGGCCAAGCTCTAAACTGCCCAGGCTGGGCTAGAGCTTGCTATTCTCCTGCCTCAGCCTCCCAGGGTGCTGGGATCATGGGCATGCACCATCTCGCCTGGCTCAGGGTTTATCTCCTAGAAACAACCTGAGGGCCCTTTACCATCCTCAGACAGTTTTCCTGGATAAGGACCAAAAGCATGTTTGTCTTCTTTCCTCCCTGACTATCAGGCTCCCAGATCTGTGTGGGAGGCAGGCTCCTGTCTCTACAGGCAGCTCTTTCTTCCACAGCGCCCCACATCTGCATATCGCTGAGCCCCGGGCAAGCGACTGGGGACCTCGGGCGGGCTTTAGTGTCACCTGCACCTTGAGTTCCAGCTAGTAATTGTCTTATAAGGAGTACTTAGTGCTATCTTTAGAAAACAGTCACTTTTTAGTAAAATACTGTCTGTGGCACGAATATTTCCAATAATTTGTTTTGCTTTGGAAAAACTGAGCCAAGCGAACTACAACTGCTTATAAACACATGAGTTTCATCCCTTTAGTCCAGGCAGTACAGGTTATATGCTCTGTGAATTAGAAAAAAGTCACAGTTCCCATTTCTGGAAGAACAACCACAATATTTACCAGGCATATGACGTTTAGAAATCATTCACAACCACACTTCGTTAGAAAATGAGCCCTCACTTAAGCGAATTTACCAAAGAAGAACACCCGGGCACACAAAATGTGTCAGAAGGGGGCTTTCATTGGCAAAATCATTTTTCCAAATATAACCTGGGCAAAAGTTGAAGAAATCCTTTGAGATGCTTAAAAGTCAAAGTCGCAGTGCAGCCTGGAACAAAGTCCTCACCTCCATCTCCACAGCGGCGATGCCCTGGTCATAGTGGCCCATGAGGTTAGGGAAGAAGGTCAGGTTGTAGGCCATCCTCGTGCACCGCGGGACGCTGATGGGCTCGCAGGTGAAGAGGCTGTGCCCCCTGGCCAGGGGCAGGAACACACACAGCGACAGGAAGGCGAACTTGCCCATTTCCCTCACGCTGGTTCCCACCCGAAGGATGAAATGCTCATATTCCTCATTTCATCATTTCACCATGCTGAAGGCGCTGTTTTCCTGCAAACGAGTCCGGGGTCAGTCTCTGTAAAAAGGGCAGGAGGGGAGGAGGGGATCGGCCCCAGTGGCCCCAAGCCACACGCAGGCCAAGGCCCGGAGTCAGAAGCGCAAGGTAGAAACCGCTGGCTGCCGTGGGAAGGGGTGGGAAAGTCCGCCCGCGCCGCCCTTTCATCTGCCGGGGCAGAGGGTGTGTAATTTGCAGGGCAGCCTCCCCTCCGGGCCCTGGAGATTGAAGGTTTGTGCCTTGCGGGCCGCGGCGAAGGGGCAGGACAGGCGGGTTGCAGAAAGCAAGGACTGCGGTAAAGGCTAGGGGTACGTTCAGGGGGGATTCACAGGCACAAAATCCGGGGCCCTCTGGAAATCGTACTCCACACACGAACACTGAGGCGCGGGGGATCCCTGGGGAGCGGTTAGACTTTTAAGGACTCTGAAGAGGTCGCCTTAGCGGCAGTCTTGTGGATAAATTCTTATTCCTACTCTGGTTTCGTTTTTGCTTTTGCAAAGGCCGACCGGAGGGAGACGCGGGCTTCTTCCTGCGGGACAGGGAGACGCCCCTCACCCTCACCCTCACCCTCGCCCTCACCGGGAACTGGCTCAGGGCCAGGTCCTCTCCTCCGCCCGCGAACCTGCCCCGCGCCCGGCCCCTGACCCGGCCCAGCCTCACCGACCCGGCCCGAGCGACACCGGCCCCGTCCCCCCGCCGCCCGCGCGGCCCGCGCCCCGCACCCCCGACCCGGGCCCCGGCCGTCCTCACCCGCGGTCGCGGCCCCTGTCGCTGCCCGGTCCCCGCCACCCGACGGCCGAGCGCGATCCCGCGAGACTGAGCCGCGCCGGGCAGGTCCGGGCGGGCCGGGAGGCTGGGTCCGGGCCCGCCCCACGCTGCGCCGCCGGTTCTGCGCCCGCCGTTCCGCACCTGCCCGGCCGGGTCCTGAGCGCTTCTCACCCTGTTTTCTGCGTCCCCCGGGTCCCGCACCTGCCCGGCGCGGTTCTCTGCCGCCCCGCACGGTTCTGAGTGCGCCGGCCCGGGGAGCAGCCATTGGTCAGGGAGGACGAGGCAGGCTGCGCCCTGTCTGGCTTTCTGGGTCGGGAAAGGTTCGCCCAGGTATTGTTTTTCAGAACCCATTTCACTTCGGATTTCAGGGACCAAGAATCCTCGCCTCACGGGGCCAGTTTGCTTTGTCAAGTCAATGCCCAAGCGACCTGGGTTGGGCTAGGAAACTTCCTAACGGCTCCATCCATCCACCCATCCATCGGTCATCGATCCATCCTTTGATCAATGCAGGGCGTCTGGTCAGCAGCCCGCAGTGCAGCTGGCCGGCTGCTAGCTCTGGCAGGCCCTGAGTTTCCTGGCTGCAAACTGTGGCCGAAAGTCGGACAGCTTTAGACGTCAACCCCACTTTCAGGGCAGGTCTGCCCCGCAGCATCTCCGCTGCGTCATCAACCTTTCAGGGCCTGAGCCGCTCCCGTCTGTTTGAGCTGCAGCGATGGCCACAGGCTCTGAGGTCCAAATGAGAGCAGCACCGGGCCTTGCACAGGCACGGGCATCACCAGCAAGCACTTCCCCGGGGTTGGGCAGGTCGTGCGACACGAATGAACTCGCAGAAACTGACAAATGCCAGGCGACTTCAGTGGGGCCCATTGGAGAAACTGCCCGAGGAGGAAACCAATGTCACCTTTCAGTATCTGGGCTGCAGGAGGCCACTAAATAACGGGAAGTAAGAGTTTGAAATCTGTAAAATGCCAAATGGGCAGAGGCTGTAATTTGGAGAGGATTTCTCCCAGCTCTATCAAAAGCTTAGGACTCCAGGGAGGGGCGAGGTGGTCCTGAAGGACTGGTGATGTCCCCAAGAGCCAGGCATCTTGTACTGCAGATAGGTTTCGATGAAGGATGCTTGTAAGAAGGCTGTTTCTGCATGTTTCTATAGAGCAAGAGTATTTCTCCCTACATTTCTAAATAGAAAGAACATTACTCCCTGTTCTTACAAACATAATGATCCTTTCTGTGATCAGGCTGGAGTATCAGAGCCAGGCAGTGACATTTAAATTTATACATTTGAAATTCAAATAAGCACACGTTACATGATCTGGAAGAGAAAATGGCGCAAACTTTAGAAATAAAGCCTATTTTATCTTTAATTACCTTTAACTATGTAGTGAATGGTGATAAACAGAATGATTTTGGAAGCTTATAGACAGGAAATGTGACATTAACCACTTCTCTGTATCATCCTTCGTCTCTCAACATAAACGCATCATCTCAGTGGCTCATGGTTAAGCACTGACCTGTGCTTAAACTGGCTCCAGCTCTTACTCTGGACAAACTTGAACACAGTACTCAGTCCCTCTTTGCCTTACCATCGGGGCAAGCTATGCAACTCTCTGACAGTGTAGTTTGCTATTTTCCTTCTCGTTCTCTTCCTATTGTTTCTCTGGGCTGAGGCTGGGAGATAGTAGTGACCAAAAAGAGGAGCACACTTTTATTCCTGAAGGATAATTTTGTAAGGCACAGATTTCTACTTGATAGGTTCTTTTTCCCCCCTCTCAACATTTTAAATATTTCACTTCACTCTCTTCTTGTTTGCCTGGTTCCCAAGAATTCAGATGTAGTTCTCATCTTTTTTTGGTACCAGGGATTGAACTCAGGACCTTGGGCTTGCAAGGCAGGCACCGGAACCACTGAGCTAAATCTCCAGCCCTGTAGTTCTCATCTTTGTTGCTCTATAGGTAAGTTTCTTGCTATTGAAGAGCATAACACCATCTGTAGGTTTTTATAGCTGAGGAAGCTACCCTCTATTCCTAGTTTGCTGCATGTTTTTTTAATCATGAATGGGCATTGAATTTTATCAAATGCTTTATCTGCATCTATTTATGTGATCTTGTGGGGTTTTTCTTTAACCTATTGACATGATGGAGTCCATGAACTGATTTTCTAGTGTTGAACCATAGAATAAATCTTGGTTCTGGTGGGCACATTTGCATACATTGCTGGATTCTACTCCCTAATGTTCCATTGAGGAGTTTTATAGCTATGTTCATTAGAGATATGGTCTGTGGGTTTCTTTCTTCCTAACATTTTTGTCTGGCTTTGGTATTAGGAATACTGCTGTCCTACAATGAGCTGGGGAGGATTCCCTTTGCTCTTATCTTCTGGATGAGATTTTAAAGAATTGGCCTGGCATGGTTGGTGCCTGACATGGATTTAGAAGAAAAAGTCATTATCACTTTAAATATTCCTTCTGATCCTTTATCTCTTCTTCTCCTTCTGGTATTCTCATTATATATATGTGGTATTTGCATAGTTGTTCCACAGTTCTTGGATATTATGTTACATTTTTTTTTTGCCCAGACTTTTTCTACATTATGGAAGCTTTTATTAACATACCCTTAAGCTCAGAGCTTCTTTCCTCAACTATATCCAGGCCACTAATGAGCCCATCAAAGGCATTCTTAATTTTTGGGATAGTGAGGGTTTTTTTATTGTTGTCTCTAGCAGTTTTTATTTATTCTTCCTTCGAATTTCCATTTCTCTACTTTCATACCCATTTGTCTTCATAGTCTCTATTTTTTCCTTTACAACCAGTAGCATGTTAATCATAGTTATTTTAAGTTCCTGGTCTGAGAAGGCAGATATCTCTGCCACATCTGAGTCTGGTGTGATGCTTGGTCTGTGTCTTCAAGCTGTGAGTTTTGCTTGACAGTGTACCTTATAATTTATAGTCATGAGCTGGATTTGGTATGCTGGAGAGAGGAGCTGCACCAAGAGGACTTCAGGAATGTGGTGTCAAGGTGTGAAGGGGGAGGAAACCTCCTACAGACCCATGATTAAGTCTCAGGCCTGGTAAGCCTGTGTCCCCGTGTTGTGGGAAAGTGAGGCAGCTCAGTGTTACAGCCAAGTGTTACAGCTCTGTGTTACAGCTACTGTGATTTGAAGACATGAGAAAACTGAAAGTCACTCAAAGAGGTGGAGGAAAACCAAGCTTCATTAGCTGGCTGGCCCAGAGGAGTTTAATCACTCCAAATTCTGAGCCCCAAATAGGAATGGGAGCAATCTTATATAGAGATCTATGGGGTGGGGGTGGGGGTGAGCATGCTCATTCAAGTGGATGGGCAGAGTTAACAGAACATTCTTGAAACCTTAGGTTAAAACATCATGCAGCATGTACAAACAGTTACATTTCTTGAACAGAACATTTTATGGCAAAAACATGAGGGAGGGAGGCAAAGGCCTACCCTCTTGTGCATTATTTCCTTATCACCTGGGCTGTGAACTTTACAAGTACTCTTCAGTTTTAAGTTTTCCTTTAGTGGGACAAGATGCCCAGAGCAGGTAGGGTTGGCTATTTCCTTTCCCCTAGGTTGGTTAGCTCTGGTGAAGCCCCATAGTTCAGGCTCTGTAAAGTCCTTTCCCTTACAGCAAGCCTTATTAAGACAAGAGGATGCTCAGGCAATGTGTTAGGCCCTGGATAATCAACTTGGCAGGTAGAGAGGTTTATTTGGTTCATGGTTTCAGAGGCCTCAGTCCATGGTGACTTGGCCCTGTTGCTCTGGGCCTGTGGCAAGGAGACCATCACGGCAGGAGAGTAGGGTAGGGGAAGCTCCTTATCTAGCATGCATGAGGCTAAAAATATAGTAAAATAAAGTAATGCCAGGAGCTACAATAACCCAAGAGAGTTATGCAATTTGGCTTTTTGGCTTTTTTTTTTTTTGGTACTGGGGATCTAATTCAGAACCTTGTGCTTGCCAGGCAAGTGCGGCACCACTGAGCTACATCCCTGGCCCGGCATTATTGTTAATAGAACACTGTATATATGAAAATTTTGATTATAACATAATTAGATGATTTTTCTGAAATTAAGGTTATAAAATAAATTACTGAAGTTTTACCATAGTAGTTTTAATTTTATTACTTATCCAAACATCTCCAGCCTATCACCAGGCTATGCGGATACATGCAATAATAATTAAATCTATTAATCTTTGATATTTTGTTTATTCTAATAAAACACAGTTTTACATATTTAAAACTTTTTTATCTTCACAAAGATACACTTTTTTTCAAGGTAGGGCAGCACACACTTTGGAAGTTTGAGCATTTGATCTATGACTGTTAACTAGCTGGCCCACAAAAGCTCTATCCATGGCTCCAGTCTCTTCAAGTGACATTTGTGAATTTAGTGACACATTGACTTAACTCAGAGGAGCCTGTGAACATGACACAGAGGATAACCTTTATTTAAAAACTAACTTTCACATGATACCATTACCTGTTCTCCTCTCTAAAAGCTAATTGCTGCGGTGTTTTTAGCATGCCAGTTAACCTTTGGGTGTTATCCATTATGCTTGGCCAGAAATACTATACCTTCTAATTACTACCTCCAGTATTACCAGAAAAATAAAATTTTCAGTGCAGTAGTAACATGACACTGCAGGAGAGAGCCACATAGTTTAATGACAGTTTGATGTATTTGATTGCCTCTTTGGAACTCTGGTTTTGCAATTTAGAAATAAAAAGATTTATAATCCTGAAGAAAAACAGGCTTAGCTCTGTTGATGCTGTGAGCTACATTCTGGGCCTGTGCATTCACCCTGCTAGGTTTTGTTTCTGGTGGCTTCGATACTACCACCTGGTCATCTTTAGTATTTAATATCTTATTTTTTTGTAGAAAACCAGCTGTGTTAAGTGAAATATTAGAAATAGTATTTCCACTAAGGCTGCTAGCATCTAGCAAAGGGCTTTTTATTTCAAATTTAGTGGTTTAGAAAATAACTGAACAATTTTCTTACTATTTTCAACAACACTGATGGAGCTGGAGGACATTAACCCAAGTGAAGCAGGCCAGACACAGAAAGCCAAATACAGCGTGGACTCTAGAGATGCTGAACGTATAGAGGTGGAGTAGAAAGGGGCTGTCGGGGGCTGACCGCTGGGGAAACGGAGATGAGGTCAGAGGATGCAAACTTTCAGTTGTAAGAGGATTCGGTTCTGAGGACCTAGTATACACATGTGAGGGCAGCTGATAACACTTAGTTACTTCCTTCATTGCCAGGACAAAATACCCGGCAACCACAACTTAAAGAGAGGTTTATTCTGGCTCACATCTTCGTCTACAGTCAGCGGGCTCCCGCACTGAACAGCAGGAGAGAGAGCCTGGCGGAGGCACCGCCCACAACATGGCGGACCGGAAGCAGCGCGGAAGGGAGGAGCCACAGGGAGACGAACCCTTCCTGGCCACGCCTCTTCCAGCCAGGCCCCGCCTCCTACCGGCCACTCCGGGGAGCCTCCAGGATTTGATCACCTTCCGAAGTTCGCACCTATGAGTGCAGGAGGCTTCCGGGGGACAGACTGGTATCATCCATGACAGATACTGGGCGTGCACTTGAAATTTGCTAAGCGAGCTGATCTCTGCCCTCCCTTCACCCCACCGAATGGTAATTATGTGAGGTGGTGGATCTGTTACTCCATGAAATGATTGTGACAATCATTTCACAACGTGTGTGCCAGATCGCCATGCTGAATACCTTGAATATACACAAATTCAATTTGTCAGTTCTCTCAGTAAAGCTAGGAGGAAAGTACTAGAAGAAGGAAGAGGAGGAGAAAGCCCGCAGGGGATAATTGTGTATAGTAGGACAAATGAAAGAAACCATGAATCAGTTTTTCCCAGAAAGCGGAATTAAGGAAATGTTGCTACCTCGCAGTTCCGTGGGAACGATGATACAGAGCAGGCGGGCTCTGGGGCTGGCTGAATGCAAAGCTGTGAGAGACCCAGAGTTCCCAGCATGCTGCTGGTTCGCAGGTGGTACCAGGAGAACTTAATGCAATAGATCTTTCGTGTTTTCACTTTAAGGCAGAGGCAGATTTACTACGAACTAACAAAGCTTAACCTTCAGGGACCTTTCCAAAGTTCTATCCACTTTGATATTTGAAGTCTCTTTTTCTTACCACAGATGCCTGCAGTTGTGTAAACTGAAGAACCTGACCCTGGAAATGCCAGAGCTGAGACTGGGGAACGGGCTCCCTCGGGCGGGTCTCCAGGCAGTTCACAACACTCAGGAGTCAGGTTGATTTCCGTTAGAAAGGGGGTTAGTGCAAGGGGAGGTTGCAGGCCTGTTTAAAAATTTATTCATTACAAACCTTGTAGAAGGAATTGACTTTCACATTATCACTTTGACAAGACCGACAACTTTGTTTACCGCCTGAGGGGAGGCGGCCACTGCGCAGCCGCTTCCACACGAGTCCTCGAGTAAGGGTGGGCGCCAGGGCCAGCTGGGCAGCTGTGACCCTCGGCCTCTGTCCCGGGGACCCTGCCTTCCAACTCAGAGCTCATGGGACCCCCGCTACCTGGCTCGGCCTTCCCCTTCTCCAAGTTCACCATCTTCTCCCAGGCAGGACCCCCACCGTATCTGTAAGCAGAATGGAGTTGCCTTCGAGGTGGTTTCGGCCTGTAAATAATTCCTCTGATGGACAACTAAAATCACTATGAGGATGTGGGTCAGCATTTGTTTCTTTGTAAATATAGTTTGGGATGATCACTTTTATTGTAAGACATGACTCTCACTTACATGACTCTACCTCTGCTCACATTAAGTGGATTATAATCTTATTTTAAGGGTAGTATTTTATTTTAAAGGATAATATTTTATGCAAAAAGAGATGACTTAACAAGGAATCATAAATAAATTACTTCCATTTTAGTGACAACTCTGGGTAGGATAAAGGTTGCATTTTAATTGGATGAACTAATGTATCATTGTGTAAACGAGTACAGGAGAATTCTCCCTGCAGCTCAGCATCTAGGGACCCAGCATAATTATGAGACAAGGAGGAAAGTCATTCGGTGCTTTCCTAAACAAAACGTTAATGGGTTTGCAACAAAAATGCAGTTGGCAAGTCTAGGCTTGATCTGAGTGAGATCGGGATGTGGGGAAAGGTCAGAGACAGATAGAGATGAAAGGTATATTTCCAAGGAAGCATAAGACACGGTGAGCTTTGGGTCCCTTGAAGTTCAATGGCGTAAAGGCCGTGTAAGGCAGAGACCCAAGGGCAGGGGGACAGTAACTTTTTTTGTTCACATGAAGCACACATTACTTTTAAAACTGTAGTGTGGGCTGGGGATTTAGCTCAGTGGTTCCAGTGCCTGCCTCGAAAGTGCAAGGTCCTGAGTTCAATTCCCAATACCAAAAAAAAAACCCCAAAAACCCCAAAAAACACAACTGTAGTGTGTATACAAGAGCATAGGGCAAGAATGAAATCAAAACACAAAGGAAAAAACAATCAGAGTCAGGTGCAGTGGTACACGCCTGTTATCCCAGCACTTAGGAGGCTGAGGCAGGACAATTGCCCCAAGTTCAAGGCCAGCCTGGGCTACATAGTGAGTCTGAGGCCAGCCTGAACAATAATGAGATCTTGTCTCAAAAAAACCCCAAACTAAACAAAACACCAGTGAGGTACTATTTCACAGCTGTTACAACAGCCGAAGTTAAAAACACCAACAACACCACAGGCAATGGCAGGGTGGACTGGAAGCAGACGGCCACTTCTTGAGGACTGAGCTCATTGCCATCCAGTGACTGTGCCCCTTGGTGTTTCTCCAGAGAGCTGAAAATGCAGGTCTGCGTGTGTGTACAGCGGCTGTATTCACACCTGCGGAGACGTGGGCGTCACCAGGACTGAGGTGAGGGCCCAGTCCCTCCGGGCTGCAGCGTTCTGCTCCACCGCGGAAGTGGAGATCACCAGGTCCAAGCGCTCTTCGGAAAAGGGGAGACCCGAGTGCCCATCTGGAGAAAGCAAACCCCCAGGACAGGCGTAGATCAGGGGTCCCGGGGGCTGCGGGGAAGGAGGGGAGAGCAGGCGGAGTGCGAGGGTCTGCAGGGTGGGGAACCTGTCCCGTTGACCCCGTGGTGTGGAAGTGGGTCACGTGTCTGTCAAGCCCCTCGGGCTGCAGGACAGGGCACCCAACAGAGAGGCGGCTGTGGGGACAGGGATATCTCCCCACGTGGGCCACCCTGGCGGTGGCAGGGGGCCCGGGAAGGAAGGGAACATGGGAACCCTCACCCGACTGTCCTGTAACCCTAACCCTGCTCTAAAAACAAAATCCTGCAGTTCTGGGAGAGTTCCCTGAACAAGTCTGGCGTCTGCACTTTGAGAGTCTGAGGGTTAAAGCGGGGGAGAGTTAGGAGGTCCCTAGCAGCCTTTAAAAATTAGAGCCAAGGAGTTGAGATTACAGGAGTTTAAAGGTGTCCTGAAACACCAGTTAGGCAGTGGATGAACTAGAAGGCAGCGAAGCTTGTGGATGTTGCTCAGTGGTAAAGCACTTTGCTAGCATTCTCAAGCCCTGGATTTGACCCCCAGCACCAAAAAACAAAAACAAAAAAACCTCTTTGCTGAGCATAGTGACACACACCTGTCATTCCAGCTACTCAGGAGGCTGAAGCAGGAGAATCTCAAGTTTGAGGATACCCTGGACAACTTAAACTGAGGTGGGATATTAGAAATAAAAGATAGGGTAGAAAGGAGAGACAGAAATCATAACTAAAAATTGTAATTTTAAGAAGACCGTGACTTTTGGCCCTCAGCTGAAGTCATCCAAGGCGATCCCTATCAGCATTCCTTTGATTGAATTTAGGTTCCTTCCCTTCCAGAACCATCACACCCTGAGTTCCTCAGGAATAGTGCAAGTCCGTAAACGGGCTTCACTGAGACAGTAAAGAGCAGGAGCCTGATCCTAAGATAAAGGAGCAGGTTGGCAGAATCCAAAGACTGTTTAAAGTAGCTACTCAACAAAACAAAACCCATGGCTGCCCATACCTGTGGTGCGCTGGGACCCTCCTGGGGGTGGCTGCCTTTCCACAGGGGTTCCAGGCCTCCTACAGAAGCATAAACGCTCCCCATCCCGGGACATGAGCATCTCGTTCCCCAGCCCAAGACCCGCACTGGGCTCCCCAGTGTCCCGAGTCTCTGTCTGATAAACCCTTCCCGCGCCTCTTACTGTGCATCCTGAAAACTCTTTCTCCGAGATGGGCATCAGTGACCGGCAAACCTGCTCTGCAGAAGGGCTTCGGGGACTTTCTCAACCCCAGCCCAGTGAGTGGCAAGACCTGGCCTCCAAATAGAATGGGTGGGGGCTGGGAGTGTAGCTAGGGGTAAAGGCCCTGGCTCAGTCCTGGTAAGGAAAAGGATCTCAGGAGGGTGGGGAGAGGATTCCCCAGCCCAGTCCCCTATGGGCCTGCAGGGGAGACTGCATCCGGGTCTGGACAGATGGCCCTAAAAAACCAGAGCCCAAACCAGGCCACAACCGGCACAAGTGTGATCCTGCCTACTCTAATGGGAAGCTCAGACAAGGCGGGGAAATTTCTCCGAGAGTGTGTGCCTTGATCGAACTTCGTCCAGGCTGGGAAGCAGAACTCTCATTCAGAAACACACCAGAGAGCTGTACCTGTCAGACTGCAGAGGATGTTGGGATAGGCGTCCCTGGCTTTTCCTGTGGGAATACTGGTCTAGCTGGTTTTCCTGTTGGACTGGTCTAACTGGTGGGGTGCTGGCAGGCTGTGGGGTTCAACAAGAGAAGCTGTGGTTAGAGATGTTTTGCATCTGTTGCGAGCTGCAGGGAGACTGTACAAGGGAGGAAGACCCGCATCACCTTGGAGTTAAGCATGAGGATTGGATCTGCCCTGGTCACTTTACTTAGGACTTGGTTCCCTGCAGAAGCCGATTTTGTGTGTTTTTTCTAAACCTGATTTGCAGACATTTTTGGTTCTGGGTGGGATGGAAACTCTTAAACTGGGAAATTGATTTTCTTTTGGAATGGGAGCATTTCTTCTGCTTGCTCCCATGCCTTGGTAGTGAGCTTTTAAAAAATATTTTTCCTGATCATGAGTTCCTGAGTTCAATAGTGACTTTCCTCAGAAGTAGGCAGTAAGAAAAACGAGTCTAGGGCAGGAGAAACCTGGAAAGGGAATGAGGTGTTGGTGACATTCCAGACTGAAAGGGCCTGGGGATGGCACAGGAAACACGCCAGCGGGTCTGGTGGCTGTGAGTCTGGTCCCTGAAGGTGGCACAGGAGGCGGTGGCAGCGTGAGGCTAAGAGCGAAGGCTTAGCTTCACACATCCTGGGTCCCAGCTCTGTGTCTTGGAAGCCGGCTGTGTTTGTCTGTCTGGAAATCAGCTCAATAATGAGCACACATTTCCCGCAGGCTGCTGTGAGGCTGTGCGCTGCAGTGAGATGATCCTTTGCACACACCTTTGTGTGCACTGGGTCCGTGAGGGGAGCCCCGGAAGATCCTAAGCATGCAGCACCCATTTGTTTCTGCTGTGCCCTGCGTGTCGCTGAGTAGAGACCCTGCGTGCATCTGTGTCCAGCACCTAGAGGACAGCTGGCTGTCCTCGTGTCTTCCCTGAAGTCTCTCCTTCTCCAGTGGGCTAGGTTTGTTCCTCAGCAGTCTCAGCGTCCCTGGAAGGTGGCCTTTCCGAACCTAGACTCGGACCTGGCATCTCGCTGCTTCTGCAGCACTTCTTTTGGGCAAAGCGAGTCATGAGAGCAGCCCAGATTCAAGCATGGGGAAGATGCTGCCTCTTGGGGAGAGGGGTTCAACAGTTACCCTGCAAAGGGGTGGATGGAGAGAAGGGAATGACCACCCCTCAGGAAGCAATCGTCCACACTACTCCGTGTAAGAACAGCTTCCTCTGCATTTCTGGCTGTCATGGGTCTGCATCGCCTCCGAGCTGGCAGCTCTGTGGCCAGAATGTCCTTCCTTACGCCTCCATGGAGACCCCGCTTTGCACAGGGCCTCTGAAGCACAGAAACGAAGGTCACGCAGGCTGCATCCTGCACAGGAAGCTGCAGGAAGTCTGCAGTTTCCTCTGATTTGTCACAGTTCTACCTTAGAGTAAAATAAAACATTGTGTATTTGTGGCTGATTTGTTTTAAAGAGCACATGATCAAGACTCACTTGGGCACGAGACAGCAGTCACTGTCATTGCGCCCATCCATTCATCTGTGCATATTCAGCATCCACTAAACAGCTTCCGCAGCTCGGGCGCACAGCTAAAGACGATGAAGAGCCTGGGATCTCAAGTCATGAAGATTTGAATCTAAGCCTCAGTTTACCACTCGCCAACCATGTGCCTGGGAGAGTTATTTAATTTCTGTAATTCTCAGCTTCTCCATCTGAAAATGAGTGTACTTATCCCTACCTCACAGGGCAATTGTGACAATGAAATTAAATAGCAGGCATAGCGCCTGGCTTCCAGTAGGCACTCAGCTATTGTGGTCATTTTTGTTGGTGTCATGCAGGAGCGACTGCTGCCTTGGGTGTTTCCTGTGGCCTTGTTGTCTCTCTTGTTATCCCCTGGTTTTGGCAGTTCTTCCTTCTTTAGGATGAGCGGTGTTCTGCGTGGACAGTGTTGCGCAGTGTGGCAGTTGGAATAAATGGTCTTTGGAGGCTGATGTGTCTGCTACTGAATCCTGGGTGACCCATTTACCAGCTGTGAATTCAGACTCGGTTTATAAATCAGAGCAATGAGGAGTATAATGCGTAGCTTTCAAAGGAGGGTTACACAAGCAAATGCTCACAAAGACGCTCACATGGGGCCCAAGCCCAAGGCTTCCTGTAGGAAGCCGTGGATTCTGGCCCATGCATTTTTGTGTAGCGTAGTGTCACAGGACGGATCTGAAGATGCTTGAGTGAATCACTCCGGCACTGGTAGTCTGCGCCACAGAGTATGGAGAAAGGGACAAATTCTGTGGCCCCAGGGTACCTTGCTCCAGTGGCCCTGGGCTCACTTCCTCCCTGTTGCTCCTGTGTCCCTTCGATGAGAAATAGAATTCACTGGCCAGAGATTTAACTCAGTGGTTCCGGTGCCTGCATCGCAAGCACAAGGTCCCGAGTTCGATCCCTGGTACCAAAAAAAAGAAGAAGAAGAAATAGAATTCACTAAGAGTGTAGAGGTGCGTTTCCTTCCAGCATAAACAATCCATATTGCTGACAGTCTTAGCTTCCCAAGAATGTGCCAGGCCTCCCTGTCCTCGGTGACCGAGTAGGACAGTCGGGACAGTTCAGGTTGGAAAGAAACTGCCCTCTTCTATCTGAGCGCGACGCCAGTTTCCTGTGGTGTTCATCAGACTTCGAAGCTGCTGTGAACTAAAGGGACAGGCAGCTCAGTAGCATTAACTAGTGTTGAGGGGTCATCCCCTTTCACTGTCTCCAGTGTTGCTCCGTGGTGGAAAGGAAGTCTGGAGCAAGCCACTTGTTTCCATGTTTTGGTGCCTTGGAAGGCTTCGAAAATCCAAGTCTTGTTTTGGGGAGATGGAGAGAATAGAGCCTGTCTACATCTGGCCCTCCTGGCAGAAACCAACCACAACTTTACCAGCATTGGGCTATTTTGTATTTGTATTTGTTTATAGAATGTAGAAAGATATCTTGGGGCTTTTTTTGTTGTTGTTGTTGTTTTAAATCCCGAGTCTTGGCAAAAGATAGCTCCCTCAAACAGGACGAGAGGGAGAGGGCTGCAGAACGACCAACAGCCTCAAATTGGCGGGTTGTGTTTTGTTTTGCTTTTCCTTAGTGTCGAGAGCTTGCACTGGTGCTAACAGTGCACCCAGGGACGCCTGCGGAGCGAGCCCTGACCCTGCTTGGCTCTGGGGCGAGGCCTGCTGTGTCTGGGGACAAGCCACCACCTGCCACCAAGGGCGTGTCTGCAGCGCAGGCTGGCAGGACTAGGCTCCGCCTGAGCCTTAACATTCCTTTCTGTTTACCCTTTCCTCAGCAGGCTCGCTTGCCAGTTACCTAACAGTGCACCACGTCAGCCACGCAGCGGAGTGAGGAAAGTATTTGGTGGGTCTTTCTTCTCACCCTGTGAGGGAATTGCTTCACTCCCGGGCAGGCCGCACCCAGCGATTCTGACCTGAACTGAGATAAGATGCTTCCTCCTCGTGAGTGCAAGCATGGTAAGCACTTGTGCAGCATCTAACATCTCGATGAGCTGCTGGCGACACATGGGCTGCCTCCACCGTGTGTGAGAGATAAGGCTCTGGACAAAAGAGCTGAAGTGACTGGGAGAGCCCCGGCCAGGCTGGGTGGGAAATGCATTGCGTAATGAGCGAAACACCTTCGCTGTTAGATGTGTCACTATGCAGACATCTGTGAGCACCGACACAGATCTTATCTTTATGGATATGATAAAGGAAAATCAGACTCCAACACAGCACAGCGGGCCAGGGTTAAAGCCCCTTAGCATGTCATCGTGGTGCCAGACACCGCCCCGGGACAAAACCGGAAGTGGGGAGGATGTGTCCACGTCACTGTGTCGATTCCCACACACAGTGTTTTGACAGCATTGTGACTTGTGTCGCACACCATGATGAGGTCAATCATCATAATAGCGAGTCTATCCTAGTATAATAATTGAGTCAAGTAAAAAATACATCTGCACTGTAAGAAAAATAAAGGCACGCTGAAATTACTTGTGGACAAAGACGAATGACACAGAAAAGAAGAGGAATAAAAATGTGTTGCAAACAAGTTCACAGAATTAGACCTAAAGAAACATTTCGCGGCACTGGGCCACATCTCTCTGTGGATTTTCTGCATCTTCGCCACACCACTGCGAAGTTTCTGGAGTGCTTGTTCTGGTGACAATTACAATCACATCTAGGGGTCACGTTGCTTCATTTTGCTTTGTTTTTTAGTCATTCCTGGCTTTACTGACGGCTTCCAGAAATTGAGAGGCTTGCCCAAGGTCACAACATTGGTGACAGTCGGGCCACAGTGAAATCTGTGGGACCATCAACCCCCAACCCCTGCCACCACGTGCCTGTCTGCTGTCAGCTCCCGTCCTGCCTTTCGCTGGCTGCTCCATGCTATGCAGTTCAGAAACCACAGTGAAACTCGTGTCAAATTCCAGGAAACGGCAGCGCGGTTGCTTGGGCTGCCAGCCCCAGCTCTGGCACGCAGCAGTCCTGCATCACAGGGCACAGGCGACCGATCGTTTCCATCACGGCAGAAGACTGCAGCACAGGACTGAATCCTGGGCCTTTCAGGAAACTCCGGTGCCTGTGGGCAGGGCTCAGGCCGCAGAGAAGCTGCAGTCTTCCTCTGTGGCTGTGGTCACACTCCAGGGTGGCAAGCCCGATGACCCTGAGACATCACCTCCCTGTTTCTCTAGTGGATTCCCCAGTTACTCTGCTCCTCCCACCCTCCTAGCACGTTTGTAACTACAGTAGTCCCTCAAGATACAACCGGCCTGATATACAAACAACTTGGGTTAGCACAGACTTTTAACTTATGACCAAAGCCTTGACTATACCCTTTCCCGTGTGGGGTTAACTGAGAAATCCTGGGCCAGTGTCTCTCTAAGGACACCGAGATCTCCCTGGAAGAAGGTGTGGCCTAAAATTATACAGGATAGAGACTCTGAAGACACCTAACCAACTTGAGTTTCAACCAGTCCTCGCAAATGAATTGAGTTCGTAAGTCAAGGATCCACCGTATTCGTTTTACTGAATCCTCTCTCTGAAACATCGAGGGTATTTCTGACTTGATTCTGGCTCTAAGTTCTTAACCTGTAAGCCACGCAGAGTGGTGAGAAGGGTTAGGATTCAGCATGAGAACAGTGATTCTCATCTGGACCCCAACAGAGTGATATGCAAGGCAGCCGGGGATCCAGGCCGGCCCTGTGCATGTTAGGGAAGTGCTCTACCGCCGAGCTGCACCTCCGCCCTGAAACTGGAGTCATTATTGACCAGCACGGCTCCCTCAGCAGCCACCGTACTTTGGGAAGAAAAGATGTGCCTCTATTTTTTTCCATGGCAAACATTTATTACTTACATAATTTAAAAAACTTTAAATGTCTGAAGTCATAGATCTGCTCTTAGGTTTTAGTCTCATCACATTTATTTATTTATGTATTTATGTATGTATGTATGTATTTATTTATTTATTTGAGACAAGTTCTCACTATGTAGTTCAGACTGCCCTTGAACTCACTATGTGGCCCCGGCTGGCCTCAAACTGACAGAGATCTTCCTGCCTCAGCCTCCATGAGTCCTGGGAAGAAAGGTGTGCACCACCATGCCTGGATCTCATGGTAAATTTTTGCCTACCAGAAATTAAATCTGATTTCATACGAATGCTAAAAAGTTAATTAGGCTAATTTCACAATTAATCAACTGCTCTCAGCTCCAACAAAAATGATGTTGCACGCACCGTATGTAACACACCCATGGTAATGCCACTCGTCAATAGTTAAAGGGCTCGAGGCCACAGAGGCCAGGATGCCCTCGGAATGGAATCTTTCCTGCGTTGGCTGAGCAGAGCCTCTCCCCAAAGGGGAAATGTGTGGCCACGAGGGCCTGCTTGCTGCCCTGCCCCTCCCGCCGCTGACTGGGGAAAGACAAGATCAAGGCTTCCGAAACCACGGGGGAAGGCGCTCCCCAGACAACCAGCAAAACAGCAGGACATCTGCAAAAGCATTTTAAAGTTCACTTGTATGCTTTAGAAATTGCCTGAAGAGCATGTGAAAATGGGAAAATAAAGAAAACCCACCAGATTTCGTTAAGAACAGCAGCGATTCTTGGCATGTGAGCTGTACCGGCTGTGCTGAGCCCCAAAGCTGTGCCCTGCCCGACCCCAAGGCCACTGTGAGGGCAGCTGCAGCACCCTGGGGAAGCAGAAGCCCCCGTGTGGCCTGCAAGACCCACATGAAGAGGCCACAGGCAGCCCACGCCTCACTGCTGCTCCAGGACACATAGCTGCTGGAGGTGCACTGCCCGGAGGGACTGCAGGCACCACACTCAGCCTCTGGGCCATCCTCTGGCCGTGCGGCCTGACCACCCACCCGCAGCCCACCCAGACTTCTCCTGGCCCCTCGCCCTCTCTGCACCCTCCATGGGCTCTCCATGTCCACCCTGGGATCTGGGCAGAGCTGGAATCCAGCTCCAGCCAAGCGCCCTAACCAGCGGAGCTGCAGATGGGTCCAGCCGCCAGGTTCTGTTGGCTGGCTCAAGTCTGCCACACTCTGCCTGCACAGCTGTCTCCAGTTCAAGCCTCAGCTCTGGCATGCTCTGTATTGGTGAAGTTTTAAATAATATGAAAGCTGTAATGCCAAAAGAAAAATGTCAGATGCAAAAATTGTATACACAGTGTGATTTCAGTTACATGCACATATGTGTACAGACACACATCAAAGGAAATGTGGAAGCGAGGTACCACTGTTTACAATGGTGATTTCTCTTTGTTGAGATCTTTCTCCTTTTCTCTCCTTTTTCTCTTTCTTCTTTCTTTTGTACTGGAGATTTAACCAAGGCCTTAGCATTGAGCTAAATCCTGACCTGTATTTCTCTTCCCTCTCCCTTCCCTCCTCTCTCTCTCACTTTCTCTCTCTTTCTTTCTTTCTTTCTCTCTCTCTCTGGATCTCTCCCTTGCTCTCTCACTTTCCCTCTCTCTCTCTCCCCTTCTTTATCTCTCTCTTCTCTCCCTTTCTTTCGCTCTGTTTGGGAAGTTTTCTGTCATTACTTCTGTGAACAGTTTTTTATGTCACTTGTACTTTCTCCTGATTTTTCATGGATTCCTATCAGTCTTATATTATTCTTCTTTGCATCATCTAGGAGCTGCTGGATCAATTTCTCATGGTCCCTTACTATTTTTAAGAGATCTCTCTTTTCATGGTCACTGACTGCAATCCTGTCTTCTATATCTGATATTCTGTCTTCACATTTGCTTATTCTGCTGTGAATGCTTTCAATAGAGTTTTTAATCTCCTGGGTATCTATTTGAATCTGTTTCATGATTTCCATTTCTTTCCTATGCTGAGCATTCATGGTTTCCTTCATGGCCCTGAGCTCATCTTTTTTTTTTATCTGTTTCTGTTCTAGAGTTTCTAATCATGTCTCTCATTCTGCTCACCATCCCTGTGGCTATCTGGGAAATTATTTCTGTTTTGAATTTTTCTAGAGCTTCATTCATCTGCTTTGTTACTTCCTGTGCCATCAGTGTAGGGTGTCCAGGTGATTGATTATTAGACTTTTCCACCTCATTTCCCCCAGAATTTGCCTTTGGTGAGCTGGTAGCTTTTGTGTCTTTTGTGTCTTTTTGTGTCTTGCTTAGATGTCTTCTCATTTTTATTTTTGTTGTTGGTACTGTTTTTGGTTCAATTCCTGGGTTGATACTTCAGTATTGCTTAATGTAAGTATCTTTATTGCTTGTATTTAGAACCTTTATGGAATGATTGTTTCTCAGAAGTGTCTTCCAGATATATCTGGCCTTTAGGTTTTGAGTTGGTAATGATTCTTAGGCCATCACATTTTCAGTATACCTGGAAGGACAACTGATTCGATCAATCACAGCACCTTAGACCAAGTGATACAACCAGCAACAACAATAGCATCAAGCACAGTTTAGAAAATGACAATTTGTGGAAGTTATCAACCTATCACTTTTAAACATGTGAATTAAATCAAAATCAAGGGCCAGCCCAAAATATGTCTATAGTGAATAAACCCTTCAATATAGAAACTTCACCCTCAGGATGGGGACTTAGAAGGAGTTGGGGAAGGAGAGATAAGTAGGTATGATAGGGAAAGGTTAGAAGTGAGGCCAGAGGGCACAGGAAGATCATGCAAACTCTAGAAGGCTCTTGAAGAGAAGAGTAGAAGACAGAACGAAAGAACAAACACAAAAACAGAACAACCTAATAGCAATAAGGAGGCTAGAAATTTTATTCATTTTCCTTTAAAACTAATGACAATCAAGAGAAGGAAAAGAAAAGAAAAATTAAGAAAAAAAGAAATTTGAATTAGGACAGGAACGGGAATAAAAAGGGAGAGAAATGAAGAACAAGGTGGGAGAGGAGAGAAAGAGAAAGAAAAGAAAAAAAGAAAAGGGAAAATAAGGGGGAAAAATTTGAAAAGAAAAAGCTTAGATAAAATTAGAAAAAAATGTTAAAAATAAGAAAAAATTACTTGGAAGATAAAAAATAAAAATAAAGGGCCTCCTTCAGGATATGCCTCTGCTGTCACAATAGACAACGTGCGCAGTGTGCAGATCTAGGTCAATGAGTCTCACCAAGCCAGCAGCTGTCCCCTGAGGTTCAGGCTGATTTCTGCCTACAAGCCCCAAGTTGAGCTCCCTGTCCTCCTGCAGGGCTGAACTCTGCAAGGCTCTACTGCAGGTTCCAGCTGCCCTTCCCCTGAAGATAGTCCATGTTCTGATGGGAGGTGGTGATCCCTCCAACTCACCAAGCACCATGGTCTGGTGTGTCTTTTTCGCAGAGATTCTCTTCACTTTTCCAGTGGGCTTCAGTTTTCATCAAGGAGTCTGAGAGAGGCCCTCTTTCTCTTGTTCACTTCTGCTCTATCTTCTGGAGCTCAGAACAATTTCTTTTCTGACCCACCGCCTCTCAGTGGTGTGGATCCAAGTGCTGGTTTGGCCCAGTGGGGAGGGGGCATTGGTGCCCGTGCTGCTCTGCTCCTCTGTGGCCGGCAGCTGGGGCCACTAGATGGCCCAAGTACTGCTCGGGACCTGTGTTCCTCTGTGGCGAAGGGGCTCTCTCTCTCTCTCTCTCTCTCTCTCCTCTCTCTTTTTCTTTCTCTCTCTCCTCTCTCTCCCTTCTTTTCTCTCTCTCTCTCTCTCTCTCTTCTGAAACAGGTTCTCTCTGTCACAAAATTATCCAGGCTCAAACATTCAATTCTCCTGCCTCGGCCTCCCTGAGTGCTGGGATTGCCAGTCTGACCAGGCCCCAGGACCTTCTGAATGAGAACCTTTGGGACTTAGCAGTCTGTTTCAAGCAGCTCTTGGGTGATTTTGATGTGCACTGAAGGCTGGGAAGCACTGATGTAAAGGTGCCATCAACCGGGCATCCTGCAAGTCCCTGGGACGGTTCTGTTGATGGGGTCTAACATCTTCAGTCCTGTGAAAGGCGGGATCAGGTTATAGTACAGCTGCTACAGTGAGGGAGGTGAGGGAGGTGGGCACATGTACTTGTTAAGTGATGTCTAGAGGTTCCCCAAAGCCTCATGCACTCAGAGGTGGGGCTTCGGGGCTGGATCATGGGTGTGTGGTGCTAGATTGTGGATGTATGATGCTGGGTTAGTCCACTGCTGAGTTTGTAGCTGGGTGTGATGCCAGGAGGTGAAGCCCAGTGGGAGGAGGGGGTCATGGTAGGTGTGGCCTGAAGGGTTTATGTCCCTCCTCCTCCCTGATGGCCATGCTGCTTCCTACCTGCCATACCTTGGACTGTTTCTCCTCTGCTGTGCCACCCTGCTTTGAAGCCAGTGGGCTATGGACTGAAACTTCTGAAAATTATGAGCCAAAATAAATCTCTCCTCCTTTAACTTGTGGATGTCAGGTATTGTGTCCCAGTGACGAGAAAGCAATTAAGACAATACTCTATTTTTAAATCCCTGGTGCACTTAATAGTCAGAAGCCTGGACTGACTGAAACCTAATTGATAGCCACCACCGAACATCAGATTCCCAGGGTTAGAAGAAGCTTGGTTTTCCTTTTTCCTGCTCAGCTTGCCTGACTGCTTCACATCCTCAAGTTGGATGCTTCTTCAGTAATTCTCCCTGCTCACCTGTCTGAAGAAGTGGCAAATTCCACCTGTGTGGAGAAGACCACAGCTGCTGGATACAGGAGCCCTCGGTTTCTCCTTGGAGCTGGAGTTTGTTCTAATGCACTGCACTTGGTTGTGTGTGGTGCTTTGGTCTCCCCTGCTGCACGGAGACCCAGACCCTGGCATGCAGGCAAGATTCACACCACCTTGCACACCCGTCTGGTTCAGAGCACAGGGCCTGGCTGACAGCAAGGGCTCAGCATGCAAGAACAAATGGACACTGCAGCTCGTGGGACACATTCATTCATCCCTTGGACAAGTGCTTTGCACAGTGAGCTTTAATACGAGAATGCACACCAGTAACTTTACCTATAGCAATTTACCAGATAAACAATGCATGCACTTAAATACCATGTGTGGTGCCATTTGTCATTCTGCTCATCTTAACTTCATCAATTTTTCAGGAACTCCCGGCAGATGGCACCCATAATACTGTCATGGGCTTGGAAGCTGGCTGGTTTCAACATGAACTTAAAAGTCAAAATGAATAAACCTTCCTTCATTCAATTAATAATAACTCACATTTATTTGGCATTTTCCCATTTACAAAATGCTTTTAAATCCTTGTGTCAGTTCTGTGACAAATTCTGTCAGCATACTGAGAGAATTTTACTATGCACTTCAGATTCCCGTGGATGTGCTGTTTAGTTGCACTGCAGGATAATTTATGCTGGTTAACGACGATGCCATTGGTTTATATTCTAAATACACCAACCTGGCAAAGACACAGATTGTCTGTGGATCCTTCAGACATGATCCTACCAGTGAGAACCAACAGAGCTCGGAGGACTAATAACTCCACGAACTGCTTCTCTGGCTCGTCACAGTCAGTAACAACCCCTCCCTCTATGCAGTGTGCTGTAGGTGCAAAGCTGTGTTGCATGGATGCAGCATCCTTTGATCCCTGCCACAGCCCTGTGGGGGCTGAACCTGCATGCGGAGGTGGCTGCAGGGCGTCGGCTTCTCTCCTCTCTCTCCTAAGGCCGATGCCAGCCTTCTGCCTACCCAGCAACTCTCTGGTGCTGTCTGAATAGCAGTATACCAGTTTCCCTTGGAAAGGCCACAGCTCATTTCTAAGGGCCCCAGGCTGGACACTCCCTTTCTCTCCCCTCCCAGGTAAACTGAGTCACACATCAGGAAAAGTGTGTCCCGGTGTTGCTCATTCTCTGCGGACCATGAGACTTCATGTGGTGCTGACAGGCCTGGAAAGAGGTCACGGGGAAATGGGAATTTTTTTTTTTTTGGTACCAGGGATCGAACTTGGGTCCTTGCACTTGCGCAGCAGGCGGCGAAACCACTGAGCTAAATCCTCGGCCCGAGATGGGAGTTTCTAATGCAAGAAATAAATTGGTAATGGGCAACTTCTGGCACCCTGAAGATAATTCTAGACAATTGGCAAATGAAAGTCACTGCCGGTGGGTTAAGACACAAAATGACTACCTCTCAACCTAGCAATCCTTACTAATTCAGATTTGTCTACCATGAGATCTGAAAGGCAACCAGAGGTGGGGACCCTTGGGCCACCCAGCTCAGTGCTTTCTGGTGGCACCTGGGGGCTGTCAGTTCTGAACCTGAAGCACCATGGATGTGCGTTTTGAAGTTTGTTTAAGCAAATCTTTTTTTTTTTGAACAGGGTCTCAGGGTCTCACTGAACTCACTGTGAGCTCAGGCTGGCCTTGACCTCACTATGGAGGCCGGGCTGGGTTCAACCATAGGGTGATCCTCCTGCCTCTGCCTCCCGAGTGCTGGGATTGCAGGAGTGTGCTGCAATGCCCAGCTTGAACAAACTTCTCAGTAGGGCTCAGGTCCTGTAGAGGACTCAGGTAGCTGACTGGATCAGGCAGCAACAGAACTGTGTGCAGTAGCTGGGTGGGCGGTGGCTGACATCTGAGTGTCCCCTGAAAGTCTCAGGGTGCAAGGTGTTTGTAGGACAATGCTGTTGAGTCACACTTTCTAGGCCCTAAGAGAGGCGGCGATCTGATGGACCCGAGGCAGAAATGAGTCCAGACACACCAGACTGTCCCGGGCACCTCACTGCAATGAACTCCCGGGAGCTCGGGAGTCGTGGGCGTCTTGGATTTTTTTTTTTTCTTTTTTTCCCATACCAGGGATCGAACTCAGGACCTTGTGCTTGTGAGGCTCGTGCGGCACCACTGAGCTAAACCCCCGGCCCTAGTCATGGCCATCCTGAGTGCTGTCATTTCACAGATGAGGAATCATTTCCTCTGGCCAGAAGTGTCTCGATTTCAAAGGGACTCCAACAGGATGGGTTTTTGATGACTTTGGGGCCATTTCGCCGGACTGTTTAAGGACCCCCAGAGCTCCAACAGGAGGCTGCTGGCGAGACCCCTAATCCGACACCAGGCAGGACGGAACGGAGCGGCTACCTGGGCTATCCTCGGTGGGCTCCTGTGCAGGTCAGCGGGTCCCACGACCCCTGGCGATGTGCGGCTTGAAAGAACGGGCCGGCTGCCACCAGTGTCCGGGCTGCTCAGTGTGCAGTGGTGCACGCCTGCGTCGAGGGAAAAGAGCTAACGGAGAGGAAGGAGTCCAGCCAGAGTCCAGTGGGACCCACGGAGGGCCCGGGTGGCCAGGGGTCTGTCCTGAGTCTTTCAAGCTTCTTCACTAGAATTCTGCCCCACCGCTCATCGTGAAGCGGCCAAAGGCCCGAGGGATGGAAAAGCGTGGGGGGGTGGCTGGGGCGGCCGGCCGAATCCTAAAGCGTTAGGGCTTGGCCTCAAATGTCCCCCAGAGACTCATGGGTTCAGAAGGGGGCTTTGGGAGGGCAAATGGATCAGGAGGGGCAAACCTCCCCCATAGGTCCACGCCCTGACGAGGCACAGCCAATCGGGATGCTCAGGGGCGGGGCCCAGCGGAGGAGGGGGAACCTTTCGGGGAGGCTGCTGCCTCAGGCCCTCTTCCGCGTCTGCTTCCCAGTTGCCTTGAGTCCAGCAGCTTCCCTACCTCCCCCACCGCCGTGTTTCGGCCTTGGAGCCAGCAACCACGGACTGACACCACCAGAGCAGTGAGCCTGAAGAGATGCTTCCTCCTTCCGCTGCGTGTGGCAGGTACTCTGTCCTGACCAACACAGGCCAGCAGGCTCGGGTCCACGCGTCTGCTGCAGGCTAAGGTGACGCTGCGGGAAGCCTTGGATGTCGCCGCTCCTCCTGCGATGCTGAGACAAGGCTTCCCACCCCCATAACACTTTCGCCCCTTAGAGTTTCCTGACACAGCCTTCATTGTGTGGCAGGGCCACCGCCATGGCTGCGTTTCTGGACCCTCGTCCAGCAAACCCCACTGCTGTGTCCGAGGACTGGAGCCAGGCAGGAGCAGGAGCAGGAGCGAGTGCCCGGCCACAGACGCTCTTCTGTCACCTGCACCGGTGCGGGAGGTGCCTTCCGGGAAACGGGTGGAGACTGGAGCTGGGACCGGAAGTTCATGGTGCGAGGGGCGGGGAAGAGCAGCAGAGGCCAAAACGTCAGAACCGGAACACGGAACCCTAACTACTACAGGCTGATAGCCGAGAACTTTCTGCTGTGATAAAAGTCCAAGTTACAGCAAGAAAAAGGGGAAAAAAGTGGGTTTTGATTCCTTGGCCTGGTAAGATTGAGATCTTACAGTAAGTAGTCAAATTCCTACGGAGAGGGTCAACTGCAATAATTTTGCGAATCAGCAGGTTTTTTAGTTTTGTTCTTAAATATTTATTTATTTATTTATTTGCAGTACTGGGCATTGACCCCAAGGCCTTTGCACTGAGCTACAGTCCCGGCCCTTCTTTAAAAATTAGGTCTCCCCAAGTCACTAAGTTGCCCAGGCTGGACTCAAACTTACCGTCTTCCTGCTTCAGCCTCCCAGAGTTCCGGGATAACAAGCATGTGCCACCGCGCCTGCCTTGATTTTATTTTTAATGGACAAATAGCTGTCCGTACTTATGGATTTTAGAGGCCAGCCAGTTAGTGTTAGTGGCTACCACGGCCTGAGTCCAGGATGGGGCTGGGGTGAGGTGGCTTCCTGAGAGCTGTGGCACTGGGCCCACTGGGGGCCTGGCGATCAGCCATCCTCACAGACGCCAGCTCCCTCGGGCCGGGCTTAGCTGTGTCTCACCCTGGCTCCTCACACACATACCCAGCTGGGAGAATTAGCTGGCGTGCTGGGGCTAGACACCAAGCACTGACCACACTGACTCTGAGGTTTCCTCTCTGCCCTCCATGCCTGATTTAGCACTTTAGTGACTTTTTTTTTTCTTGGCTGTGCTAAGGATTTAACCCAGGGCTTCCCCCAAAGTAGGCATTTGTTCCGCCACTGAGCTACACCCTCAGCCCCCTTTCTAAATGTTTTTAATTTGTTGAGACAGGGTCCCACTCGGTGGCCTTGAACTTTCAATCTATGACCTTGAGGATAAGTGTGTCAGTCATCGTTTTCCTCTCTGTCTTACATGGTGAATTCTTCTTTCCTTTAAAAAAAAAGTAGTACTGGGGATTGAACCCAGATGCAGGGGACCATAATATTGATTATGCCCAAGGCAGGCTGTGAAGAGTCAACCCCGCAGTTGGCTGGTTTACAGAAGCGAGTCTGGCCGCAGCCCACGTGCAGAGGTCAGAGTAACTCGCACCCAGATTCTGTTCCCACAACTAAAACCTTCTGATTAGGACAGTGTGATAATTACAACCATGTATTCTATTTTGTTCCTGATTTGAGGATGCTTTGTCTTGTCCTTTACGAGCTGTGTGTACATTAATTTCCATAGAAACTGCACGTAGCTCGGCTTTACCCCAACTGATTGCCGATAAAAGTCAGAGCCTGAGACTGGCCAGGGCCTTTGTCGGTTGCCTCAGCGTTGGTCGTCCTGGCCCCCGCCCTCTCTGCTGGTTCTGCCTCTTAGGGTATTTATTTCTCGGGCCTGCGTGGCATACTGGTTTACAAATTTTTCTCTTTTTTTGGCACTGGGGATCGAACTCTGGTCCTTGTGCTTTCGAGGCAGGCGGTGAAACCACTGAGCTAAATCCCCGGCCCCTGCGTGGCATACTGGGCAGGGGACTGGAACCTGACTGCAGGGGTCCCCTTACTCAGGGTCTTCACCCTGGGCTACATCCCCAGCCCTGCTGTCAAGAAGCAAAGTGAAACAAAGGTGAAAACTCTGTACAGTCGCATCTGCCAGCCCGGAAGTGCTGAGGAGCGGAGCCTCGGGTGTGGGCGGCACATGGAGCTCGGCCCACCACAGGTTGAAGACTCGGGTCAGACTCGGCCACAGGTCTGGCCCCACAACCCCGACCGCTGGTTTGCTCCCGGTGTGCGGGGGCTGCGGGATCGGGATCGCTGGGGCCGTTGCCACTCCTCGTGCTACAATGCGATGATTATCAGGGCAGATGCTGTTATCTACACCTGTCATCTCTCCTAATCCTCCAGGTGCACCCAGAAGGGTGTCCCTCCCAGGGGAGCGGAGGAGCTCTGAGGGGCTGCCCAGCACAGGCACCCGGGACACAGCTGGGAGGCTGGGCTGGAATCCGTCTCCTCTCGGGCCTGGCTGATCTGATGCAGGAGACAGCCTCTGGGCAAGGAAATGAAATGGAAAAGGGAACAGGGTCCGGCTGTCTCCAGGACACGGAGGTGTCACAGAAGGGCATGGATGGGAGGGACGATCTCGTGCACCTTGTCCTTGAGCAGGCTTCCTGGAGAACAGCTGCCAAGGCGCCCAAACCTGCAATGCAACAAATGCAGAGGCTTTGAGGGGGAAGCTGGCGATCCACTGCCTGATCAGGGCAGGCCCGAACAGCTCTGTGTGCCGGAGAATGAAGGGTGGGTTCTTTCTGGTGCTGGCTTCTCTGGTTTCCCGTTTTGGGGACACTGCAAGTCTGGGTGACGTCCCTCTGAACGGGCAGCCCTGCCCTACCCTGTGAGACCCCAGCTGCGGCTGGCACCGGGCAGGTGGGGAGAGCTGGGGTCTGCAGGCCGAGCGCACCTCCTGCACCCAGGCGCCTGCTTCCGGGATGCGTGGAGTGGAGACGCTTCCAGTAGTGTGCATGGGGCTGAGGACCTCTCCTTGCGCCTTCCCTAGACTTTCTGCTGGATTCGCAGGGGTCACTAATGGAAAGAGCCTTTGAAGAAAGTCTAAACTGCTCTACATACAAATAAAATCTTCCCACACCAAGCGTGGCTCATGCCTGTAATCCCATCACTCAGGAGGCTGAGGCAGGAGGATAGCTGTGAGCTCAAGGCCAGCCGAGGGCACTCAGTAATTTCAAGTTCAGCCTAAACTGCGTATCGAGACACTGACTCAAATAAAGAAAAATTTAAAAGTTCCAGAAGATACTGTATCTATTTGAAATGAATCCCTTTAGTGGCATGGACTCTGCGATAGAAAGCGCTGTATTAAAAGGATAGGAAGAATCACTTCCTGTCGTAAATACACATGGAAAAAACCCAGAGAGTGTTCAGAGACAGTGGCTTCTGCCCATCTTCTCAGGGAGGAGCTGTTGTCCTGCCATCCACACCCTCCTGCCCAGGAGCGGAGCTCGGCTGTCAGGAGGAGCCGGCGTGGCCAAGGCTGAGGGTGCAGAGACTTGCACTCACCGCCCTGGCTGCCAGGAGGACCAGCCCTCAAGCCCTCAGGAGCATGGCGTCCTGCAGGTGGGGCTCCCACCTAGTAACTCCATGGGGCACCCAGGAGTCACAGGCTTTTATTTAAAAATGTTGAGAACAGGAAGTTCCTGTAAGCCCTTTCACAAGGAATCGGGATGGAGAAGTTAGGGAACCAGTTGTGTGCACTGTGGGCTCGTCCAGCCATCAGGACGCCCTGGCCTGTGGCATGACTCGCACCCGTCGGGGGTGAGGGGAGACAGCTGCGCGGAGCAGCCCAACACACTGCCTGTCCTGTGCTCTCTGCCTATCGGGGACACGGAGGCGACCGCCACACTCAGCCCCTCCGAATCCGCACAGCGGCTGTCACAGGTGGGCGATGCTTTTACCGTTATACAACCTGCCAGCAAAAGAAAGGAAGAATGGACACTACTTAGTTGTGAGTGAGGAGAAACCGCAGAGAAGAGGTCTGGCCCACATTACAGGACACAGCGGCTCCTGCCTGTGTCTGCTACATGCAGAGTTAGCCCTGCCTGTCTCGATCTCAGGCGTTAACAGTCCTTTTGAATCAGCTACATTATGTGGAGGAAAATACATCCAGCGGAACATGATTTTTAAAATGCTAGAAAATGATTCCTATCACAATGTCATCTACCCACGTCAGCACCTGGTGGGCGACAGCTCGATGTGTCTGCATCTGAATCCCACCAGCCAGGCACTGGCTCTCCCGAGCAGTTCCTCTGCAGACAGCAAGACAGCTCCCTGCCAGGGCAGTGGGCAGGGGCCAGGGAAGCCCGTGGAGCCCCTGTTCCCATGACCTTCCTCCCAAGAGCTCCTCCTAGCTGTCTTTGATCGCAACTGCAAAGGACCCCTAAGGACAAAACCCTGGCAGGAGCAGAGGGGAGCAGAGAGCTAGCTGCGGCTGAGCCCTGGGTGCCAGCTGGGACGCCTTGGCCCCAAGGACGGTGACCAGCGGGAGATGCTGAGGCGACGCGTCACAGAGATGCCCCCGAGACGCCGTCTCCAGATGGTGCTGGTGCAGCTGGTGCCCGGGGTGCGGGCTCTCACCTGCCTGGCACTGAGCTAAGGAGAGGAGACTGCAGGACTCGCCCTGGGCCTCGAGTGCATGAACAGCTGGGTTACAGTTGGGTGAGCAGGCTTCTCAGTGTGACCTCAAGGTCGGCGATGGCAGGACTGACAAGGAAGGAACGAAGGATGAGCCTGCCCAGAACGCCCCGCGCTGGCCTGTTCCGGTCACCCGGCAGGGAAACACACCCACCCCTCCTGTCTCATAAACTGACCTGGCCTGTGGCTCACCCCGTCCACCCCCGACCTGTGACAGGGGCAAACCCAGCTGCGCCCTGGCCACCAAGGGCACAATGGGGCCGCCCAGCCCATCTGCTGTCCCAGAGCGGCGAGGGCTGAGCAGACCAGGGCAGCTCCAGGAACCCAGCAGTGTCCATGCCAGGCAGGTGCAGGCGGCAGCCACTTCCGGGTCCCTCAGTGGTGACCAGGACCGAAAGAGACCCAGGGTCCCTGCTCCTTCACAGGCCACCGCTAGTTGGTGCAGTTCTTTGTGACTCTGTTGCTTCTGTCCACCTTTCGAAGGCTGTCTGGCACGCTAATGGTGACTTCTTTTGCAGACATCCACTTTGCGTCTCTTTTTGCCTGTGGGAATGGAGATGGTGAACTGAGTTACTGAGAATCAGCCACAAGTCCTCACGTTTGCGTCCTGAGCTTGTTCTACACTCGTGGGCAGAAGGATAGCCTGCAGGAACAGTGCCCACAGCTCCTCCTCTGAGGTTTTCTAAAATTAAGTTTCTTTTTAACATAAGACATAAACATTGCGCATGCTTGTATGAACAGGGCAGCGTGACATTTCGGTCACTGCTCCGATGCACTGTTATTCCCGGGGGGGTTCCTCTGCTGCCTCTCTGATACCAGCCTGGCCCAGAGACTGGCGTCAGACCCGCCCATGGCGCCCTGGCAGTGAATGAACCGCTAATGTCCACCAAAGGCCAGTGCTGAGTGTCCACTGCAGGCATTGGCAGAGAGGTTAATGTTTAGAGTCAGACTTCGGTTCCAGTGCTGGCTGTGGAATCTCACTACAGGGGAGCTTTCTCTAACCTCGCTAACCCTCACTTTCTTCATCTGTAAAATGGGGAGTAATAGCTACCTCATAAGGGTATGCAGGGATTTAAAGTGGTGTACTTAGTATACTGCTTGTTGCTAAATAAAAATGGGAAGGAAAACCTAAAAAACCTGACTACCCATGTCGGGTGAAGGTGCACCAATAATAAGCCTAGAATTAATTGTGCACATTAAAGCACTGACTAAACTGTAATTTCTTTAGCAATATTGCCACCCCAGCCCAGCCCCCTGAAGACAAACCAGCTGCACTGTGGTGGGATGCTGCGTCCTTTCCACTCGGCGACTGTGGACCCCGAGGCAGTGTGCATGGTCCTGGGTCACAGGCGTCTACTTTTCTTACAACCCGGCCCCTGAACACAGCCAACCTTGCCACCTGCTGTATATTGGGGATGCAGGGTTTAAATCTACAGCACCCCCAGTTCCAGACTCAGCGGCGGCACCACAGCTCACGTGCCTGCTAACCAACCCGACCCCAACCCCCGTCAGGTTCCGATCCACTCCTGGGCCAGGAGCCACTGTCCGAGGCTCTGCTTCCGAGGAGGCTGACCTGAGGCGAAGCTTCACGGTGCTGGGGTCATGAGGGGCCTTCAAAGACAGCCGGACGCCACCTCTCCCTGTCTGTGATCGAAAGAGAGAGGAGGGTACTGCTTCTCTCCAAGTGCTCCCAGTGCCTGGTGCAGGCCTGAGACACGGCAGCCACTCGGTGCAGTCTGATGGTCACAGGGATGGAGGGTCAGGCAGTGCATGCACGCACACGCTCACACACACACACGCACACTGCTGGCCGTCACCACCACTTCAGAGTCATCTTTCTCATAGGTCTTCAAACCCCTCGTGGGCAGTGGGGCTAGGGAGACTTTTGTGGGTTTACTGTTTTCCCCCAAAGCAGAGACCCGGACTTCTCTGACCCTTTAAAGCAGACAATTCTGGCTGTGTCTGCAGCTCCGCCTGTACAGTTATCTGCAGGGTCCTCCCGGGTTCCTTCATCTTCCCACTTAGCCTTGAGTATGGTGTTGCACTACCTCATACAGCTAATCACACACACACACACACACGCATGCACACGCACACGCACGCACATGCACACACATGCATGCATGCACACGCACACCTCGAGCAGGAAAGGAAGGAAGGAATGAGGCCATGTGTGCGGAAAGGTGCAGCCACGTCCAGGCATCTCTGTCTGCCTTCCATCAGGGTGTGGTCACCGCACAGCCTGGAGGCCCAGCCAGGATAGAGACAGAGGCTGCATTTGAAGAGAGCCAAACGGATGGCAGATTTCAACCTCACATTGGCAGAAGGTGAGAGTTTCCAGGATGGAAATGTAAACTTCCTGCACTGCAAAAAGGCTTTTCTTCAGAAAAGGTGGTTGGCAGCGATTATCAGATTACACAGAAAACTCTCTGCTCTATTCCAGTCTATGTTTTAGTTTAAAAAGCAAGGTGAGAGCCTGGGTGTGGTGGCCACACCTGCAATCTCAGCACTCTGGGAGGCCGAGACAGAAGGATTGAAAGTTCAAGACCAGCCTGGGCAATTTATTGACTTAATGAGACCCTGTCTCAAAATTTTAAAATAAAAAAAGGGCAGGGCTGGGGATTTAGCTCAGTGGTTCCACAGCCTGCCTCGAAAGCGCAAGGCCCAAGTTCGATCCCCGGTACCAAAAAAAAAATAAAAATAAAAAAGGGCTGGAGATGTACCTCATTGCAAAGGCCCTGGGTTCAGTGCTTCGTACTTAAAACACGCACGCACGCATACACGCACACTATACAAAAATTCAGTAGTTGGATGACCTTTAATTTCCAAGCCTGCATGGAGTCAAAGGCTACACCCAGTCACCTGAGAGAGGGCACAGCACACAGCCACCTGGGGTCCCAACTGCAGCGACACCGGCCACACACCTGCTCAGTGTGGTGTGCAGAGCACAGCCCTGTGCCACCCGCCCCCCTCCGAGTGCAGACATGTGCCGCCACACAGCTGTGTCCTGAGCCTCAGTCCCTCAGCAAAAAATAAGGAAATAATGCCCAATTCTTAGATTTTGTGAGAATTAAATGTGTCACTTAGCATTAGTAAGATGATCAACTTCTGGTTTGCCCAGGACAGACTTGTTTTAAGAACTAAAAATCTTGCCAAGCATGGTGGTGAATGCCTATAATTCCAGTATTTGGGAAGCTGAGGAAGGAGGATCACCTCAAATTTGGGGCCAGCCTGGGCTCCTTAGTGAGTTCAAGGCCAGCCTACATGGTGAGACACTGTCTCAAAAAAAAAAAAAGTAAAAACTAAAAATCTCACATTCCAGAAACCTCATCAAGCTGACAAACCAGGGGACACTGACATCTTGATTCTAGCTATTGTCATTCATTTCTGGCACAGGCCGGGCTGCAGTGCAGGAATACTGCACTGGTCAACCATGCATGGGGCTCCAGGTTTGATCCCCAGTGCTGCAAAAAAGAAAAAGAAAACTCGTGTAAGTCAGACACACCGACCCGATATCAAAGTCCTTGCTCTGAAATAATGCCGACCTCACAGCTGCCTCTAAACAGCAGTGGCAGCCACGATTCTGAAAACCATGCTGCGGCTGGACAGCAGACCTGAGCCCTGCGTCACCTGGATGCGCATGGGACTCCCCGGCCACAGCAGGAGTCAGACACTGACACAGCACACTGAGCCCCATGGATGGTGTCCGCCCTCTGACACGCAGCCCCTCCTGACGACAGGGGAAGAGCGTGTCCTCCGGCAACAAGACCCTTGAAGAACTCCATGATCCTCATGGGAGCTTGCAGTGAATTCGCTCAGCCTGACCCAGCTTCCCCCAAATGGCCGTCAGGATGGTCTCAGCTTTGTGGGATGGGACACACAGTCTGTCCCTAGCAGGAGATTTGACAAAGCTCTCACAGTTCTTGGCAGACAGCATGGAGAAGCAAGCCTTGCCCAGATGACAATTTATCAGGCACCTCTCTTTGCTATTTTTCTAGTATTTTTCATTATGAAAGCAACAGAAACTGAACTTCAAGAAGAGGGACCCAGGCTAATTTTGTTCACTGCAATATCCTCAGAATGCAGCGGGGTGCCTGCCACATACCAGAACCCCAATAGATGACTGGAGGGTCACCTGAGTGGATCCTCCCTACAAGGGAACGCGTCTGCAGGCCCTGCCTGGCACCCAGGACTTTCCTCCCGGATTCGGATCAAGTCCAGAACAGATGTCCTTTGTGCCATCAGAGCGACGCTGGGGATCTCACTGTGTCACCTCTGCAGCCAGGCAGCCGCAGCCCCTGAGGCGAAGGCAGTCCACCCAGGGCCAAGCCGAGGGCGGTGGCCCAGGTCCCACACCTGCCTCCTGAAGCTCCAGTGCAAGGGAGGAAGGCCTGGGGCTGGGGGCAGACAGCCTGGGGGCTGAGTCCACCACAGCCAAGCCCCCACCCCTCCACGATGGCCGCGTGGCACCCTCGGACCAGGCTTTCCCAGGGTAAAGATGACGTCATGGGAAGCCATGGGATCAGAGCTCGGTGGGCGGCGGCTCAGGATGTGCGACTGTTCATCAGGTCCCCATGACAGGGAGCCAGCCAGTAAGAAACTCCTGCTATCCCAGGGTTCCTTGCACCCATTTGCTGCTGCTCTGCGCGTGAAGTCAGTCAGGGACCTTCACAGCCAGGCCTGGCCTGAGGCTTGGAAGGAAGGAATTAGACCTCGCTTCAGACAAAACTCACAGCCCCTCAGGTACTGGGAGGAGGCGGGGCCTCCCTGCCTGGACCGCAGGTGAGTGATGCCCAGCGAACGACCCAGTGCCAGGAAGGCAGCAGCACCTGCGTCAGCAAAGCCCTGGGCCGACGGCAGTCACCAGGTGCCAGTGCTGGGGCAGGGGCAGCTGCCCGTACCTTTCCTAATCTGGGTGAGGACTGGGCTGCCCCACTCGGCCCACGGGCAGCCACCGGCCCCTGTGAGGGTGCAACCCGAGGGAGGAGTATGGAGACCACTCCCTGACCGGTTTCCCCGCAGACCTTAGAATGAACAGTGAGCTTCGAAACTAGAAAAGCAGCTGAATGTATCGGTGTGATCAAAATGTGCGGTGAGTGTTTAAATTTTTAAAAACCATCACAGTAAGATACTTTGCCATTAATCCCTTTCAAAATACTTCCCCTCCTTTCAGACACACTTATTCCAACATTCTTGGGACTTTGTGCAGCAGCTCTGGAGTCCTCTTCCTTAAGTGTCCTTGGGAGGTGTGCTCTCAAGCATGGAGAATGGTGCGGCCAAGCGCCATCTAACAGAAACACGCGCTGTGTGCCCATCCACCTTCGCCACCCAGTCTGGCACCGAGTGACTTCCAACTCTTCCCCAAAGTCAAGATGACCGTGAGAAGAGTTCGATCCCCGGTACATATATATATGAAAGGAAGCGATTTGAATCAATTCAGGACATCGAGGCAGCCAGGACAGCACAACTAAAGACCCTGAGGAAAGAAGACTCCAGATCTGCTTGAGAAAGTGCCAAGGACAATGGGATGAGGGTGTTTGAAGCCAGGCAAAGGACTTTAAGAGGGAGCAAATGGCAATGCGTCTTTTACTGTCATGTTTGTTTAATATAAACATTCACCATGTTTTTGATCACCCCACATAGGTACGGCTCCCTGTGCTGCTAAATCCCTTCTTTTTTGGGACTTGAGCTGCGCATTCACTAAAGTGCAACTTCCTCTCTCTCTGGCTTCACTAACGGTCTCTTTTGTTGTCTCCTTTCTTTGCGTGCCTTGTTTTTCTTCCCGTCTTTACAGTACTCTCAGACCCTTCTGTGAAGTGTCTCCCAGGGCTATTGTCCAGCAGAAATCCCAACCTGGTCCTGTGTCGTGGCTCAGCCAGTGACACCCACTGCTCCTAGCCCGGCCCACAGACGCCCGGTGGGGAGGGCGGGAGCAGGAGGCCGCCCTGGCTGAGCCTCGGTCCACACAGGGGCCGGTCCTTTAGCATGGTCTGGTCACGGTGCCAAGAATAATAAAGCAACTGGCGGACACGCCGCTTCTGAAGGCAGGCAGGGGTTCCCGGGGAGCCAGCCACACACTTGGAGCTTTGTCTTTGTGGAGCCAGAGCCACGTGTTCATCTCCTCCGTCGCTGCACGCTGAGGCGGCGGCCTTCGAGCTGGGGGGGTGACAGCTCCAGGGTTAGCAGGGAACGCTGGGGGCGGCCCGAGCTCCCAGCAGCCGGTTAACAGAGCGCCCCGCAGGCTTCTCCCGTGTGGGCTGAGGCGGGCAGGGAGCTGGGCGGGTGTGTCTGAGGCAGAGTCGGGGAGGGGAGGCCCCCGTGATGGCGGAAACCAAGGCCCAAGAGCGAAACGGCTCCCGCAGAGCCTGCGCTCCCTGGGGGAGGTCACTCCCCGCCCGCCACACTCGGCCAGTTCACCCAGGGAGGAGGCGGAGGGAGCTGGAAAACCGGTGGAGACCTGGGGTGCTGTTGCTCCGGGTCACGGGCTCCGCTGCAGAGCCCACCGACCCTCAGAACCCAGCGATGCAGCGCTGCGGGACAGAGCAGCTGCTGCCCCCGAGGGACCCGGCTCCTGGCAGAGTCCACAGCACTCGGGCCGAGCTCCAGTCCGGTGTTCTGTCTGCCCTTGCCCTGATTAAACCTGGCGGCTGGTTCAGCACAAACAGCATGTCGCCCTTCCCACTCCGGGTCCTTGGCAGCAGAGGGGCACTGGGTGGACATCTGAGGAGCAGCCGCTAAGGGGGCTGGCAGGACCTGCTGAGCAAACCCCCAGCCCGGCACGGAGGGCCTCACATGCACTCTGAGTGGGGAAGTGGGGGCGGGGTGGACCCCAGAGGGGTCTTTAAAATGAATGCCCAAAGCCCCAGCTGGGCGAGCTGCTGGAGCTCAAGGGGAAACCGTGGGTGGGAACAGGGAACGCTCAGGCCCTGAGGGTCACCGCCCTGAGCCATCACAAGCCGAGCACAGAGTCAGTCAAAAGCAGGACCTCGGGCTCACAGCTCAGCACAGAGGGACCACCAGTCGCCTCCTCCTGGGCTGGTTTACTGGGAGCCCTGCTAGCTCAGGAAAAATCCAAACTCAAAACCTGAAGTCTGGTTTCTTCTGCTATGCGCACGTTGTCTCAGAATCATCACCGTGAGGTCAAGAAGTGAGATCAGCCGTCCTGCGCTGGGGGCTGGCGTAGGTCACCCAGGGATGCGGGACAAGCACCAGAGGGAAGGAGGAACTGGTGATGACTCGGGGAAGCTGTGGCCTAGGGCAAGAGGTCAGCCAGGGAGAGACCTGCACCAGGGCATCAGGAAGCAGGCAGGACTTGAAGGGAGGGGAAGCCGCTGGCTCAGGGATCTGGGCCCGGGCTGCCTGGCTCTGGAGTGCAGGTGAGTGACCAAGGCAGCGAGGGCCAGGAGCCAACGAACCCACCACTGTCCTCACACAGAGCCAGAGGCAGATCCCAGGGCAGAACCCGGCGGGGGGGAGCAGGTACACGCCCTGTGGACAGCGTGGAGAGGCCAAGGCTCCAGTCCAGAGTCCTCCCATAACCAACCGGGCCTGAGAGGCGAATTCCTGGGAGTCCCCTTTGTGCTGCTGTCTGTGTTCTTTCCTGTCATCATCTTTTATTTTAACCTGCGATCTCCATCTGTGTGCAGCCAAGAGCCTGTGCTACCTGGTGCCTGGGCCAACAAGGGATTAGGAAGAAAGTCCTTTCTCTGGCAGATTCCAAACAGTCACCAGCCTGCCTGCACGTCATGCAAGATGACAGACACTTCAGTCAGAGGTTGAGTGTCCTTGAAAAGCGACACCGTAGACAGCAAACCTCTGCCTCCGGCTTTGAGGGACTCAGCTGGCTGGTGATGTCTCAGATGCAGAGCTCACGATGAACTCCTGACTGTCTGCACACCTAGCAGTGGAGTTAGCTGCTCCCAGTCCTAGTGGGGAAACAGCACAGCCTTTGTCCCAATGCATGAGAACACAGCTGCCGGGGCTGCTTATTGAGCTGCACAGTCACCGCTCCCCCATGACACAGGTCCCACTGCTGCTGGAGCTCCAAAGGGCCCCTGCCTGGCCCGATTTACTGCCACACAGGCTCCCAGTGCGTGCCTGTACGTGTGTGTGCATGTGTGTGTGTGTGTGTGTGTGCACCCGAGCATGCGTGTGGTGTGGGAAAGAGGTTTCCTTAGCTGTCTCTGAGTCTTAGTCCTCAGCTATGAACTTGAGTCGACAATTCCAGCATTTTAGACATTGATCCAAATAGTCTGAGGACTGACGAGGTAAAACAGCAGTGCTCAGCCTTGTGCTGTGCCTAGGACACACACCCGTGCATACGCAGTTGCTGTCGTAGGCCCGAGGGAAATCAATCAGGCACACATCTTAACTGGAACTCATCCACTGCCAGTTAGAGTGCAGAGTGGCACAGTCACTTTGGATAACCGCTTGTCAGTGTCTATTCAACTCAGACATGCAAACATACACCCCAAGGAAACGACTCTGCCAACAGGCATGCACTAGAACGTGGACGGCTGTTTTGTTCATGACAGCCAAACTTGCCCATCCAGTAAAACGGTTGAATCATGGTCTATTCATAAAACGAAACCCACAGGTCAGTTAAAATGCGGACATTGCTGCAACTCCCAACAGCAGGGATGATTTCCACCAGGATCACGGTGAGCAGAAGAAGCCAGATGCATCTTGGAAAATCTAAAACACAAAGCAACCTGCTCTATCGTGGGCGAGGTCGGAAGAGAGGTGACTACTGGGGCTGGTGACTGGGAAGGAGCAAGGGGAGACTTGGGGGTGACAATGTTCCTTCTTGACCTAGATGAGTTCACATCTTGTGTGTTCTTCTGTGTGAGTTCCGTGTAGCAGACCCCATGACTGCTGCTAGTTCTCTGCTCTCCCTCCCACTTTGCTGGTGTGAGGCTCGCCTCTCTGACTTGCATTGGCCACTGGGATGCTAGTGGATAGAAGATGAGCAGAAACATGTTCAGGCAGCTGGCCTTGCCCTCTTGGGTTTCCATCATACTGGTAGTTATGAGAACACACTTCGGAGAGCTGCTGCTTTCTTGCCCTGGTTTCCAGAAGAATACACTGTACTTGGGACAGACTGAGCCGGACCTGGATGCTAAAGTTGGGTGTGAACCCTGGAAGCAACAACTGATCATGAGGAAAAGAGGAAAGGTCAGTATTTAAGCCAAAGAATGTTGGTGTGCTTGTTATGCAGCACTACAGTGGGAACAGCTGACCAGTACATTCGCAGAGTGCTTTAAGAAATGCTCCTCCTTTTGAATCATTGCCTTTTTTTAATGAAAAATTATGACACCCATCTCCAGAACTTATATGGCCACATCCATGACCCTGTTCATATGACTCAATCAGACAAACCTCACACTTCAATTTCCTGTCCTTAAAATGGGGACAGTACTGACTTCACCATGCTCTTAGGGGGTGACAGCCAATAGCCCTAAAGTACTTGCTAAAGTACAAAGCACAACTTTCCCATGACGGGCAGATGGGGAAGGAGGTGGGGAAATGTGCCCAGGCCATGCTGTCCATTGGGGGAAATCTGCTCTTCCCACCTGAGCCCAGCCTGGCCCGAGTAGGGTCCTGGGTGTGGGGAAGGACCCCAGGGACAGATGTCTGAGCCTTCACTAGAACTGTCCCCAGGCTTCTGAGGGCCAAGAAGGCCAGCTCATGCAGAGGCAAAGTAGGCAATGTGGGGCTCAGGAAGAACAATGCCACCCCAAATCTACCCATTGCCTTCTACAGTGCCAAAGGCCCCCTCGGTTCACATCTATTGTGTGATTTTGTTTCCATTGCATGGCCTTCCTACAAGGTGTCTTTCCTAATGAACACTGTAGCTGAATCTTGCTGACCGGGGAGCAGAGAGGTGGCTCACGGATGCAAGAGAGGTCCCATCCATAGACAGCCGGTCATGCCCACAGCACACAGGGACAGGGCCTGGACCGCTGACGGGACACTGAGGAAGGCAGGCTGTAGACCGAGTGAGTGGTGGCCTTGCGAGGGGGTGGGAGAAGGAGGATGGAGTAGGAGGGAGGAAGAGGCTGCAGCCCCCTCCTCCTGGGGTGTGAAGAGCGTTTGCTCCGATCGGGGAGGACCCAGGGCAGCAGGAGGAGCACTGCCCAAGCGTAGCTCTGGGAGAAAAAGGTCAGAGAGGATGCCAGCCTGGCCCAGGGATTCCACACCCTGCTTCCGCCCAACAGTAGCCATCGGGGTGACATTGCCACCCTTGGGGACCCTCCCTTGCCCACTCCCCTTCTGCCATGGAGACGGATCCTATACCCAGCACGGTGGCTGCTGCCCCAGAGGAGGAGACCTCTGAACCAAGCTGCCCTGGGCAGACCCATGCTTCCTTCAGAGTGCAGCTGCCAGCTGGACCGGGTCCTCAGGAGCCGCTGGGCCAGGCTGGCAGCCACATTCCCGGGACCTGCCCCTGCTCAGCCTTGCCCTGTACTGGGCCCTACCTGTGTGCCCCAAAGGCCATTCTGCTTCTGGGCCAGAGGCCCCGAGCTGAGGCTCTGGATGCCGCAGTTCATCTTCTTCTCCAGGTTGGAGATCCCACTGGTGACGGTGGCTCGAGGCACGCCACTGGGGGACGGCCCATCTTCCAGCGCACCTGGGGAAGAAAGCAAGGCTGTGACTGGAAAGTGCAACCCAAGTCCTGCATGGAGGACGGAGGACAGAAATTTAAAATGGCAGCTGGGAGCCACAGGGAGGGCAGGTTTTCTCCTCAGCCACAGCACCTGGCTGTCCTTGGTGAAGGTGGTCACAGTGTCGGTCAAAGTCACCGGAAACCACCCGCAAGGTGCTCCCTTCAGTGACAGAAAACCAAAGTAGCAGGCATGAGCAGTCTGTCTGGGCAGAGCCTTCTGCTGTCTCACAGAGGAGATGGTGCATCCAGCCTCGCCTGCCCTCAGGTCCATAACACACGGCTGATGACACTTCCTGTCTGAACTGAGCCGGGCAGGAATTAATTTTTGACTACTTAACCACTGACTGAGAATCTGCCTCCTCATATTTCAGAATGACCTAGAACAGAAAGGTGGCTGTTGCTTCTTCACTTTGATGAATAATTGTCAGCCACATACTATGTATAATGTGATACATGACCCTTTGCGAATCTATTATGAAAATATCCTATGAAATGTTGAGCATCCCTTAACATTTTTGGTTTTGGACAAAGATACCAAACTAATTCAATAGGGAAGAAATAATTTTTCAACAAATGTACTGAGGCAACTGGATGTCTACATGTAAAAGTATAAAGTAGATCCTACCTCCCATCACATACAAAAGTTAAATTAAAAAACGTAAATCAAAATAGAAGGAAAAGCTATAAAGTACTTTTTAAAAAGCATTGGTACAAATTTTCATGACCTTGAATTAAGCAATGATTTCTTAACAATGAGCCCCCACACCACAAGCAACAGTGACCACAAATAGGTCAACTGAACGTCATTAGAACTTAAAATTTTTGTATTTCAAAGAGCACCATGAAGAAAGTAAAAAGACGATCCACAGATGGGAGAAAATTTTTGCAAATTATGCATTTGATAAGGCACTCTTACTCCCCAAGAGCTTTTTCAACTCAGTGATTAAAAAAAAAAAAAAAAAAAAAAAGGCCCAGGTAAAGCCTGAGCAAAGAATGGGAACGGGCATTTCTCCAAGGGAGACACGAATGGCGATGGACGCTCTAGCTACCAGAAAATGCATATCACAAGCAAGCAGGGCACAGTGCTTTACACCCACCAGGATGGCCAGCACTAAAAAGATAAGAAGTGTTGACGGGGCTGTGAGGAATGGGAGCTTCCCACTCAGGGGGACTGTCGGGAACACTGCTTTCAGTCTGGTCGGGAAAGTACCACGTGACCAGCACTGGGGAGAGCCACTCCCAGCACCTGTGAGAATGAAGGCCTCCATCCACAGAGAGGACTCACACCAGTCCTCGTAGCAAGCCCATTCCAACAGCCGAGGAACCGACCTGAACCTCTACCAACCCACGGATGCTGAATATCATCTGAGTATCCAAAAACTGAAGCAGAACATGCAGAAGTGTGAACACATGCTAGTGAAAAGCCAGTTTTAGAAGGCCACATGTCGAGTGACTCCACCTTGGGAAACATTCAGAAATAGCCAATTTTATACCTAGAACAGCAGATTCCTGGCTGCCCAGGGGTAGGTACTGGAGGAAATGAGGAATGGCCATTCATAAGTAAAGGTTTTTGAAGGCATGAAAATGTTCTAACACTGACTGTGGAGATGGCAGCACAACCCTGAGAATGAAAAAAAAATTAAATTGCATGGTTTACAGAGGCCAATTGTATGGTAGGTGAATTACAGCTCCACAAAGCTATCATTTAAAAACTGGTGAGCACCACATTTTAGAGAGTTTTATTGAGAGAAGAAATTAAAGGAGCCCCTTTGGCCTTGAACAGCCGTGGTGGAGGAGAGCGAGGGTGAGGGACACGTATCCCCCTGCAGGACACCTCCCGTCCTGAGTGAGCTGCCTTCTGCAGTACTCCGCATCTTCTAGTTGGTAAGCAGCTGTGGACCAACACAGAATATTTGTCTGTTCTTAGTTATATTACATCAAATGTGCTATCAAAAATAGCCAGGCATAATGACACATAAGGACAAGATCACACCCAAGGGTCAGTACCCTGCTGTGCCAGCCTACTTCACAAAAACGTTCAACCTTCTCCAATCAAGGGGGAGCTACGCGATTAACTCCCTGGACCGTCAGCGGGTGGTGTTCCCTCCGTCTCGTCCACCAGGGCATGTGGTGGGATGGAGGCTGGGTGTTGGCTGGCTGAGTCAGGCATCGGTAGCTCCCCGGGAGCCCGGATTCTCAAGCAGGGTTTACACAGGAAGCACTGGTGTGGCTGACGTGACGATAAAGGAAAGGAAAGGAAAAGCAAAGCAAAGAGAAGAGAAAGATTCCCACCTGTGGGCTCCAGCTGGCCCACACGGAAGCAGAAGGACCCGGAAGGGACTAGCAGCTCAGGCAGGAGCTACTTTGTTGCCATAGAAACCCTAGATGGTCTGCAGCCCCTCCCACCCCCGCCTTTTTTTTCTTAGGAGGGGAAACTGGGTCAGTTAGGTTCCCAAGCTCAGGTTTCTCTGCTCACCGCTGACCAGATCAATGGAGGCCGTGTATTTGGGTAAAAAGGAAAAGGATTTATTGAAAGCTGGCTCCAGGGAGAAGGCGGGGCCACCGTCTGGGGTGGGGGTGGGGTCTTTTGTAGCAAGGAGCAGAGGGAGGCGGGAGACCAGGCTTCAGCCTTCCGGGCGGCGTCTGCACACTGGGTCAGCTTTGGGGCTGGGGGACGCTTGGAGGAGGTGCTCATCTCTAAGAGGAAGAACCCTAACTTCCAGGTTCCACTGTGCAGTGCTGGCTACAAGGTGGTTACGAGGCGGGTTAAGCCCCTTTGCCTGGGGCCCAAGTGGGCGCCTGGGCCGGGCCTCCGTGCCACGCCCAGCCTCTGACCCTCTGCTGCTCCTGGCCTCCCTGTTTAGGGTCACCTGGGAACTGCTGTGACTCAGTGTCAGACCCAGCAGCCACAGGCAATATATGGTTCTCTACATGATGGGCTGTTTGTGCTGTTGGTGTAACCCAGGGCCCAGACCTCTGCCTGCTCCACGGTGGCTCCTGACTTGGAGACCCATGGCTTTGGGGCCACGGAGGCCACACTGCAGGGACCAGTGAGAGATGGCCTGTGCAGCTGGACCGCGGGGTGCCTGTCCCTTCCCCAGACCCATGAGGTTGTCCTCCAGGGGCTCGGCCCCGGCTCCCTCACCGAAGATGAGACACATGTTCCCTGTCACCCAGGCCACTGCCTGCTGGCTCCTTCCACGCAGCCACTTCAGTTGGCTCCCTGCCAGACAGGTCCCGACCGCCTGCGCCGAGCTGGGGGACCCTGCCAGCTGCCCCACATGGGACCTGACCTAGCTGTCGCGCTCTCTCCTGTCCCTTGGGCTCACGCCTGCCCCACTGTCCTCTCTGCTCCAGGCTCATGGGATGCCAGTGATCCCCACAGTCTTTACACCACTGTCCTCCTCCTCCTGTGAATTCCAAATCTGACTTCAGCACGGTCTCAGAGGGGCTTCCTGCCTCCTCCAACTGGGGCTGGGCGACCTGTGCCCTCCCGAGGAGGCAGCAGAAGGGTCTGTCCTCTGTCCCGCAGCCTCCGGGGCCTGAGAGCCCCACAGAGCCAGGATCGGCCCTCGCTCGCTTCCCCGCCCCAGCCCCAGGCACTTGAGCGCTGGGCAGGCCGCAGGAGGGTCACAGGCAAGGGAAGGCACCGTCCGCAGACCTGGGCGTGACACTGGCCCTTTTCCCCAGAGTTCCCAGAAGGCTGGAATTCCAAGGATGAAAGTAGGGCTGCAGGGAGCACAGGAGGGCCCACACCCAGGGGCACAGCCCAAGGGGTTCTGTGCTAGGTCTGCCACCCGCCCTCACCTCCACAGCTTGCTGTGGCTCCCGAGGCCCCCAGGCCAGGCTGGGATCTGCCCAGGAGCCAGGGCTGGGGGCCAACAGGGGCAGCACTGCCAGTCTCCCCAGAGTCCAGTCCTGGAGTTTGTCCTTCAGGGGCTGTAGCAGCAGGAGGTGGGGATCAGAGGCCTCTGGCAAAAGTGGTTCCTCCAGGGGCTCAACTTTGTATGTGGGGAGGGCTGCCAACAGGCTGGATGCTGCAGGCCCAGTGAGGGACAGGCAAGGGCCAGCAGGGCTGCCATGCTGGAAAGGGGAGGGATTTGCATTTTTAGGGTATGTTTGCAGTCATAACACATGCTCCCATACAGTGGGAATTGCTCTTCATTATAAATTACCCAATCTCGGGCACTGCGTAGCAAGAGCTCAAACTGATACAGGGAACAGCATCTCCTAGGCCACAACTGGCATGAGGGTTTGCAATGTAGTTCTCTCGCTCCGGGAGAGGACGGCGCCTATGGGATCCACCCCTCTCTTCCTCCCCGTCTTCTAGGGCTTTGCATGATCTCCCGCTTGCTTTGGGGTGAAGAAGGGGAGAAAACACAACAGCAGAAATTCACCTTCTTCTGTACCACGGATGAAATCAAAGATATTTATATCGTACACGCACTCATACCCTCTCTTGAAAGCACAGGGCTTGTGTGTGCTAGAGCAGACTCGGGGGTTGCTTTGGGACTGAAAAACCTAGGCAGTCAGCCGCTGGCACGGAAGTCAGAGAGAAGACGACACTGATGTATCTAACAGGGGCTGGGGAAGGGGACGGAGAAGAAGGTGGCATCAAGGGAGATTTGGGGTAAATCTCTGCCTGGTTTGTAAAAGGAGGGTAAGAGCATTTCAGGGGGGTTTTGTTGCACATCAAAAGGAAGCTTCTTTGGTGGTATTTCTCCCATGATTGAATTTGTTGTCATTTTCTCCATTGCCATATCCGTTTTGAGAGCAGCCCTCTTGGGGCCCCAGCATCAGTTCTCAACTGCAGGTTACGCCGGAAGCACCCTGGTGGCACCTCCGCCTGCACGGGGAATGGTGTGTGGCCGCAGGGCACCCAGCGCTGCCTAGAAATAGGGCAGTGGGAGTTCAAAGCCAGCCTGTGCCTTGCCAGCTGTGTGACTCTTCAGAAGGGACTAATAGCACGACACGTGTCGTAGCTACTGAGTGTCACACATGCAAAGCGCAGCTTCTGTTTCTGAAAATGGACATCATTGTTCTCATTTTCCTGACGAGGACACAGTGGCCCGGAGAGGCCAAATGGCCTGTGCGAAGACACAGTCAGCCGAGATGGAGTGAGGGTTCCGCGCCCCGGTCTGTGTGACCAAGGCCGGCTTATTCCCATCCACTGCCGTAGTCATCATCCTACTACTCAGCGTTGCTGAGTCTCAATTTCCTTGCATATAAAGTGTGAATCACGATATCTACATCAAAGACTGGTGGTCAAAACAGACTGGGTGAGCTAGCACCCGGCAGGGAGAGCCTCCCATCTCCCGCCCAGCACAGCGACCCTGAGAAGTTCGATTTCAGATCCTCTCTCAGAGCAGACAGAGCACAAAGTGGTGAAGGAAATGGAGAAGAGGAGGGGCAAGAGACTGTCACAAATCAACTCTGACAAGGCAATGACCTTGTCCCAAACCTGGCTGGGGTGGCAACCGCCCAAGGGACTGACACCCCAGACTCCGGGGCCCCGGGCCGAGCGGGAGGAAGGCAAGGCTGAGTGGAAGTGCAGACCAGGTCGCCGAGCACATTGCTAACGCTGCGGTCACTTACCATGTGTGTCAGGAAGGCTGAGTGGGCGGCATACAGAGAGAGGGCCCCAGACTTTCTGCAGAAGGACAGGACCTTGGGCACGGCCAGGTGCACAGTGTGTCTCCTACTGACAAGGAAAACCTGCTGGGGGCAATCAGGCAGCACTGCACCCGTATTTTCTGGCCCCTCCGATGGGCCCGACTTGTCTGGAACTAACTGGAGATGCAGGCAAAGAACCTGGCTCCTTGCCCCCTGGTGGCAATGGTGACTGTGTGTCCCTGGTTCAGACATCTGATGTGGGCAGTGGCGGCCTCGGGAGGGTGCGGAGGACCCATGTAAAGAAGGGGAGCCCTGCCCTGTCTGAGTGTCTCCTGGTGATCTGAAGGTTCCAAAATCTGAACCTCCCTGCCGGGCTGGGGGAACTGGACACCATCCTCAGAAGCCCACTGCTCACAGTTAGACCACTTCAGAAAGACGCCTTTCCCCAAAGCTCGCCAGATGAGAGCAATTCAATATTTAGAAGGAGGAGAAAAAACAAGGCAATAGTGAATCAGTCTGGATAATCATCTACAACCGCATGTGGGTGAAAAGGTTTTCAACACCAGTTTCAAAGGGACAGGGTCAGAATGGACAGGGTAATGCTCCCCAGGTTGCTCCAGGCCCAAACATTCATGAAGCTCCCTTGCGTCTTACAGATTTCCAAGGGCATCACCCAGGGCTCCTCTGGCCCTCGTCAGCATCCAGCTTGTGGGACCCCAGAGCAGATGCCCAAGGTCTGGCAGAAGAGACAATCACACGGCACAGGCGCCTCGCCAGGGCCTCGGCCCAGGTGACCTCAGGCTCAGCTCCGGGCTCGCCTGAGTGTGCGCTGGGTGGAAGCATGGATTGGCTTTCTCCTTTATCCCCAGGCCACAGTGGCACTTTTTGCTTCTTTTTTGGTGCTACAGCAGAGGGGTTGCCCTGACAACCACATTGAACCTTCTGCTCTTGCGCTTTCCTGCCAGAAGCTCAAGGAGCGGTTTCGAGACCCAGTTCCCGGTCAGTCTTGTTGGCCTCCAGCTTCCAGGGTCTGAATCCTCTGCAGCCCGCTGAACCCTGGCCATGCGTTTCATGTCTGGGCTGGGTGCGGATGAAGGCCACTGCATCCCCTGCAGGGACAGCCTTGCCCGCCTGCTGCGACAGTGTATAGCAGCTCCTCCTCTGTACATGGAGGGGCTGAAGTAATTCTGGGGCTCCCTCTGGTCCTGATGGGGCCTGCAGGGCAGCAGTGGAAGGCCCACGCAGACTGTGATCTGCAGATCCTCACTCTGCCACCACCCCCCCCACTGGATGCTTGGATTCTAGCTCAACTTCGTCAAGGGTTGAGTTGAGTAACATCTCCCCTGATCCCTTTTAGTTTCCCGAAACATGGAATCACTGAGAGGTAATTGAATCCGAAACACAGAATCCTTGAGATCCTGTTAATTTAATCTTAAATGTAAAGGTGGGAAATCTCTGGCCTTTGTGGAGAATTGGGATGTTAATTTCATAAAAACTTAATGTGAACACACCTCTCTAGCACTGTCTATACATGCAGCAGGCAACGAACTGCTGGGGCTTTAGGACGTCTTCCGCTTCCATTTGGATGACTGCTGTGAAAGAGTCATCACAAGCGAATCTGGGACCATCCAAACGACCTGAGGTTAGAAGTCCAGTCTTTCCACATCAGAAAGAGCACTGGGGAGGCCGAGGGCAACGCCAAGGGCGGATGGGGATGAAGGGTGTGCAGCCAGGAGAGAGAGCGCTGTCACGAGCCTCGAAGGCTGACTTCCTCCAGAAAGGAAAAGAATGGAGAGAACGCAATGTGCTTGAGCGGATGGAAAGAAGATTTATACAGCCAGAAGAGGGTCTGCTGTGAACTTGGGATGGAGTCAAGTAAAAAAAATCCACGAAACAAAATGAAATGTGAAACATTGTGTGGGAAAGGAAAAGTCACCGCAGTTGGGTTGTGTGGTTCAGCGGTGGGCAGGTTTTCGAGGTCCTCGGATGAGCCCGGACCTAATCAAGTTGTGCTCCTGCTCCTCTGGGCGTGCGAGGAGACAGTGAAATCGGCCTTCCGTGTGGACAATCAGCAGACAGGCCTGAGAAGCTGATAGGCTCAGAGACTGAGAAGCAAATACCAGCACAATCCGCGTGCAGAGCTGAAGTCGGTACCCTAGGGAGCCGAAGAATTGGGAATCGTAACAGGGCTACCCTGGTTTTCATCACAGCCCTGACAGAACCAATCGACCCTCAGTCATGTGCTTGTATAAATTTGAGAGAAACGTCATCATATTGGATCAGGGTACATTTACGCTTAGAGCCCTTTGGCACCTTCTCACTGCTGTTCCCATTGCATCTAGATCCTTACAGGCATCCAGCCCTGTCCCCTCCTCCCTGCTGCCACCTCTGCCCCAGTGGCTTCCTGGGTATCTGGGAAGTGCTGCTCTTCCTGCCTCAGGGCAGGACACACGCTGCTCCTTCTGCTGCACAAGCTTCCTACACCAACCCCAACTCTGGCCCAAAAGCCCAAGCTCACCCCATTTTAGCTCACATAATGGGATCCCAGCTCCCTGAGGTGAGGTTACGTTTGCCAGTTGTATTTTCCCCTAGTACCGGACTTGTCCTTTGTAGCATTTACAACAATTACAACTGGTGAACTGTGTGACTGTCTTCGTTATCCATCTCTTCTTCTGTTCGTGTTGTCTGCTAGCTGCACTGGGCCGTGTAAATTTACATGAACACTGCAGTTCTCAGTTCATTAGCCCACCGCAGTGCCCTGTGACACGACAGGCGCAGCCCGCATGGTCACAGAAAGTCCTCAGGACAGCGCTGCTCTAGACCTCAGCGCTACCAGCATCGTCTCTCCGTCCAAGGGCCAGGACGACTCTAGCACTTCAAAGGCGCCTCCTACCATTTAGGGTAGAAAGTGCAGGCACTGCCCTTCAGCAACCAACAGCACAGAAAATTAAAAGAGGTAACAAAATTAATACAGACCACTAGCACAATAGTAGACCTAAGTGACTCATGAAGCAGGGCCCCTGCACCCAGTTATTGGAATCCTCTTCCCACTGGTCGTGTGGCCAGTGCTGAGCACTAACTGGAAGTCAAGTGTTCTCAGTCCCTCTCTATTGAATGCATCCTCTGTGCCGGGCCAGGTCTCTCCTCATCTGCACGAGGAGCCCAGGGTGGAAACTGTACTGAGCATGCACACAAAGAAAGAGAGTAAGAGGTGTGATTTCCTTTTCAGAGGATCCTCCCCAGCTCCTGGGAGGCGCTCTCGCATAATTGGTTCCTGTGTTCCCTGGGTTTGAACAAATTCAACCCGGAAATGGAGTCAAATATATTTTTATGCATTCTGGAGATTTAGAACAAAAATCAAGTCAGCTCTTGCAGGACAACAGTGAAACTCGGATTTCCCTCTCCTTACCAGGGGCTCCGCCTCACACCTGATCCAGGGAGCCCTGGAAACAGGACATTCCCGGGCTCAGACCACCGGCGGGGGGAACAGGGCTCTCCCCCAGCTCTTCATCAAGAGCGGCACTTAGCTTAGCTTAGCTTCCTTCCTTTCCTCTCCCTCTTATTCTCCATCTCGGTGATGAAACCACCCAGAGCTGCCTGCTGCACTGTGGGGCAGAGACCCACAGGAGAGCGAAGGCCCCAGAAGCCGGTGCGCCCCAAGAATTGAGCAGGGCCTGCAGCAGCAGAAGTGCACATTTGGGGTCCTCGGGGGACCCGGGGCGGAGGTGACCCCCTTCCCAGGACTGTGTGGGCCACTCCAGGGAGTGCAGAGCCTGCTGGGGACAGTCAGACCCGGACAGCGCTCGCACACGGGCACGCTGGCAGCTCGGGGGTGGCCGGCAGGGCACGGGGTGCCTCAGTCACAGCCATGGTCGCAGCCCAGAGTCCTGGACCTTCAGCCTGCCACTCAGTCTGCACCTGTGTTCGGGCGAGGGGTCATTATGAGGAAACTGAGGCCTTCAGAGCCGTGTGCCCTCCTCTACCTGAGTGCCCGGGGTGACCCCAAGGATTCGCTGGGTTTGTCCCATGGTTACAACGGTGGTGGCCCGAAGTCGGTAAGACGCTCAGCTACACAAAAACAGATCCTGTTTTACAGGAAGAAAGTGCAGGCCAGTGTCGAGTCTGTTGCGGAAGGCTACGGCACCCCAGGCCCTGGGGCCAGTGTCTCCCTGGTGGCCTGGGGTCTCGGTGTCTCCCAAAGACCCCAAGGTCTGCACCCCGGGGTCCCCTGGATCACTCAGGCCCCAGCTCCTTTGCAGTTTCTCTTTCACCGATTGCCCCTTGCTTGTCATCTTATTCCCCCATGCACATAACCAACTGCACAGGCAGGAGAGGGGCTCGGAAAGGGACAGGCGTGCCCTTGGCGCCCTCATGACAGGAAGCCACACTGCCGTTAGGAGACAGTGCAGGAGCAGCCTCCCATGGGTGTGGACTGAGACAGGCGACAGGGGCCTCCTGGCTGGAGAGAAGCAGACCACAGGTCGCCGCTGTGTAACCTCGGCTCCCAGCAGTGCTGGGCAGGGGTGCAAGTCGAGGCCCAGCTGCTTCGGGCGACTGGGACCTGAGGCTCCCGCTGACGAGTCAGCTGTTGAGCAGGGAGTCGGAAATGGGGTCTGGGGTCATTGGGAGGGGACCACGCGTCCCCTAGGGGAGCCCGCAGGGGACTCTGAGCCGGGGAAGGCTGGGAAAGGGGCCAAGAATTGCATCCTCATGAGCCAGGAATGGGCACCCGGAAAGAGGAGCGGAAGAGGAGAATGGGCCAGAGGAGCCACACTCAGGGCAGAGAAGCAGGGGCGCGGCGCCGAGGGAGACGCTGGGGTTGCAGGGCGCGCGGCCGGCCCATGCTGTGCGCTAGGGCTGTGGAGAGGCCCAGGGAAGCTGCACGGCTCTCCAGGGGCTCACTGCTACCTCCGAGGGGAGAGCGCAGGGACGGAGAGCCCCGGGACACCCAGCGGAGGCCCTGGGTGCCTCACCACATGGGACTTGGGGGGCCGGCACCGAGCGGGGTCTGCTAAACCCGGGGGCGTCTGAGCCGTCATCATAGACTGCTCTGTTTCTGACCCAGGAGTTTCCGTCTTTTCCGGATCAGGGAAACCGCAGCAGGCTGACCTGTAAGACCTGAGATCCCTCCTGCAGTTCTTAAGCCCAGGCTTGTGCAGAACCTCCCTATGCCTCCATGGCAGGCGGAGCCTAATCCCCTCCCTGAATGCAAGAGAACACAGGCAGCGGCAGGTGCCACGGAACCCCTGCGGCCAGGTCGCACTCCCGGGGCACCCCGGAGCTCACCCTTGTGCACACAGGCTGCACGGTGCCGTGACGGGCCCAAGCTAGCCACACAGAGACCCCCGGACAGTGCGGAGAGAAAGCTGCCCGACCAGCCCCAGCTGCTCCACTGACGGCAGAAGCCCAGCAATGGCCTCAGGGACTTTCTGCTTCCTGAAATATCTCGGTTGTTCTCAAAGGACAGAGCCATCCAACCAGGAAACGGGTCCAAAGAACAGGCCTGGACCCATGGACAGGCTGGACCTGGGGAGAAAGGCAGCGAGAGGGTCTAAGCCATACTAGTGTCACACAGAAACGAGAGGTGACCAGCCACTGCAGGGCTCCTCCGGCCACTGCAAGAAGCACAGCCCAGGAAGGAGTCTTGCTGAAAACCCGAACCCCATAATCTTGTGGTTGTAACGGGGAAGATAGAGATTTTTTTCAGTGTATTAAATTTTAATTGACAAAAAATCATACACATGGTACACAGCATGATGTCCTGATATGTCTACACCATCAAATGGCTAAATTAAGCTAATTGACATATGTATTACCTCACAAACATTATTCTGAGGGGAGATCATTTAAAATCTACTCTCCGAAGTTTTCAAGTACACATTATGTTTTAATTAAGCACCAGGTCACACGACAGACATCCCGAACATTTTCCTTCTAATTGAATAAAAAAACATTTCATTTTTGTTTGGGTTTTCTTTTTTTTGGTACTGGGAATCAAACGCAGGACCTTGCGCTTGCGAGGCAGGCAGCAGAACCACTGAGCTAAATTCCCAGCCTTAGAAGAACATTTTAAACACGTGAGGGCTGCAATCCACACAAAACAAAGCATGGGGGATGACAAGAAACAAAAACACAAGTCTCTTCAGCAATAAACGGGGTAGGGGGGAAATGGGAAACTCATGAATTAAAAGAAACTTACGCAAACCATCAATCCAACAACATGGAGACATTGTTCCCTGACTCAAACTAATTATAAAAAAGAAAATTATGAAGCCACTGGAGAAATTTGGATAGTGATTGGATTTTTATTAGAGAACGCAGGCATTTTCATTAATTTTAGTCATGATAATGGCTTTGCGGTTCTACAATGGGTTGAAACACATGGAATCGCTGATAATACACTATTTCAACCTACAAAAATAACTGTTCAGACGGCCTGACTGAACATCTTTTAAACAATCCCTAGTCCCTTAGTAATTCATACTGAAGTGTGTGTGATGAGGTCACACAGCTTCCGGAATCTGCTTCCAAACTGTCCAGCTGGGGAGGGAAGTCGCAGTAGAGGTGGAGAGAGGTGCCGTGCGCCACGGCTGGGCCGGGGAGGCTGCCGGACACTCTCTTCTTCTCGTTTTCAGGTTTTGTATTTTTACATGTTTAGAATTTTATGTTAGGGGCCAGGGATTTAGCTCAGTGGTTCCGGCACCTGCTTCAAAACACAAGGTCCCAAGTTCGATCCCTGATACCAAAAAAAGTGTTATGTTAAAAATGCTGACACTAGGGTAAGAGGCCCCAGCACCATCATCTGGAGGGCGTGTGTGTGCATGAGTATGTGTGTGTGTGTGTACATGTGTAAGTCACCTCGTACAACTTTCTGCCAGTCTTTCGCATATGGCTATGGGACTTAGGGGTTCCAAGAATCGTTTTGGTTGACTGTGAATTCATGTGCAAATAAAAATACTGGGGCTAGGAGCACAGGTGCACTCTCTGTGGGTCCTGTTGTTAACATTTTTAGAAACTTCTATTTCAGCGACGCCCCTTCTAGGAGTGCCCTGGGCATGCTGAGGCTTATGTGATGGCTGGCAGCGCCCTCTTGGCCAAGGGACACTGACTCGAGAAAGCAAACACACGAACAGAACCCCGTTCATTGGCTGCCAGGCTCAGGGCAGCCAGAAATGCAGAGACTTTTGAAAAGCCCTCTCCTGGCACCGCAGTCTGCAGCCGTCCCGAGGTGAAGGAGCTGACGATTCCCAGATCTCCGCACAGGCAGGGCTGTCGGAACAGGCCGGCTGGGAAACAGCAGCTGTTCTGGCCGAATCAACAGTGGCCTGTGCTGACAGTGGGGGGCTCAACACTTGGGAACCCCAAGCTGGGAGAACCCCTGTGGGAACCAGAAAGGAGGTGAAATCAATCTGCAGTCACCTCTGCCTTATTTTGAGTGATGCCACAATAATCCCCCCAAATCAAGAATGTGGTTTACAGGGCCAGGGATTTATCTCAGTGGTTCCAGTGCCTGCCTTGCAAGCCCAAGGTCCCGAGTTCAATCCTCAGTACCAAAAAAAAAAGAATGTGGTTTACAGAACAAAGCTGAAGTACAGCACCCCCGTGGCTGTAGGTTGCCAGTGTTGGAAATAAGCCCCAGACTCAAATTGTCAGTGCTGGAAACAGACACGGGGCAAGAAGTCTCAACCAGACAAGGTTTTTACTCCTACAGAAGGTGCAAGCATGAGGTAGCAGGCTCAGGACGAAGGAGGCTGGCCTCATCCCTACCGCAGGAGAAAGAAGTAGCTGACCTTTCCCCGCTGGGCTGAAGGTTCATGATCTATTCCAGCTGCTCTGGTTTAAACGGCACGAAGTGGGGGATGTGAGGGGTGCCGAGGGGAAGGAAGAGCAGGCGAGGGTGTGGGAACAGAAAGCCCCTGGCTGTCCATTGGCTATCTTTGGTTTGTAGCTGTGTTCTCAGCATTTTTCATAACTTAGTGTGTGCAGGAGGGGCCGCCCAGGGTGGACCACAGTCCAAAATGGAGACCCTCTCCTGTCTGTATTTTTGATAGATAAGACCTTGTTTCTTACACCAGGGACGATCTAATCTCCTTGGAAGCTGCAATCATGGCAGGAAACGAGCCTGCCCCTGCAGCTGTCCCGTCCACATCCATTCTGGCAGACTGCAGGCATGGGTGTCCAGAGCCACACAGGGTTCGTTAGGGCTGAACTGCTCCTGTCTTCCACCTGCTACAGGGGCAGTGACGGTGATCAGCCTGATTCAGCCTGAGCCACCCGGACAAGACGGGGCCCCGGGACATGAGACACTGACGCACTTGCTCCTGGACACTCCAGAGCTGCCTCGGCTCTGAGAGCAGCAACACCCACGAGCTGCAAGGAAATCACGTGGCCCCAGCAGAGCCTGAGATGCTCACCGCCTGGCCAGCTGACAACCACACCCACCATGGCTGCAGGCTCCCACCTGAGTGCCCGTGGGCTGGCACCCCGAGTTGCTGGGGAGCCTGAGACTCGTGCACTCTCGGACCACAGCCTCCCTCCCAGCCTTTGGTTAGGGCCCCGTGAACCTCAGGGTGGAGCCCTAGGGAAGGGGACAGGTGGCCGGTGACCATGGCCGCTGCCTGGAGAAACAGAGGGGGCGCCCTCCGCCATGTCACTGCCTGCACCCTGGGCCCCCAACAGCGGGGAGAGCCCGCTGCAGGCAGATGGCACACATGCTGCAGTGGGCACACAGAGCCTTCTGTTGGGGCGTGAGCCAAGTCGCCCCGACATCATCCCAGGAGCCCAACGTCGAGAACAGTGCACACGGGGGCCATGCTGGGACTCGCAATGGGTAACTTTGGGTTGCGGTGTGGGCACTCAGCCTTGTGTGATGAAGTCTGGATACTGAGCAGAAAGGCCTGAGGCGGCACCCCTGGAGGAGAAGGACTGGGGTGTGCAGGGATCTGGATGGCTCCAAAGCTGGGGCAAAGGTCTGGGTGGAAGGCGGAGAGGAGCAGAGTGAGCCGCAGCCTGGGAGCAGGTAGAGGGGAAGGAAGGCCGAGGGCTCCCACCTCACAACCTGTGTGCACAAGGACAGGGAGCCCCTCTCGGCCCCCCTCCATACGGTGACCGACATGCAGGGCCTGGCGCACGCTGGCACTGCTGAATGAAGCCACGCTCCTGAGGCCTCAGCTCAGACGTCACCCACCAGCCCAGCAGGCCTGTCAGACGGCTGGGAGCAGCCTCGGAGGGCGATCTATGGAGAGCTGCAACCTGCATCCATCCTCCTTAGCTTTGCTGTAACTGAGGCCCTGCCCGTTGTTATGGCAACTGTCTCTCAAACAGCCCGGCTGTTTTCACAAACCCTTTCGGTTTCCTCCTGCGCAGAGTCCAGTCCTTAGAGGCAACAGTGGGATGATTTCACTGAACACAAAACACGGTCACCTCTTTAGACTGCGGGTCGGCTGTCCACAGCTTCCCCCTGCGAATCAGCAAGACCCTGCCCGGGACCCCCATGAATATCCCCGAGAACTGGAAATCGGTGCCTGGGGACATCAGTATAACAGGTGGGTCTCCGGCTGGCACTAACCTTCCAGGAAAGCCCACCACCCATTCCTGTCCACAGCACTGAGTCCAAGGTCCAAGACCACCCTGCAAGACTGACACGCAAAGGGTCGCTGCATTTTTTAGGAAGTATTTAGGAATTAGCACACGTGGCTTTGTCAGCAAACATTCACCTTGTGCACCCATTTGACACATGAAAATATTAAAACACTAAAGTCATAATCCCGGCAGTCACGCCGCCTCGGTTTCCGGCAGCCTCTCCCCTCCTCGCTGCTTCTTTCCTTCCCCCTTCCCCCGGCTCCGCTCCTCTCCGACAAGGCAGCCGCCCTCCTGCAGCCTGCTGGCCTCTGCTCCCTCTCTGCTCCCCTCTTGCCTGCAAAGAACACTGATGCATTCAGCACGCTGCCTCTGCTTAGCTGGAAGCTTGATTTCTTAGACTGCAGCAGGAGCCCCAGGGCACACAGCTGTGGGGACTGTAGTTCTACAGATAAGGAAGAGACCTGGGGTGGGTGAGGGTGTCTGCACTTCCTCTTCTTCCCGTCTGAAATAAGCAGTCCGAAGGATGAAATTCACTCGCCTAGGATGGCGAAGGAGCCCAGGTCCTGACCTCACCCCCTCACAGACCGGCCCTGGCCTGCAGACTTCCCTGGCACGCACAGCACGCAGCCTGCTTGCTAAACTCCATTCCTTTCTGCAGCCACACCCAGCCCTCCTGGCCCAGACGGTGGGCGGGGCCCCTCCTCCAGCCCCCGCCCACTCTGCGGCTCCATGCCCAGTTCTGGTGTCCACCTGAGTCCCTGAGCCCTCTGGCCAGTACAGTGAAGGAGTTATGAGTGCCGGGTTACAGGCGTGCAGCACACTGGCACTGGAGGGAGCCTTAGAGTGCAACTTTCCAGGCCAGGGCTGGAGTCTGGCTCTCTCTGACTCCAAGCCCACAGGGTGCACTCCACATTCCCGGGGAACGGGCTGCCTTACCATGGGGTGCGCAGTGTCCAGGCCAGCCTCTGGCTACTTCAGACTGGCCCCGCAGCACGGCTGTCTCTCCATCATCCCTACCAGAGGAAGGAGCCCTCCCCACTCTTGAGGGGGCACTTCCCATGATCCTCACCTGCTGGACTCACTGTGCCAACTCACCTGGCGCTCAGCCCCTCCCGAGCAGCCAGGCAGACCGCTCCTCGTGGGTGAGACCAGGCTAGCATTTGTTTTTCTGTTCTTGTTGCCACAATACCTGGATGACGCATGCTGAGCTTGTGATTAGTTAAAAGCCCGCAGATCTTCCCTGCAAACTAAACTGGAGGTCTGTGACATCAAGCACACGGGGTTTTTTCTGGTGTGTGCCCGCACCTGGCCAGTGACTGGGGACTGGCAGCGCTCCAGGCTGCGAGTAGATCCCGCACGAGCGCTGTGGCTTCAGCACTCCGTCTGGGATTTCTGCATTTACTCTGCTGCAATTCATCTTGCTGGACTTGGCTTGATGTTTAAATTTGCCAACTCGGCACAGGTGGGCAGTGCTAGGAAAAGAACTGGGTTCTCATCTCCCTGATTGGCTGCATGGTGAGAAAACACTCCCATCCTCTCCATGCCCCCTTTGCCAAATGCAGGCCTTTGCTTGTTTCGCAGCTACCCCAAGAAACACGAGGTGATGAATGGCGCAGTTTATAAAGGTTTGGGAAGTCTCCTGCTCTTGCAGTGTCTCTGGCAGTGTCACGCCTGCTCCGAGAGTCCCTCTTCACAGCCCGGGCTTCTTCGTGCTGTCTGCCAATAGCCTGGGATCTCTGCCAGCTCAGGGGCCAGACTGCTGTTGCTCCCATGCCTGGTATTGGCCACGTTTGTTGAGTGACTGTCAAAATGAGCAGCCGAATGAGTGCGCCAGCTGTGTGCATGAAGCTGGGTCTTTCTTGTGACCTCTTTCCTGGGCTTGATTTAGAAGCTTTTGTCTCAGACACATCCACCCACCGTCTTCATCGAGCATCACATAAAACAACTCTAACCAAGGATGGACAAGGGGACTCCACCGCCAGGTACGGTCACCGAAGTGCACTCTGGTCGCCATATCACTTCTTAGGGAATAAGATCAGCTCCTCTTCATCACCAGGGATCTTCTCCCGACTCACCCTGCACTCAGCAGGGCCGGGCTTGGACCCCTCCAGGCCTTGGCTCTAGGGCCTGAGTGTCTGGACACATCCCTGCTGGGCTCCGCAGTGAGGGCAGCTGTCTGGCCTGTTCTTGGCCGATGGTGCCTGGCTCTTCCCGTGTCTGGCCATAGCTGCTCCCAACAGACCATGTGGCTTCTGTCGCAGCACTGTGCTGCCAGCTTGACTCCCTTCTTACTGCAGACAGGATAATCAACTGTTCCGGTTTTTACCTGGATGTCCCCAAGCCTCACGCACTCATGGATGGGGAAGTGGTGGATTGATCCCCACATGAGTGAAAGCGGCTTGCTGAGGAGCCAGGGCCTGGGGCACAGGTGGTCGCTGGGGGCATGGCCAGATGGAGCACCGCCTGCCCCAGGCTCCTCCCTTCACGCGCCTTCTGGCCACCAGCCTGTGAGCTGCTTTCTGCCCAGGCCCTCCTGCCAGTCCATTTCTGGGAGCCAAAATAAACCTGCCCCGGTGTGGGTGCCAGGTGTTGTGTCCCAGGGAAGAGACTGACCGAGACTCCAGGACACCTGAGCCTGTGGCCCAGATCAGGCAAAGGCCCCTTCTAGCTCAGCTCCCCTGAGCTCTTGCTTCTGCCCATGCCCCATCTCTGTACCCTGCACCAAGCCAGCACCTCATGGAGATGAAGCCCCTTTGGAATGTTGTGGTCTGAACTGCCCCCTTCACATGCTGAAGTCCTAACCCCGGTCCATGAGAATGTGGGCTTGCTGGGGAGGGGACGTCTGCGGGGTAACCAAGCTACTGCTAAGCCAACAGGATCAGTGTCCTCGTAAAACTGGGAATTCGGAGCCCGAGACCAGTGCGCAGGGAGACCTCCGAGGGAAGACCTGAAGAGGGAGGAGGGATCCTTCCTTCCACAGGCCAGGCGGCACCAAAGAGGACTGCAGCCCTCAGGAGCCAGGGGAGATGGGGTGATGGGATCTCCCCTCAGCCTCAGAGGGAACAGCCCTGCCGACACCCTGACCTCGAGCTTCCAGCCTGCAGAGCAGGACGAGGGGTGTGAAGCCATGTTGTTCTTGGGACTTGGTTTCAGCTGCCCACCATTGTTTTCCAGAGAAAACTGGCGTTCTGTGAGATCAACAGCTCAGTCTCTTGCTCTGGGTCCAGGGCAGCGCCCCTTGTCCTGTGGTGGCCGCCATGGACAGATGCAGTGCTCCCTGCACCTCGTCTGTCTGGGGTTTTGCATGACACCAAGGCCTTGGTGCGGGAGCCTCCTGCTAGTGTTTCCAGGGGAGAGGACGCAGATCTGCAGCTCTGTGGCACCTGGTAGCCGGTGACATTTGCCGAGAGGGGCTGGGGGCTGCTGGAGAATCCCCGGACCACAGCACCAAAGGAGCCTCTTTAGGAGGAATGCCGCGTTCTGGTTTCATTTTCCAGCATTAGACACAGCAGCAAGCGAGGCAACAGTGGCTTTGGCAGTGCTGGCGTGGCCACGTCGAGTCCTGTCTTTTCCCTCTTTGTTTTCTTGAGACAGGGTCTCCCTATGTAGGCTGAGTTTAGGCTGGTCTTACACTATGTAGCCCAGGGTGGCCTTGAACTCCTGGTGATCCTCCTGCCTCAGCCTCCTGCATGTTGGAATTATAATAGGCATGCACCACCACACCCAGCTCCGTGGGCATTTCTGTGACAAGTTAGGCAAAACAGGCTGTGGCTGCTGGCCAGATGCCCTTGGGCTGCTTCCCTTGGCCTTGCTGTCCAAGCTGCTGCCCAGAGACTTGAAGTGTCCATACCAGCGGGCCACCTAGAAGATCCAGGACTTCACACAGTCATGAGCGGCTCCTGGGCATCATGGCCCAGAGTCCTCGAAGCTCCCTGCTCTCTTCACTTACTGCTCTGCTTGGGATGGTGCTGCCCTGTGGCTAAGGACCCAGCCAGAGTGCAATGGTCGGTGCTGTGCAGCTGTCCGCAAGCGGGGTTCCTGTCCACTCCAGGCTTCAGTCCCACATGGCCCCGTGGCCATCCCTGAAGAATCAGCCCAGATCCCTGCACTGCCGCAGGCCTCCGGGGCTCGTCGTGCCAGGCCAAGCCTGTGGCCACCACGCCCCTCTGCCCCTGCGTCGCTGTTTCTGAGTCACATGGCGCTGCTGGAGAGGGCGGTGAGCGACAGTGACCATGTCTCACAGCGACGCAGTCCTGGAGCCCCGGGCCCATGCCGTCAGGCAGGCCTACTTCCTCTCCTCACTGCCATCCCGAGCTGGACAGTCGCCGGCCTCTGCCCTGGCTCTGAGCTGTGCCAGGAGCCTCCCATCCCACAGGCTTCCCCCTCTGCTCAGCTGGAAGGATTCTGGGTGACATCCACTCCTTAAAGGAGGAGAGGTCCGTTCTGGTTCACCTTTTCAGCCCATGACCTTCTGGCTCCAGAGCCGAAGGTGTGGTCCCCGGGCCTGGACACAGAAAGAACACAGCCAGCACACTGACCGACAAGGATTAAACCTGCCAGGCCAATGTGATGTCCTTCTTCGACAGAGAAACCTATTTGGTGACACCAGAAGCAATGGTTATCAGATACAGTGGCTTCGGTTAAGTCTTAAATTCCAGCCTACACAACAGTCAAGTCTAAAACCTTAATTGAATTCTGCTGACTAGTGGAAACAAGCTCCAAAACAGACCAGAGGCTCAGCAGAACTTCTTTTATTTTTCATTTTCTGGTGATACTCAGAAAGGAATCTAGGCCTTTTACACTGAGCTACATCCCCAGCCCTTTTCTATTTTTTTTTAAAATTTTGTCACAGGGTCTCACTAAATTACTAAGTTGCCCAGGCTGGGCTCAAACTTGTGACCCCCTGCCTCCGCTTCCTGAAGAGCTGGGATGACAGGTGTGCACTTCAGGATCACTTTTTGAGTAAGAAAGAGGAATGATAAACCCTTTCCTTTGAAGAATTGGCAGAAAAACATGCTTCCCACCTGCCCGCCTACAGTAAAATGTAGAACTCATTCAACAGATATGTATCCACCCTCCGTCCTGCTCAGGAGACACCGAAGTGAGATTTGAAGGCACGACTGCAGGATAGGGAGATGGCCGGAGCTGGGCCAGATGTTTCAGTGAAGGGGGCAGAGTTGGGACAGAGGCTGCGGTGGGGTCAGAAAGTGACCTGGGAGAACCCGGGCTAACCGGGCTCAAGGGGGAAAGTTTGACAGCAGGAAGGGCCAGAGGAGGGTTCCAGGGGAAGGAGGGGCCGTGCGGTCGAAGGCTGGCTCCTCCCACTCACCCCCTGGACCCCAGCCTCGGTCACTCTTACAGGAGCTGCTGGGCCTGAGGAAGGTGGCTTCAGCCTGACACCAAAGACTGAGGGAGAGGGGAAGGAGCAGCTTGGGAGCCGTGTGGGTGTGGGCGTGGAGCCCAAACGCCCTGGACAGGGAGCCACTGTGGACTCTCCCGACCCAGGCTCTCCCGCCCATCCCAGCCATCAGAAAAGCACTGCCCTAGACAGCAGAGTGGCATCTGGCTTCGTCACCCCCAGGGCCACCCAGTGTCCCCAGCAGCCAAGGGCCGCACTCTTGGGCAAAGCCCAGGCAGGAGGTCGGTGACCCAGGCCCACAGCGGCGAGACCCAGGGGTGCGCGGCTCTCCCCGATGGCGGGCTCTGCAGGCCTGGAGCTGACAGCAGCAGGAACCTGAGGGCTGCTTACTCCATCCCTGTCCTCCAAGGGAATGGAGACAGCGCTGCTCAGAGAGGCAAGGGGGGTTGGAGCTGAACAGCCCCAAGGACCAGGCATTCGGGACCCCTGCTGGCAAGGTTGCCCTGCTGCCAGACCAGGAATGCCTGCTGGAGGAGACGCAGTGCACACACATGTGTTTTGCCAGCCCATGGCAACTCTCACACTCACACACGTGTGTGCGTGCACACACACATGCACACGCACACCCCCATCATGTGCTCCCGACCACCAAGGCAATGCTCTGGATCAGTACTTTGTTCTTCTCAGCTGGATTTTTGCTCCCATTTGTCCTGGCCAGGACCCTGCAGAGAAGCGCCACACTCCCTCAGGACCCTCAGCCACCGACACGTCCGAGTGAGCGCCATCCAGGGCCCTCCTCATCCTCACCCTGATGCTGCCGCTGGTCCATATCACGTGGCAACTCACTGAAAGTGAGGGCAACACAGAATGGCCCCTATGACTGTCACTGTGGCTTGGGAAATTCAGAGGTGAACCCAGTGTTGTGCGAGCTTTCACAGACAGCCCTGGGGTTTAAAAAGCAAACCTGGGTTTATGTGGAAGAGAATCCAGGCCAGCATGCACCTGTGGTCCCAGGCACTCGGAAGGCTGAGGCAGGAAGATCCCTTGAGCCCAGGAGTTTGAGGCCAGCCTGCGCACTAGAGCCAGAGCCTCTCATTAGGAAAAAACAAAGAAAACAAAGAGGAGGCATTTTGGGTCCTAGAGGGTGGAGAGACCTGTTCCGAGCTTAAAGGGGAGCTCTGGCTGATTTATGGGCACGGACTTAGTCTTTTAAAAGTAGCTCATGTATCTTTCCTCCTCCATCTAATCTACATTATGTTCCTCATTAACTTCCATTTTAAGGTTCATGATTCCAATGCCAACACAAACGGTCAGGAAACAGTTACAACTTTTAAAAAGCTAAATATCGATGGATCCTCCACGGATTGGCTTTTGCCAGCATTCATGTGCTAAGCACCCAGGGCTTTGTCTTTAGCGTCACCAACTCTTAGCTCGGGGTGGGGTCGGGCTGTGGCTCCTAGGTCTGCTCCGAGACAGCCTCCTGACAGCGAGGCGAGGCCGGAGCGCTTCCCCACCACATCCCACCGTCCCTCTGCGCCCGCCCCACCGGCACCGAACCGCAGGCCCTGGACGGAGCCACTTCTGAGAGCAGCTGGGCCGGAACCACAGGCCCCGGACCAGGACCCCAGGCGCTGAGGCCCAGGAGGAGCCGGCGCCCAGCAGGGGCCGGAGCAGGGGCCACACCCGCCGGCCGCAGGGAGAGAGCGCCAGTCCCGGCCCACAGGCCACCGCGCGTGGGGACAGGGCCCGGGTCGGGCCGGCCGGTGCGGGCGTGGGGTCTGGTGTCCCCGCCCCACCCTCCGGCGGACCCCGCGACCCCGCCACTCACCCGCGTCCGGGCCGGCGTCCGTGTCGCTGCCCGTGAGCCAGGTGGACTCGGTGTCGCGCGTCCAGCTCTCCAGGTAGCGCGGCTCCAGGGCGTCGGCCCGGCTCCCCCCGCAGCCCATCCTCGGCCTCAGCCTGCGCGCGGCGACATCGCGACCGCGCGGCCGCCTGCGCCACCCCGCGACCGCGCCGCCGCCGCCCGCGCCCTCCCCCGTGCCCCCCAGCGCCCCTCCTCGGGGCTGGAGCTGAGAGCCCCCAGCACAGGAGAGGGGCCGACCGCTGTTCCCAGCGTCTCCCCTCCATCCACCCACTCACCCACCCACCCGTCCTTCCTTCCTTCCAGGGACCAGAGTGCTTGGAAGGGGGCCCCACACCTCTGGCCACTTGTTCCAAAAAGGTGGAGACCCACAATCCCCGCTGCTGGGGCGACAGTGTTTCCTCTGAGAATTAAGGGCTGGTCTGCATGCCTGTCCTGGACATTTGGGAGCAGGCGGGCTGGGTGCTTGTGGCCGGGGCTCCTTCAGCTCTGCTCTGAAAGCCAGAGGACCCTGCGGAGCAGCACCAAGCCCTGGCTGCACAGCTGGGAGGCAGCTGCTCCCTCCTCGCCTAGGAGCAGCCTTGCCTGGGGAACCTCAGGTCCACTGGGTCCAGACCCAGAGCCTAGACTCAGGCAGGCTAAGATCAGCCATCCCGAAGAGCCAAGAGCAGGCATAAAGGAAAGAAAGGTCCTTAAAGCAAGGAAAGAGATTGGAAGAATAAATCCTCACGCCGGACTGTGTGGAACAGAATTCGCTGTTGACTATCCAGCGCACGGCTTCAGAGGACATATTCTAACCCCCACGTGGCAAATGTGGTTCTGGTATCTGTGCCTGTGATCCGCTGTGACAGGCTGTGGTGTGCACACGCGTACACAGAGTTGGAGCTGGTCAGGCCCACATCAGTGTGGATTCACACGGATGACACCCATGACCAAGTTCAGAGCACCGCCAGCACGTGCTGGGCTCGGGAAATGCTGGCTGAGGGAACCATAAAGTAGCTGTGGGGAGAGATTCCACTTCCTTGAGGTGCAATTTTGGCTGCAGAGGGTCAGGTCTAGGTGGGGCTGTGCTAGGCACCATGCAGGGTGGCAGGCACAGGGAGCACAAAACCCAGGCCAGCGCCCTCATGCTCATCCAGAGCCCTCTGGGGCACCAGGCCAGGCTGGCTTCCCGGCCCCAGGCCTCTGCAGCCTGGCTCAGCCTGAGGGGTGAGGGGCCTCGGTTCCCTCCGCTATTCAGTTATCCTCACATGGAAAGCACAGTATCCGCAGAGGTTGCAGGCAGCCACTGGGGGCCCTGCAATGTATCCCCTGTGGATAAAAGGGGACCCCCGCACTATTTTGGTTGGATCTGGGGTGCCTTGCGAGACTCTTGTCAACTAATAACCAGCTGAACTGCGGGCCTAATAAGAGCCGCATTACAAATGCTTTCACTGTCACATGGCTACGAGTTTGAAACTCCAGAGAGAGGTTTCACTAGAAAAACAAACTGAGGAGGCACCGTCGTATAAAAGATGGATGAAAATATCTCTCTGTCCCCATCAGTCCCACCTGCAATGCTTCCCTCAGAGCTCCAGGTCCTAGTTCCCTCCGCCACCTCCAGCTTGCTCCTGTCCTGGGAAGCGCGGGGCCTCTGTCCCAAGTTTTACATCCCGGCCCTGCTTAGCAGTCTTCAGCTGTGTCCAAGCCTCAAAGGACAGAGATACCGTCCACATTTGGCACCAAAGGGCGCTGCTATCAGCGAGTGGGGAGGAGTAAACAACCATCATTTCTCCTCATCACGTTTGAATTCAAAACAAGGGATTTATAGGTACCAGTTGAGAATGGGCCCATCTGACATTTGCCAGTCAGAGAGAGGGGGAAGCCCGGTAGACTAGGGGTGCCTCAGTGCCCCTGGGTTGGGACCCTCAGAGCCAGGCTTCAGCGCAAGCCTCCTAAGGTCCTGGGAAGAGGAGGGTGGAGATTGGGCTGAAATAAAGTGGGAACGAGGAGCTCAGAGACACCAGGGTCCCACAGCCAGGCAGGGGGAGGGGCAGTGGAAACGTGGTTATGTGGCCTGGAGCAGCCTGGGGCACCTGCGGAGGGAGAGGTCAAGCAGGCAGCAGACGTCAGGCTGGGGTGCCACAGAGCCCCTGGCTGGGCAGCAGATGTGAGGACCTGCACATCTCCAAAAGCCAGCCAAGGACAGCGAGGCACACCATGAGCAGAAAACCAGGAGAGTGGCAGGAAAGTGAGAGGGAGAAGGCTCAGCTGCACCTGCTCAGTTCAGCTGTGTGGCACAAATGACATTAGGGAGGTCAAGCGATAGTGGACTGGTGGGACTGAAGCCTGCATCAGCTTTCCACTACAGTGACTAAAGGCCTGAAAAAGCACCTTGTGGGTGGAAGAGTTCTCTCGGCTCATGGGTTCAGCAGTTTCACTCAGACATCACCTGGCTTCATTGCTCCTGGGCCTAGCATGAAGCCAGGTCGTGGTGGACAGGAAGCAGAGTGCGCAGGGAACAGGTAGGGTCAGGTTGGAAGAGGCTGGTCTTCAGGGTGTGACCTGGAAGGGCGTTCTCCCTTGACTCTCTGCCTTCTCTCGTGACTCGCTGCTTCCTGTCTGCCCTGCCATGGACTGTTTCGCCTCTCCCATTCCACTCTGCCTTGGAGCCAGCCAACTATGGACTGAAACCTCTGCAAACTGTGAGCTAAAATAAACCTCTCCTCCTTTAACTTTGGGTGTTGAGTATTGGGTCTCAGTGACAAGAAAGTGACTAATACATCACTGTTATTCCAGAGCCTGGAAGACAGAGCTGCCAGATGCATGTTCCAGTGAGGCAGATGCATGAGGTTCGGCCAGCACCAGGAGGAGGTGACAGAGGGCAAGAAGGTGACTGAAATGGGCCCCACGGAGGCAGGCTGGGTGCAGGGCTTGGAGGAATGGGAAGGGTGTTGTGAGACCCAGAATCCTGTGGCCCCATGAGGGACCAAGTTAGCAGGCTAGAGGGAGTCTTGTTCTACCTGCTTACCTCAGTTATCTGTAGAGTGCCCTGAAAGGCCAGGTTCTGCAGAGAAGTCTGAGTTTCTACAGAGTTCTGTGCTGAACATGACCCAGCTCACCACCCAGTCCTCTTTCTACCCCAGTTCTGTTCTGCTTTCTGGGGTCCTCATGGGCCCACAGTAGCTGCCCTCAACCACCCTGCTGTCCTAGGGTGATGTGTTCCATGCCCATGGAGCTCACTTCCACTGCAGGCTCCAGAAGTAGCTCAGAGCCTTGGGGGAAGAGGTGCAAGTGTCTAGGTGCCCAGCAGAGAGGTTAGGAGTTAGGATGGGAGCCCCAGATGGCTGCGTCTGTGGCCCTGAATTCCTCAGGCACAGGGAGGACCAGGGCTGGGGAGCAGAGTCAGGGCCCCTCTGCCAGGCACTGTATTGCTCTGAGCGGAACTGTGAGGATTTCCTGACACAGAAGATGGCTGCTGGACCCCTCAGAGTCAGTGTGGTCCCCAGGGTATGCATTTGCACAGCTGCCATGTGTGTGCTAAGCTTCTCCAGGACAAGACCAAGGTCTCAGGGGTCTTTGAACGTCTTCGTCAGGGCTCAGCTCAGTGCCTACCGTCGGCACTCATCGGTCTTTCTTCACGCGTGGATGACGGGAATACAGGACGTGGGTGAGGACATTCATTTCAAAGCTCCACTCTGGATTTGATGCTTGAGCCTGCCCCTTCCCAGCTGGATGGCCCTGTACAGATTGCTGAGCTACTCTGTGCCTCAGTTTCCTAGCTGTGTGTGGGGCTAACTGTGCAAGTGCAAAGGACTTAGAGAAGTGCCTGGCACATGGAGGCCACTCAGTGCTGTCACCGTGCTTCTGGGGTAAGGGACAGCAATGCCATCTTTCTCCCTGAAGGAAGATGTCTCTGAAACTTTGACATGTTTCCACACAAGACAGTGTTGGTGCATCTCCTTGGCACACTGCTAAAGACTGAGAAAAAGAGACCTTTCTTTTCCTTCCTTTCTTCTTTCCTTCTGATGTTACTACTGACACTCTTTCTGCAAAGGGAATTCCCTACCCCCACTCCTACGTCATCCGATGCGCAGTACAACATCCTGGGTTCCTTTCCATGGAATCCCTCCCTGGCTGTACCTCACTCCATAGACTGCCAGAAGTTTTGAGCCCTGGTCAGCTGTTGGTGTTTACCAACCAGGAAATGGTAACAGAAAGTGGAGCATCCCAGAGTCAGAGTCCAGTTATCTCCACGGGGCCGAAGTCTTTGTCTGTCAAGCACTGAACTCTGGTTACTGGCACTCTGCTTCTACCAGTTCTCTACTTGGATTGAATTTTCTTCCAAGCCTTGAGGAATAAATGGGATACATTTTAATAAATTAAATGTAAATGTGTGTCTTAGTCACTTGACACCCACAGCTTAAAAGCAGGAGAGGTTTATTTTGGCTCCTGGTTAACTAGCTCCAAGGCAAGGTGGCAGGGCAGAGGGGCGTGGTGGAGGGCTGCTGCTCAAGGCATGGCCGACAGGAAGCAGAGAGAAGGGAGGAGGGAGATGAACCCTCCAGGTCGCGCCCCCAGGCCCCACCTCCGAGCAGCAGTCAGCTGTAGCCCGGTGATGCAGTCTCCTGCCACATACCCAGGCTTTGGAGGGATGCCCCAGACCTCAACCCTGACAATGCGTAACACTGTACTAGATGTGAGGAGTTATCAAATCTGTTCAGAATGTTTACTTTGACTGCATGAATTGGTCACCCTTTTCCATCAAGCTTGGAAGCAACAACAACAGACTCCTTAAGGAGCAGAGGGTTGCAGCAGATATTGGAAAGCTGAGCCCAAAGTCTCCAGAGTGACAAAGTCAGTTACGCCTGAGAAACACACCTATGTGATGGGTCCTCAGGAAATGGTGCCTACGGCTTCAAGGCCCCGATGCTGGGTACCACTGTGGCCTGTTCCTATGGAACTGGAATGAGGCCAGGAGGGCTCTGAGCCACATGCCAGGGTCTTTCTGTGGCCTGGCACCCAGGGCTCTTCCCTGTACTAGGAGAAGAAAGGGGACCTTTTATGGACGGCTGGCAAGAACCCGAGCTCCTGTGTGAGCAGCCTCCTGGAAAGGGGTGCAGAGAGCTGTGCTGCCTCACACATGGCTGTTACCCAAGTCAAAAAGTGGCCCAAATGGGGCTCAGCCGCAGGCACAGCGCTGGACAGCAGTGCAGATCCTCCTGAAGTGCAGCCCAGCTCATACTGCGCAGCTCTCCGCATTCAGGGAGCATCCAGACCCCGAGGCCCGGCCTGCAGAGGACACCAGGGGCTCCCACAGAGCACCCCTGAGCACCCCAACCTGGCTGCCTGAGGAGGCCCGAGGTAGTACCCCATAGCACTCAGGAGGCTGAGGCAGGAGGATCACCATGAGTTTGAGGACAGCCTCGGCTACATAGTGAGACCCTGCCTCAAAAAAACCAAATAAGTAAACAAATAAGTAAAGAATAGCTGCATCGCCCAGGAAATGAATTACACACATAGATTCGCCAAATGTCAGAACAAACAGAGTGGAAATAAGAAAAGGAAATAAAAACAGTAAAATGGGGAGAAGACAAGAGATTTTATTTGGTTTAAGAGCTTAGAAAAGGTGAGAGGAAGGCATGCAGAAAAGTGGAAGGAAAGAACAGAAAGAAATTGATGTTACTGTGGATCACTACACAGGAAACGAAATTCCAGTGTGGACCTAAATCCTGTCCAGCTAATTCCCCTGCCCTGGGAGATCTCTCAGCCGAGCTGTTCCCATGAGAAGCGCGGCCAGCTCCGAGGCCGATGCCGGACAGACTTCACAAGTGCTTCAGGACCTGGAAGCTCTGCCCGCGGCACTTGATCAGACCCGGGTCAGGTCGGGGCTTGGCAGGATGGCGCCGCTGTGTGCCTCGTTTCTCTCTGCTGCCTTTCGGGCAGCACCAGCTCACCGACCGACGTGGGTGAGACCCAGCACGATTGGACACGAAGACAAGGGCCGATCGAGGCACAAGCACAGAGCCACGCTCCTGCAGGAAACTCCTCCGCGGACTCCGGAAACCCAGGAAGGACGTGGTGGACCTCACGGGCCTCACAGCCCTCACCCCCTCGGCGTCACCTGTGTCCCCTGACACTGCCCTGGGTGAGCTCCCAGCACGGAGCAGAGGAACCTCACGTCATTTGTGAAAGGTCACTGTAAAGGCCAGGCAGAGAAGGACTAGAGCTCTGATACCGTGGTCCATAAACGTGGGCTCTTGCTTCTTTTTGTTTGTTTCATTTGTTTTTGAGACAGTGTTCCGCTGTGTGATCCTCCTGCCTCAGCCTCCTGAGTGCTGGGATGACAGGTGCGCACCCCCACACCTGGACTACTTCTCTTTAAGCAAAAGGAAGAGCAGATAGCAACGTCTCCTTGGGCCTGGGGAAGAAGCGTCTCTGATTTCTGACACTACCTTCACCTGTAACCTGTGGCGATTCTGACAGCGTGTCTCTGTCCGTGCCTGCTGTGGTTACGACGCGCTTTAGGTCATTTACTAACAGCCCCACCTGGATGCAGGGATCATTAACTCAGGGGCCAGGGATTTCTGCAGCTCTGAAGGTGGGAAGTCCGGGACCCAGGTGCCGGGGGTCAGTCGGGTAAGGCTGCCTTCCGGCTCCAGGACGGGGCCTTCCTCTCGTGGTGGGAGGTGTGGGAGGGACAGCCAGCTTTCCTCTTCTTTCTTTTTCCTCTTCTTCCTTCCTCCCCCTTTCCTTCCCCTCTTTTTCTTTTTTTAGTGCCAGGGATTAACCCCAGGCCTTCACACTGAGCTATATCCCCAGCTCTTTTATTTTTTATTTTGAGACAGGGTCTTGCTGAATTACCCAGGCTGGACTCGCTTCTTCTATCTCTTTAGGAGGGCTCTAGTTGTCTTCATTAGATTGGACGGAATCCCTCCTGACTTATGCCTTTCCCCAAAGGCTTCCTTCTCAGTACCGTCCCACGGGGGACCAAGCTCCCCCATGGGACAGTGGGGACAGACCCCGAGGCCCCAGCAGAACAGGAATCGGAGCACGGGAATCTGGATTAGTGTGAGAGCCAGCTGTGCTGGGAGAGTGGCCTGGAAAGAGGAGGGGACACAATGTATGTGGCTGGCGCCCTTGGCAGGACACGGCTGCCGCACGGTGCCAGCGGAGAACTGGGATCTTTCTCCAAATGCCAAGCAGGCAGCTCTTTGGGGACACCGGGCAGCTGCTTTCCCCAGCATCAGCCAGGCCGGGGTGCAGGTGGCCGTCTCATGCACGTCCCCGGGGGACAGAAAGGGCCGTACCACTCACCCTCCCGCCGCTGCATGTCGTCACCGTGACAGATGCTGGGGCGGGGAAGACACAGTGGGGAGACCGAGGGCGCCAGGAGCCAGCTCCTCTCCTCTCCTCTCCGCCGGGCCTCGCACACCAGCGAGGCTCAGTTTGCTCTTTGCTGCTTTTCAGTCACCAGAGAGGCACCTGCCTGATCCCAGGTGAACGCTGTGCCTGCCTAACGTGAGCAGGGCCTGGGGAAGGGGCCGGCAGATGCCAGGGCTCCCGCCCCAAACGCCAGACAGCCGAGCTCCGGCGACCTGACTCCACCTGACTCAGGATGATCAGCTCAAGGGTGAGGATGGGCTTTTCTGCATTGCGTTCCCCCTCACACAAAGCCCATAGCTGATGGTGCTCAGCCTTGCGTGTCCCAGGCCCCAGGTGACAGCACTCCCACATGGATTACCTCACCCTCTCTCGGCAGTGCCAGCAAGTGGGCACTGTCACCAGCCAGCGTGGGTCCTTGCCTTAGCGCCGATGGGAATCAAAGCACAAATACGCAGGAAGGTGGGTTCCCAGAAAGTAGAGGAAATGAAGGGGCACAGGTGGGACAAAGAGCAAGCGGGCCCCTCACAGGGAGTGAGAGCAGCGGGGAAGGGCTCAGGCGGGCACAGGTGGGTGCAGTGTGGTGTGCGGGTCCATCGGGGCCCCGCAAAGGCAGGAGCTGGCTTTTCAGGGTTGGCCGAGGCAGGACGGGCTGGTGCGTCCTCATCTCAGCCCTGGTGTCCGCTCCGGAGGAGTCCTTGTGGCGGGTGGGGTGACTCTGACCCCCTCCCAGGAAGTGGCTGCTTCTGCCAGGTCCTCCCGGCCCAGGGATCCCAGAGGGGACAGCACCGGAGGCGCTAAGTGATGCCGTGAGAGGGGCTGGTCCACTGTCCCTGAGACTCCCGACAACCAGTTACTCCTGGCCTGGTGTCCTGTCTTGAAGGCTGGGTGGATTTAGGGGCCACAGACTTTTCAGCCACTTTTAGCCAGACTCTCCCTCAACAACTGACGTGCCTCTGCGTGGAGCTGAGAATTCGACGCACCATTTGGAAAACGAAGGTCAGGCTTCGTTCTAATTTCAGTTACCTGTTATCTGTATCTGTAGGCCTGAGCAGGTCATGAGTTTTAGCAAAAACTGCTTTTAAGTCCCTGAGTGCCTCAGAAGAAAACAAAAATTGTGCCCTTAATGAACTACAGCCTGAGAGCCTGGGAGTGAGTTTGTCCTCCGCCCCTGTGCAGGTCTCTGGCTGCGTCATGACTACGTCTGTACTAAGAAGAGCCCCTTTCCATAAGGAGAGCCTTGAGTCTCGGGGGTTACGGACTCATCTGACACAGCCCTGAGCACAAGCGCCAGCGGCTGAACCAGGTCTGCGGGACACCAGAGCACATTTCTGGTGGGGCCCAGTCCCTAGCTGGTCTCCCGGGCTGCTGCCTGCATGGGAAAGGGGTTGTGTGTCGCAGTCGAGGACCCCTCGAGGACAAGCCCCCTGGGGAGTCCTGGTGAACCCTCTGTGAGTCATGCAAGGAAAACAGGTTCCTTCTGAGGACCTTGGGAGGAGCCCCAAGCAGGGTCTGCACTGTGAGGAGCCCTACTCGGAACAGAAAACAGAAGAGCCACTGGGCAGATGGTGAGCAATGCTCTCCGCAATTCAGAACCCGCTCCTCAACAGCCACGTGGCCAATCCAGGCCCACACCATGAACACAAGAATGGTAATTTGAATTTTTCCCATTATCTATGTTGTGTGAGGTACTATCCTGGCAGCACTGGGAAGAAATGAGAGAGTACAAATTGTGTGTGGGCTGCACGGATGTCTGAATGATCTGCAGTGTTGATTCTCCCTCCTGACAGATTATTTTCTAAGGTTGAATTAAAGGATGTGCATTTTAAACTCTCAGCTACCATCAAGAAACTCACTTCATGAATTTCGAAGAACGGCTGCTGTCACGAAGGGCAGAGGGCAGAGCATTCCACCCTTATCAAAGCATCTCAAATAAGAACAGAACTTTAGGGCCGGGGATTTAGCTCAGTGGTTCTGGCACCTGCCTTGCAAGCACAAGGTCCTGAGTTCGATCCCTGGTACCAAAAAAAAAAGAATAGAACTTTAGAGAATTAAAGAAAGAGAGGGAAAGACAGACAGACAGAGAGAGAGAGAGAGAGAGAGAAAGGAAGCAAGCAGGTGAGCACCTGACTAAGCTCTGTGGCAGCAGGCTCTGCACCTTCCCCTGGCAGATGTTCCAGGTGAGGAGGTGAATTAAAGGTGAGGAGGTGAATTAAAGCTAAATTGTTCAAATGCAGGCAACTACACCTGCACAAAGGCCAGGTAGGCTCTGTCGCAGGAGGGACCGAGAAGCCCTGAAGCAAGATTTTAGGAAAGAAGCTTGCTTACTGCCTTAGCCACTCTCCTGGTCGCTGAGATCCGACACCCACAACTTAAGGAAGCAGAGGTTTACTTTGGCTCAGGTCTCAGCCCACAGTCAGCCAGCTCCAAGGCAGGACGGCAGGGCAGAGAGCCTGGCGAAGGAGGGCTGGACAGGAAGCAGCGAGAGAAGGGAGGAGCCCGAGAAAGATGCCTTCTAGGCCCTGCCCCAGGCCCCGCCTCTTCCAACCAGACCCCGCCTCCCACCGGCCAGTCGGCTGTGAGCCCCCAGAACCCAGTCCCCTTCCTGAGGTCCTCCCTGTTGATTCAGGATATGATGCGTGAAAATATTGTATCTCCCAGCCTGTCAGATGTCCGATACTCTGAGCTCATGTTCTCTAGAAGCCGAAGAATGAATTCTAGGAACAACGGAGGTGAAGAGTGGGAAGATATTTACTGAGAGGAAAGCTCCTGAGAGGCAGGAGGTACCCCAGTGGGTAGCTGGGGACCCCACTCCACAGGGGAGTTTTATAGAGCAAAACCCACGTGGGTACAGCATGGGCCTCAGCCATGAGCACCCAATAAGGTAACAGGTACAGTAATCGGGAAACAAGTCACGTGACAAGTGTGGATGGAGAGAACAAAGATTCTCCTAGGAAGTGGTGGGTCACCCGCTGGGGTGGCCGATGTCTATCTAGACTTCATGAGGCCCGGGGTTTGTCCTCTGAGGGAGTATGCAGGTCTGGACATCTCATCTTCATCTTGAGGCCTGGTCCCCAGCAGATGTGTCTCCGGCCTCAGGTGTGATGTGTTTCACCTTTGCCAACTCTCTCGAGGACTAGCCCTGTCCGACTGCCTGTAAGAGTTCTGTCCAACTCAGTGGTCTGTAATGCTGTGAGCACGGGAGACTTTGCACAAGGCAAGGCCCTGCTGTCACAAGACGAGACTTCTCAGGCAGCCTGGTGCTGGTTACTCAAGGCCCCTGCCCTCCTGTGCAGTCTCTGGACTCCTCGCCTGAGCCCCAGTCCCATAAAGCACCGGAAGTTAGGAAGTCACTGCACACAAAGCTGGGGGGCGAAGTCACAGGCGTCCCTCCTGCAGCGCTCTTCTAGCGGGGCCAAAGCTGTTTGGGAAGGGAAGAGACACTCTCTTGCCCCTCCTGGGCCCGACAGGAAATCCACTGTGCCTGGTGCAGACCACAGTAATGGTTTGAATTAAGAAGAAGGAAAACTAGTTCTCAGAACAAAGAGTAATGTGGCTTTTACCACTTCCTCGAAGAACTGACTTCCCAAAGCCAAGAGAAAAGCAGGGAGAGGAGTTGGACCCTTGGTCACAGCCCAGGCAGGAGGCAAGAGAGGTTTATTCGCAAAGGAAGTGGCAGTGAAGACAGAAAAAACAGGTGTGCTTGGGACTCATCATACAGGTCAGGAAGGCTTGTGCTGGTGGACTCGATGCACACACCTGTGATCCCAGCTCTCAGGAGGCTGAGGCAGGAAGACTGCGAGTTTGAGATGAGCCTGACCTCCATGGTAAGACCCTATGCCAAACAAACAAACAGAAAGATCTGCTGGTATCTGGGGTATCTGAGTTAAGAAAGAGGGAGAAAACAAGAATGACTTTCTGATTTCCACTCGCCTGTCTGGATGGCTGAGGAGTAAATTTAGAGGGACGGAATGAGGGTTCTGCTGTGGGCACTTTGGGAAACACACAGCAGCTGGGTAGAGAAACGGGGATCGGGGTCGGGGCCGGGGCCGTGGTGCAGCAGCACACACCCGCCATCCCACCACTTGGGAGGCTGAGGTAGGAGGGTCATGAGTTTGAGGCCAGCCTGGGCCACACAGACTGACTCTGTCTCAAAATAAAGAATGTCCTGCATGGAGGCCCTGAGGGAGATACTCTGCAAACTGCAGGCAGAGGCAAAGGAACCTGGAAACAAAGCTGTGGTGTCCCAGAAGCCACTGGGACAGCACCTACCAGGCAGGGGTGTGTGCCAGCATGCCCAGTGTGCCCCGGGGCTGCGGAGTGGCCATGAGGTTGGGGAGAGGACCGGACAGCCACAGGGCTGTTTGTTTTTGGAGTCAGGATCTTGCCCTACAGTGCAGGCTGGTCTCCAACTCATAGTGATCCTCCTGCCTCAGCCTCCTGAGTGCTGAGACTACAGGCATGCACTGCCACACCTGGCTAGCCCCAGAATTGTGAAAGCTGATTAAGTTTTAACTGGTTTAGCAAACTGAAATAAATGCAGCCTAAATCAGTAGTGAGGAAGCTTCAAACCAGCACAATTTACACCTCAAAATCCTGCAAACTCTCAGGACTGGGAGGGCCCAAAGACAATGAATGTGGAGGTCACACAGGGCGCTGGGAACTGGCATTAAAGTGAAGAGAATGTGTGGAAGAACTCAGAAAGCCACGACACCTGAGAAGCCATGTCCTGCCCTGAAACTTCTCGCTGCCATCCTTGTCGAGTGGAAGACTGGATTTGTTCTCTAGAAAGGGCCCTGGTTCTTTCACTGGGGTGTGCGTCCCCCGTGCTGGGAGCGATCCTCGGCCAGCTCTTTGTCTCCACCGCCGAGCGCAAGCACACAGCCGTGCCAGAGGCGCCTGGAGAGAGCCTTTCATAGGAAAGAGCTGCGTGGAGGAGAGGCTGGCAGGAGGAAGAGGATTTCCCAAAAGCTACATTCAATGTCCTCAAAGAGATGAGAGGTGATATTTCAACTACAAAAGAAGAACAGAATGAAAGTCAAATAGGACCTGCAGAGGCCTTCATACCTCAGGGCAGAAATGAAAACCTCAGTAGGAGGGCTGGAAAAATCAAGCTGAGACAAAGAACAGAAAGGCCTACAGAGATGGAATATAGGAAAGAAAATATAAGCAGGTGAGAGGGTCAGGAAGCCCAACACCAAATAACAAGTCTGAGAAAGAGGTAAGGGAACACAGCAGGAGGAAATCATCAATGCAATAATTCAAGAAAACTTTATAGAGCTAAAGCACCAACATGCATGAAGGTAAAACTCCCTCCAAAGTTTTTCATAACATTTCAGGACACCAGGAACCAAGGGCAGATTGTGCGGAAGTTACGTAGGAGCGTTCACAATCAGAATGTCTGAGGACTTCTCAAGCATGGCCCTGGGGACTACATCACAGCAGGACATGGTCTTCAAGTTTCTAGATTTTTCAAAAATCTCCAGCCCAACCATCAATTAAGTGAAAAGCAAAATAAAGGCAATTTCCTTTGCCGGGTCTCAAACTTTTACCTCACCTGCACATGGCAGGAAATAACTGGAAGATGTTTCCACCAAAACAGGAGAGAAGAGGAAAAGATGAGAGAGCCCCGAAGATGTGTGGAGACACCTCTTAAGAAACGGTGGCAGCCACTCTTGGAGGGCACGCTGGTCCAGGGGAGGAGGCCAGAAGGCGGTGGACATCCCCGAGGGCGAGAGGACAGCGCACGGGTAAATGAGGATGGTTTGGGGTTGAACCGGTGATAAAAGTAGAAAACTGAGCGAATGAGAAAGTTACACCCAAGAAAAATGAAAAGTTGTGCAGGCAGGAGAAAGTAGGCCAGCCTGACTAAGCGACCCGCTGTCTCGGGCCACCGTGGTGCTGGGGTGAAGCCCTGGCCACGTTTCCAGGCCTGTGACACCCAAGACACTGCACCCGAACACGGTGGGAGGGGATCTGTGGCAACAGCCGAAGCCATAAGGCTGCAAGGGAACCTGCTCGCCAGGGGTTCAGGGGCTCCGAGGGGTGGGTGGCTGGGGAGAAAGAGAGGTGGAGAAAGAACTCGCTTAAAGGACAGGAAAGTCCAGCCCAGGCTGGGCCCAGAACAACAGCCCAGTTCAGAGGGAGGAGCCACGTCTGCGGGTAGCAGAGGCTGAGTCTAGTTCACCCAGCCAAGCCCTGAAATAATCACAGAAGTGCCGTACGCGAAGCGTGAACACACTGGCACATTTGCCTTGTTCTCATGAGAAAGCCTCCCTTACCGTGAGTCCCATGCAGCGGGCTTGCTCACACAGCGTCACCACACACAGCACACACACACACACACACACACACACACACACCCCATGTGGGCCACTGTCCATGCAGACCGCCCTTGACTGGCCATCACCTCGGCATGAGACTGCGTCCTGTGTCCCGGGGGCAGTGTGTCTTTTCTCTGAACCCGCTCAGCACCCTACCTGGCCTACTGTATTCTCAACAAATGATAAACGGGGGAGATGTCTAGAGCTAGACTCCTACATTGAAAGAGTTTGTGATCTAATCCAAGAGTTAGTAAACGCAATAAAATCCAACCGCACTGAGAGGATAGAACAAAATAAAGATAGGTAGAAATGAGACCAGGGCAATCATCGTTTTAAAATTGAGCTTTCTGCAGTGAGCCTCAGGGCACAAAGTAACCCAAGGTCACCCTGCCTTTTTCCTTCCTAGAAAAGTCTCCGGAAATCTTCCGAAGGGTCTCAAAGACAGGGTCGGCCAGCGCTTCTGACCTGTAACTCCCCGCCTTCGGGGCTGGCGCTATGCTGGGGAACACACCTGCACCCTAAGGCAGGCGCACGCCAGGCGCCTGGGGAATGCCTGCCTGGGAGTAACGCGCTGCCCTCCTCTCCGGCTGCTTTTCTACCTGACAACCCTCTGGGCCCCTCACTCACATGCTCTGTCCTCCTTCCTGTGAGCCAGCCGCCTACCGCCTACCCCAGGACCGCTCTCTCTGGGGACCTGCCCGGTGCCGAACGAGGGGGACCTCCCAGCAGCCTCCGCTGCAGGGCGGCGTCCAAACTGCACAGCCCTGGGCCAGGGCCTCTCTGCTCCTGTGCCGCCCTCGGACGCCGGGCTCCGCCGTCCCCGCTGGCTGGTGGCAGTGGCCCTTTCACCCTCTGGGCTGGGCCTCCTCCAAGCCGCTGGTCTCTGCCTGAGGAGGAGGACAGATGCCCACCAGGCAGCGTCTGCCCGGCACCGAGTGGGCCTGGCGTGCTGTGGACCCAGCACAATCATCGCACGGTCGAAAGTGAGCGTTTGCCGCTGGGTGGAGACTTCTCTGAGCCCCTTCCTCCTGGGCCCCGCCTGCTCCCCACAGTTGCTTCTTTCTCTCTCCCTCCTTTCTTTCTCTTCCTCCTCCCTCCAGCTGCCCCTGACAGCTCCATCAGGACAGCGCCCATAGTCATCTGGCCGAGAAGTGACACGAGAGCCATCTTGCTCCCACCGCCAGGGACTCAGCAACGCACAGCCTTAAGCTGCAGGGATGAAACCACACTGACTCCTGGGGCTCGGGCCCTGCTGGCCGCCCCCTGCGAAGACAGGGCATGACGGTGTGTCGAGGGCGCTGTCCCAGGGAAGCAGGGCAGCTGCATGGGTGTCTGCGGGACGTGGCTCCGGCTGAGCTGGGCTCTACAGTCAGATTCACTGGGTGTGACCTGGCGCCAGCTAAAATCAATTACTATTCCTAACTCCCGGCCTGAGGCTGGCAGCCACCTCTGCCACACGCACCACGCTGTGTTAAAAAGCATCGCGTGGTTCGCCTCTTTCTCGTGAACCAGAGGAAGCGGACAAGCACACAGCTGTGCGTCCACACTGGCCGGGAGCGGCCGGGTCTCTGTGTGTGGGAGCCAGCAGTTGGCCCTCACTCCTGAAAGGCCTTCCTGGGAGGCGGCTGCCAGCGCCAGGAGGGCCGGCTATGAGGGAAGCACTGAAACCAGTGAGCATCTCCCCAAATCTGTGACCACCCACCGCTCCCGAGAGAAGGCATCCCAGCGTGTGGGTGATTGGATGAAGGGATCCAGGGCTGCTGTGGGGAAGCAGGACTCGGTGGGATGTGTCTGGGAGTTGAGCCATGGAGGGAGGAATCCCGATCTCAGATCTCAGAACAGACTTCGTCCTTCTCGAAATCCCCTTTCTGTCCTTCTGCCTTCCAGCCTCTCCCTACTGCCCTGGTGGCCAAACCTAAAAAGGAACCAGCTGGCAAAAATGAAATGCAGTCTGATGAATACCCATCCCAAGCGGGGCGTGGTGGCCACTCCTGTAATCCAGCACTAGGGAGGCTGAGGCAGGAGGATCACTGAGTTGAGGCCAGACTGGGGAAAGAAGGAAGGAAGGGAAAGGAATGCTTATCCCAGCATCAGAGACCACAGGACACTGGAGTTGAGGGACAACGGATTTGTAACTGACACAAAGTGTCTTTCAGGATGCGCAGGAGTTGGCTGTTAGGCCTCTTTCAGGATCATGTGACAGCTCTTCAGAGAGCAAATCAGGTAACAGCCAATCTGATTACCCCTGGGGGTTTGTGACCATAACTGAGGCCTCGCATTTGCAAAGTGGAAGTGGCCATTGCAGAGGGATGGTTGCTTCTTGACTCTTCAAATGGTCTTGTTCCTCCTTCATCTTCATTTTGGTGTTGAACCCATCAATGACTTTATGTATTTCAGATATTGTATTTTTCCTCCTGCATGGTTTTTATTTGGTTCTTTTTTTTTTCGGCACCAGGGATCGAACTCAGGTCCTTGTGCTTGCGGGTCAGGTGGTGGAACCAGGAACCACTGAGCTAAATCTCCAGCCCTGTTTGGTTCTTTTCGTTGTTTGTTTATCTGCTGAAAGTCCCTATCTTTCAGTCCTCACAAGCGTATTTTCCTTTCTGTCTCTAGCACTGTTGTGGCAACTGCTTTAAAGCCCCTCTGCTCCCTCCGATGCCGCAGCACCTCTGGGGCAGCTGCCCTGAGGCCTCTGGAGACGGGCTGCCTCCCAGTGGACAGAGGACTTGGGAAGGCACCCTGGGCCTTGTGAGTGCTGTTCTGTGGAGACTGGATTCTGATGCATTCCTGCAACGAGGGTCGATTTACTCTAACACAAAATTAACTGACTGGATTCTAACTGGCCAGTGCTCTTGGGCTGCAGCTCAAATCGCAGCTCCTTTCTCTCAGCTTCACTGGAAATCTACCTGCACACGCATGATCAAAATGTGCGGCTCTGCTCTGTCCTTCCTCGACTCCCTTCCTCCCCTTCCCGGAAGCATGGCAGCCTTGAATGTCACCTGGCTGTCCAGGCCAGGACTGCAGGGTCTCTGTTGGCATTTTCAGACCCTTGCATGGGACAGGGTGACAACTGACCTTTCCAGAAGCCATTCCCCGGTCCGAGGATGGGTAGTCCAGATGTGCTGGGCGGAGTCCTGTCCAGACTCCCCAGGTCCTAAACAGAACTGAAAGGACATCCAGGAGCAGCAGCAGATCATCATTGTTTTGAAAGAGAAAAGACAAGATCCCCCCAGAGTGGAGAAGAGCTCAGGCCCAGGCCTTGGTGCTGAGGGTTTTCAGCCTTCAGCTTGGGGCGGAACTGAGGGTTCTGTCCAAGGTGTGACTCCTGCCAAAGAGCTGCTTGACTCCGCCCCTCCATTGGGCAGTGGGGATGGAGGCCACCCTGAGCGAGATGCAAACTCCTAAACTGGCTTTTCATATTAAAAGTCCGCGTCCTCCTGTTAGCCCACATGGCTGCCTGAAGACCAGCAGTCAGTGTGGGAAAGGAACTCCCCACACCACTGGTCCCAGCAGAGGCCTCAGGGATCCCTGACGCTGTGAGGCCTGGATGGCAGGACAGTAATGAGGCTGAGGGCAGCACGACTCGTACAGAAAACCTCTATAGAGGCAGAAATTAATCTATGGGAAAACAGATTTGCCATTAATCAGCGATCTGCTCCTGCTAGGACGTCTCGTTCCCTGGTGGCTGGGACCCTGCCCGCGTCAGTGCTGTCCTCGCCACTGCTCCCTGCACCGCCCCTTACTCCTTTAAGAAGCTGTGTGCTCAATAAACAGTGTCGAGCTCCAGGAGACAGTGTCTTAGCCCGGAAAGAGCTCTGACCATCCTGGGCTCCCTCATGCGATAAAGATCTCGCCTTGTCTTCTGTTATCCCGCCATGGCGTCCGGGGAGGGATCTGCAGTCAGTGACAGGGCTGGCCAGGGGTGGGGCCGCATGCTGTGGACTTGCTGTGCAGCAGCAGAGTTCCGGGCTAGCTCTTCCACTGTGTTAGACCTGGGAGTCCTGGTCCTGGGGTGACTCGGGAGGTGGCGCCAAGGCGACCCTCCCTTCCTTCCCAGCCTGTTCCTCAGCCACCTCCCATCTCAGAGAGGTCACTCTGTGGGAGGGTTGGTCCCAGACGAGTTCATTTAGCCATTAACAGAAGCAGGACTGCAAGCAGCCACCTGGCCTCGCTCCCTTCTGGACAGAGATCACCTGAATCCCTCTCACTCAGTATTTGCGGGGCTTTGCCCTTTATTCCCTATTTGTGCTTTAATTCCTCTCCAGATCAAAATCATGGATAAGGAATTTATAAATGTATAAATATAATAGATAAGTAATTTTAAAATAAGTGGATAGGTGGGTGAAAACTCTGCCTCAGGGAGCAAACTACATGTGCTCAGAATGCCTCTCTCCAGGCCAGCAGTTCTATGACTTGGACTCAGACCTGCAGGCGGCTCTGAGTGGAGGGGAAGAGGACATTTCACTTCCAGGTTACAAAGCAGCAACTTCATGGATACAGACAGTGGAGCTGCGCTGAGGTAGGGGCTTCGCGGCCATTCTATGAGGTGCCCGTGGGACTGGCAGCCATTGTGCAGCCACCTCTCACCTCAGAGAGGCCACGTGATGCCCACGGGGCACACCCAGCTTCCCATATCTGGGCCGGAATCAGTAGTTCTGGAGGAAGGGGACCTGAGCTGGCTCTGGGGTGCATGGCTATGTGACAAGACTTCTGTTCAGGGGCTTCTGGAGGATGGTGGGAGGATGAGGGTGCAAAGCCCATCAAATGGATAATTCACCAACGAGTTCACAGCTGAGTGGGATGTTAGGAGGTAGGACCTGTTTGAAGGGAGTAGATCATGGGACTTGTGACCTTGGGGACTAACCTGCTCCCTGCCCCTTCCTCTCTGGCTCTCTCTGCTTCCTGGCCACCATGAGGTGACCAGCTGTCCTCTGCCATGCCCTTCCATCATAATGTTTCTGCCTCTCCACAGACTTAAAAACATGGAGCCGGCAGACCATGGACTGAACCTCTGAAACCATGAGGCAAAACAATCCTTTCCTCTTTAAGCTGATTTTTCTCAGGTATTTCGTCCAGCAACACAAAGCAAACACTCAAACCCACTTTCTCCTGTGTTTGCTGAGCCAGGGAGAAGGGAGCATGGAAGACAGAGAAGGCCAGGAGCTCACTTGCCCTTCCAGTGAGGAATGCTTGCGAATGGGGTGAAGCAGAACTGGCAGAGCTGGGTTGTGAGAGGGAAACAGCCCTCCAACAAGCCATACCTAACACCAAATGCACCCCAAGTTCCCAGTTCCAGCAACCAATGCACTCTCCAGCAGCCCAAGCTGCTTTGAGCTGGGTTCCTACTACTCTTCACCAAGGAAGTCCTGACTAGTGCTGAGTAATATCCAGTCATGCCCAGCACCCTTGGGTGTTGGTTCCAGGAACCACTGTGGACACTAAGCCCTTGCACACGCAAATCCCTGGTGTGCAGTGGCACCCTCCCACATAGTCCACATCTTCTCTAGGTTACTTACAATACTTATGACAAGTCAGGTACGGTGATCCACACCTGTCATCCCAGCACTAGGGAGGCTGAGGCAGGAGGGTTGCTGTGAGTTCAAGTCCAGCTTGGGCTACATAGTGAGTTCAAGGCCAGCCTGGACTACCTAGGGAGACCTCATCAAAAACATAAACAAACAAACAAGTACTTAATACAATGTAAGTTCCATAAAAGTGGCTGCCTTCATGTACTGTTTAGGGAATGGTGACACGAAGAAAAAAGCCTGTCCATGTTCAGAGCTGATGTAATTTTTCCCCAAATGTTTTCAATTTGAGATTGGCAGACTGTGTAGGAGGTGAGGGGCTGGCTGCCTGAGTCAAGCCCTCCCTCAAGTTGGCGGGCGCAGGCTCTCTGCAGTTCTTCCTCAGCCTGCAGCTGTTCGGCTGCTCCTCCGAGGACTGAATGTCTCCCACCCATTTCCCAGTCCCTACAATCTGAACATCCCGGTGTCTTAACCGCCACTTCTTCCAATCACCTCAATCCAGAAACACCTCACAGAGCAGGCTTTCAGGCACAGACTCGTTTCCTTTTTGTGGAGACAGACACCATCCTGAAGTGGAGACCTGCTTTTTTACTGCCAAATCAGAATGCAATTGGAAGAAAGAGCACAATGACTTCTCACCCCTAGCTCTGTTTAATTCGAGCCCTGGGGTGGCTACTGAGGAGGCCGACATCATCTCACTGTAACTGCGGCCCTAACAGAAGGGTCTGCCCTGCCTCTGAAGCAATGCACCAGCTGTTTCTGCCAGGGCCTGACTGAGAAGGCCCCTGGCTCCCATCACTGTGTAGAAGGAAAGCCTCACACTGGGTTCAAGCTCAGCCTGAGTCAGGCTCAGAAGCACAACTCAGGACGGGGATGGCGGACTGTCCCACTGCCCTGGCCCCTCAGGCCCCCACCCAGCCCCTGAGCCCCGGAGCAGCAGAGGCGGGGTGGAGGAAGGCCCAGCGTGGTGGTCGGTGCCCCGGGGTGACGAGCCAAGCCTGGATGTGTCCTCTCCTGCCCGAGCTCCGGGCCCTCACATCGTCCCATCGTCCCCACCAGGCTCCCCCCAGCTGTCCCCCGGCCCCCTGACCACCATTCAGGGGAGAGCCCTTGCAGGTCGACTTGCTCAGTAGTCTGCTGCGGGGTCCACATCCCGCAGCGTGGGCAGTCCTGTCCCGAGTCCGGGGGTGTCACCGCAGCTCCGCCACCATGCCCACTCCAGGCAGGCCCAGGTGTGGGTCCCTGGGCTCCTCCAACGTGGGGTGGGGGGTGGACCTGCCGAGCACCCTGTGGGTGCTTTGGATAGGGTGGGAATGGGACAGGGAAGGGGCCCCAGGAGACCGCGTCCATCCGTCCTCAGCCCTCTCCCGGCCTCCTCCCGCCTGTCCCCTGCTACTGTGATGCGGCCTCCAGCTGAGGCTTCCAGAGTACGTGGCTGCTTCCTGTCCCTCTGCTGCAGCGTGGGACCACAGGATGGGTGCCGGTGCGCCCAGCACCCCACCCGGGACCTGCAGGGAGCTGTTTCCTGAGGGGTGACAGCCAGGGACGCTCACCACTGCCCGGCTGCGCGTCCCCAGGGGCAGCAGGGACTCAAGTCGCCAGCCAGGGGCAGACAGGAGCGGCAGAGTGGCTCTTCTGACCCCGGCCACGCCCCTTCGCGGCACCTGTCCAGCGAGGCCTGCGAGGGTGGTGCCCCGGGGACAAGCAGCAGCAGGGCAGTCAGGAGCGGGGCTCGGTTCCTAATGCCGGGGGTCTGGTCTCGTCCCCAACGCTCCGCTCTGTGCCCCTCTGCTCTCCCTCGGAGGGTGCAGTCGCGGGAAGCACAGGGCTCAGACCCCCTGCTTGGGGGCACAGTCTTGCGCCCACGCTGACGCCCGCATGGCTCCTGCGTGTTCCCACGGCCCCACCCTCTGCACCCTCGGAACGCCCAACCCCACCCCAAAGACCAAGCCCAGGAGGCCGCACTCGGATCCCCAGAAAGAAGCCGGACGTGCCGCGCGTTGGTGGGAGAGCCCCCTCCGGTGGGGACGCCTGACCCCAGGGACCTGGGCACCTCCCGTGCTGGCTCCTGGCTCCCTCTTTCAGTGTGAGCTGATGCCACCTCCCTTGCCAAGAGGGAAGGCGATGGACGCTGTGTGTGTGGAAACCTAACCTGAGCCTGGCATGGCTATGCACGCCTGTGATCCCAGCACGCGGGAGGCCGAGGCAGGAGGGTTGCCGTGAGTTCAACAGCCTGGCTACATAGAGAGTTCAAGGCCAGCCTGAACTACACAGCAAGACCCTGCCTCCAAAAACCAAACAAAAAATAAAATAAAGTAATTAAATTACAACTAAAAACACCGAATTACAACTCAGGGTGCTGTTCCCAGCCTGACCTTGGGTTGGGGGCAGAGGGCCACACTGCTGCCCGGGGAGGGTGGTGAGCTGGGGACCGACTGTGTTGGGGCCCCTGCCCCTGCCCCTGCCCCTGGCCCTGGCCCTGGGTGACAGGGACTCGCTATGCCCAGCCAGCCATGACCGCCTCTGCTTGTGCCTCTGGGAGCCTGGCCGGGGCTGGGCCTGAGGAGCGGAAGCTGCAGAGGGCACTCAGCCCCCGCCTGAGCATGCAAACGACAGCTTTTACATTTCAAACTGTGTGTAAGAAGAACGCGTTCCTCCTTTGTGTGTGCTACTTTAAGTTTTCTTTTCATTTGTGCAGGCTGGAAGGCCAGGGAGCAGGCGCGGGGTGTGACCTGTCGCCATGGTTCTTGTCCCGTGCTGGGTCACACGCCGGACACGGGAGCTGCGGGCGGGGAGCAGCCACCCAGGCCCGGGCAGTGCCGCCAGGAGGGGCTTCAGGCGCACAGGTCAGGAGGCCGGGTGCGTGAGGGGAACAGACCCGGGCACCCTCCCCCCACTGGGCCGAGGGGATGCAAGCGTGTCCGAGCCTCCCCAGAGCCCGGCCATGCCGACGTCCAGCTGCAGGCCTGGACCTGAAACCTGCGGTGTCAGTGAAGCCTCGGGTCTAGAGGTTTGAGCGAAGCAGCCCAAACGGACTAAGACACACTTCCGGCTACAGCCAGCTCCCAGCGAGCCGCGCTCTGCTGCTGATGCCCATAGTGGTCACCCATTCACTGCTGGTGGCGAGTCTGGCCTCATGACTAAAACTGCTCCATGTTCCTGTACAAGTCTTCCTGTGGACCCACGTGTTTCCCTGCGCACACCCAGGACCGGAGCAAGCTGCACTTTTAAGGACAAGCCCTGCTGCAGAGCACGACCGGGAACCAGGAGGAGGCGGGAGCGCCGCCGGGGTGGAAGGGAAAGCAGCTGTCTGAGGTGGGGGAGAGGCTCCCGAGGCGCCAGGCCTGGCTCAGGGACCACGTGCTGGGGCAGGAATAGAGGGCAGTGCTGTTCTCCCGCAATGCGAGCTGGGACAAGGCCCTTCCTTCCAGAGCCAACAGAGTGAACCAGCGATGTGGGACCCTCACTCTCGGGCAGTGTCCTTGAAGAGACCTTACAGTGCAGTCAGATCAAATGGGGCCGAGCAGGGCAAAGCCTGCTGGGGAAATGAGCGGGACCTGTCGCTCACAAGGTCCCAGGGCAAGGAGAGGAGCTGACCACAGGGCTTCCTCGAGGCTGAGGGGCCAGCATGGGAAGCGTGAGTCTGCACAGTAGCCCCAGATGCAGCGTTTCTCAGGCATGGTATGTGCTTTTATTTTTGCTTTTCCCTCTTTTCCTTTCCTCAGCCCAAGTCTGCTCTGCAGAGCTGGTTTTTCCCACACCCATTTACCTTGCACTTTTCAAATAAATGTTTGACACCATTTTGGGCTTGGTTTGCTGGATTCTTTGTTCAAGACAAGAACCTGGACTACTTTTGATTGGTGAGCCATTTCTAAAGAAACCACCCTGCAACAAAGGCGACACTTGTCCTCTCTCAGTGAGGGGCGGGTGTGAGGTGCCAGGCACAGGGCAGACACATGGTGGGACTGCTGGGGACCCACACACCCACAGCTCGGCCAAGCTGGGCGTGTGGGGAGGCCCCCTGTCACCCCGCCACTCCAGGGCTGGGGCAGGAGTTCAAACTTAGCCTGTGTAATTCAGTGAGACCCTGACTCAAACAAAATAAATGAACAGGGCTAGGGATGCCACTCAGTGCAAAGGATCTGGGTTCCACCTGCAGTGCCACAAAACAACAAAAAGAACTCCTCAGCTAGGCCTGGTGGTGCACTCCTGTCATCCCAGCACTCGGGAGGCTGAGGCAGGAGGACTGCCGAGAGTTCGAGGCCAGCCTGGGCTACATAGTGAGTTTAAGGCCAGCCAGAATTACAGAGCAAGACCCTGTCTCAAAAAACAAAAAATCTTTCGGAAGCCAGAGGCAATAGAGAAAGAGGCGCGTTTCAGCACTGAGTAAGCACAGCCCCGCTGCAGAGTGCATCCGGGAATCGGCTGAGGCGTCACAGGGACGGGCCGGCACACGTCTTATGTCATCAAGCAGGTTCCGCTGTCCTTGATGCCTCCAAGATGGGCAGTGACAGGAGGACTGGACAGCCCGCTTCACTGTCGCCACGAGGAGTGGTGATTCGGAGCCCCACGTGGAGGCCTTGCCCTCCCCAGCCTGGGCCAGGGCGCTGTCCCCTGAATGTTTGTTGTTTGGCAGAGACGCTGGCTCCCTGGGCTGCCAGGGGGCACAGCCACGTCCCCAGTCTTCCAGAGGAGTTACTCGTTTCAGACAGAAACTGCCACTTCCAGCGCTCCAAAGTAAACAAATGCTCAAAGGAAAAAGACAGGAAAGGGATGTCTTATTTTCAACAGGAAGAATAAGCCTCATCCAAATTCCTGTTACAGTCCACACCAATTTTTACTTTCACCACGCAGGGGATAGAACCCCGGGCCTCAGGGCAGCAAGCACATGCCCTTCACTGGCCAGACCTGAGTCACACCAACTGCAGAGCACTGTGCCACCTTGGGCCCCAGCCCAGCCCTCAATGTGGAGCCTCAGGCTTGGTCCTTTGTTTTGCTTTGTTGAGACAGGATCTTGCCAAGAAGCCCAGCCTGGCCTTGAACTCACAGCTACCCTGGCTCGGCCTCCCAAGTGCTGCGACCTCACATGTGCACCACGCCCAGCTGTCTGGCGTTCCTTCGCTGGCTCATCCTCTCTCTGGGACTCAGTTTCAGGGGGAGGCAGCTGCTCTTCCCTGCTTCCTCCCAGCCACCCCCAGGGCTCTGGTTTCTGTCGGGGTCACCTCCATGCTTCAGAAGGCCCAGCAACATCCAGGACCAACCCACTGAGGGCAGGCAGGACGCAAGGCTGCCACCATGTGCCACACTGAGCTGTCAGAAAGCGGCCACCTGAGAGGGGCCCATGCAATTCCGCAGCTGCTTCCTCTCCCGATTTCCGAGTTTTCAGCGGCTGTGGCAGCCTCCGGCCTAGCTAACCAAAGTGGCCTCTTTCGGATTGGATCGGTGGCCCTAATTAGGCCCCACTGAGCTCCCAGAGGGCTGCACAGAGCTGGGGAGTGTAAGGTGACCTCTCCCTGCCATCCTTGGTCATCTGGCTTGGTGCAGAGGGACAGGACGTGGCCAGTGGCTGCAGCTTGGTTGGCTCGAGTGTCAGCTCCCTTCCCGTCACCCGATGGGAGCAGGTGAGTCCGAGCCGGGCCATGTGGTGCTGGCAGAGAGGGAGGAGGGAGACAGTGACCCTGCCATCACTGGAGACAGGGCTGAGTCACGGGCTGAGTCTGGGGAGGTCCCTGCTGGGGACCCTGCTCCATCCCAAACACCCAAGCGTGGCTGACCCTGCACGTTCCTCATGACCTGGTCAGCCCGAGGGAGTCCATGAGCAACCCACCTCCTCTGCAAGGGGACACAGGCTCTCAGAGGCGGGGACTTAGCCCAGCGAGGAGCTGGCAGGCTGGCATCCTGCCTCTGGGCCGGACCCCAGTCCACAGCAGTGGGCAGGATGAGCTCCCAAAACACAGACCTCGCTCTCGGCACTGTCCCCACCGGGGGCGAAGCCCCTCGCCTGAGATGACCCTGCCACCCCACATTCAATGACAGGATTCAGAAGCACCCTGACACTCCCTTCTGCCCTCTTCCATCAGATCAGGAGCAATGCTCTTTCCTTGCCCCTCAGGACCCGAAGCAAGAGCCCCTGCAAAGGCCAGCTGGCTCCTCAACACCAGCTATGGCTCGGAGGAAGTGATTTCCCAAAAGGTGGGCAGTAGGGGCCCAGGGTCCCGAGAAGCCCTGTAGAACAGAGCGGCGGCTGCTGCTGCCTCTGGCTTTGGGGTGTCACTGTCACCAGGTTAGCACTTGAAGCGGGTGTGGCTCATGCCTGCAGTCCAAGCACGCAGAAGGCTGAGGCAGGAGCATCACCTGGGCTGCACAGTGAGTTCAAGGCCAGGCTGAATTACATTACAAGACCCCGTCTCACAAAATTAAAAAAAAAGTTATGTCCAATGCTTTCAAATCTACAATGAAACACTTGCTCTGCATTCCTTCTGTGGATGACTGGAGCCCCCTACTGTCAGGGAAGCCCCAACTACAGCGAGTCGCTGACTTAGGAACATTGGAGTTGCGAACTTTCAGGTGCAAATGGACCTCACGTTATGAACCCAACAGGGTGTCCAGCTAAACGGTGAAACCTACGGAACACTGGCGCGGTGCAGGGCTCCGTTTCTTTTCTGGTTTCATCTCTGCGTACGTCCAAGAGCAGACAAGAATGAGGGTAGGAGACAAGAGGGGAGAGAAAGGGCAGCACACGGTGACATTCTGAAGAGAGAGTCCTGACAAATGTCACTGTGCCCAACTCTGCGCGGGAGGAGGAGGGTCCGGGGCGGCCAGGACGGCGGCTGGTGGTGGGGTGGCAGGCCGGGGTTCGGCTGCAGGGCGCTGCACAGGGCAGGCTGCCTGCAGGAACCTGGACAGCTGGGACCGTGGAAAACGTCGCCTCCCACCCGAGGCACCTGATCTCACAGGCCTGGCTCGAGGCCCCACGCCTCTCCAGCTCCGTGTCCCTAGGCCTCTTCAATGTGGCTGTTCCCAGGAGAAACTCGAGGCAGCCAGCATGGCCCAGGCGACACCTCAGGTGGCTACGGAGGCAGAGCAAGGGTGGCAGCTCCGCTCCCTCAGGAGCCGTCACCTGGCTGGGCAGCTGGAAGCAGACAGACCTCCCAGAGGACAGTGACACAGACAGGCTGAGAAAGCACAGCCCTGCAGGGACGCGCTGCCTGTTACCACAGGACCTTGGGACTCAAGAAGGCCAGAGCAAGCCAGGAATGTGTCAAACACCATCTAAAACACCAGGCCATTTTCTCCACAGGAGACAGTAAGGCAGAGCAGCTGCAAAAGAACTGAGTAATAAAGTTCATAAATGACTGAATTCAGCCTGGCTCCATGGGCTTTTTGTTGTTTTGGGGGGTTTTTTTTGGTATTCTGAGTCAGGGTCTCACTACATAGCCCAGGCTGGCCTTGAGTGTGTGGTGATCCTCCTGCCTCAGCCTCCCAAGTGCTGGGATGACAGGACTGTGCCCCATGCCTGGTTTCACAGCCACTGTAGGAAGCATTAGTACATTTGCAGAACCCTCTACAGGACAGAGAAGGTGCCCTTGTGCAGCGCCTGTGAGGCCCTGGCACAGCACAACAGCCTGACGCATTCCCCAGCTCTGCCGCTGCCTGTTGCCCACCTCTCGGAGCCAGTCCCCACTCGGGCCCTGCAGCTGGCGTCATGAGTGCCCGCTAACCTTGCTGCAGCTGTTCCTGCTCACCATGCCTAGCTCTTAGTGGGTGCAGGGCCTCGGCATGGCCGGGGTCTCCAACCTCCCTCAGAGTCCAGATGCCAAAGGCGTCATCCTGGCCTGTGGTGCTCCCAGCGGGGAACTATAGGGCGAGACCTGGTGGGAAGGTCAATGGCCGGGCCCAGGCCCTCCCCTCACTCTCTGCCCCCCCACCTCCCTCCATGACAGCTGCTTCACCACTGGCCCCAAATCAACAAACCCAAGTAAGGACTGAACCCTCTGAAACCGTGAGCAAAACAAACCTCTCCTCCCTGTTACCCGATCCTCTCGGTGTTGTGTCAGTGACGGAGCTAACAGAAAACCGGGACCACAAGAGGGGACACTGTGACCTGCCTGAGGTGCAGTTCAGAGGAACTGGCTCATGGGAGGGGGTGGGCAGAGAAGCTCAGAAGCTGTCCACGTGGCTGGGCAGCTCCAGGAGGGGCTGAAGGACAGGAGGCCCAGGCACCCAGGAAAGGTTGTGTGCGTGCCCGTCCCGCTCTGGTGAGGACATGTCCAAGTCTTGTCCTTCCCCCAGATGCTGTAGGAGGCCGAGTTTAGGGAACACAGCCTGGGTTATCCGGCAGAGAAAGTCCAGGGCAGTGTGGCATTCGGGCCACGGCACAGTGCTGCTGGCTGCTTTCAGCCAGATGTGAGAATCCAGAGCACAACAGTGAACAGAGGGAGCTGAATAGCACATCGTTCGGCCAGAACAGGCGTGTGGTTAAAGGTGCAGCCAGGAGAACGTGGTGACCAAGGCTGACCGGCGCTGAAGGGAAGCCATGGCCGGTCAGGGACAGCGAGCCTCGGGCACCTCAGGGTCACCCTCCCGCCACAGGATGGGGGTGGGAAACTCTGGGCTCCCTCAAAGCCTCAGCCCGAGCAACCTGAGGGGCTCCCTGCTGCACCAGGGGGCACAGGGCTCCCCAACTGCCCCTCCAGGCTTCAGTGCAGACACGGGGTCTCCATTCTGTGGTTACACGCCCGGGAGTGGAACGGCTCGTCATGGGATTCGAGAAGCTTTTTCCCAGAGAATCTGCCTTCTACACATGGGCAGGGTTTTTTTGGTACCGGGGATCGACCTTGGGGTCTTGTGCTTGTGAGGCTGCCGGAACCACTCAGCTAAATCCCCGGCTAGGAGAGCTAATTTCGAGTCACCAAGACAAGGAGGCAGGAATAAAAAAACAACCTAGTATTAAAAAGGGTGAGCCCCGCAACAAAGAAAGCTAACGTGCGGAGCCCCCTCGTCAGGCCCCCAGTGTGCCAGTGTGACTCCCAGCCCAGGGTTCCACGGGGCGGGGCAAGAGTCCCCGCCAGTCTCTCGGGGAGCGAGGGCAGGGCTGGGAGTGACCAGTGGGGTGCCCAGCACACAGGAGGGTGGCACTGCCCATCAGACACCGCGGGGCCTCCCCGGCACTGAGGCACAATGAGGGCCTCGCCTGCCCTGGCTCCACACGCGTGGGCAGCCACCTGGCAGTGAGCGGAAGCCACGCTGGCTCCGGCAGAGGTCGCCATGGGCACGCAGGGCGATGGCTCGCTGCCCAGGGCCCACTGGCCGAACCCGCCGGTGCGCAGGCGGCACCCCAGCCACACGGACCCATTCACACAAAGACATGAAACTCCACCTGTAATCCCAGCACTCAGGAGGCTGAGGCAGGAGAGCCTGTCTCAAACCACAGAGAAAAACAAAGGTTTAAAATTCTGTCCCTAGACCACACCAGCCACGGTCCAGTCTTCACTAAGACTGGATGAGGTCACAAAGTGAAGTCACCTAGCGCTTTCTGAGCACTTTATTCACATGTGTTTGCAGCAACACCGTGCAAACCAGAACTCCAGCAGGGGCGCTCCTCTGCGCTGACCCTGCCCTGCATTTCAGACCAATCCACCGCTTTCCTGTGGTGCCACGGCGCCCCCTTGTGGAAAGACGTGGGACTGTGCAGCCACAGGTCTCAGACCGCTTGGAGCGACGCCTAAACCCGCTGCTGCGGACACCTAACACACACACACGCACGCACGCACGCACTCTCACTCCAACCACGGCAGCCTGTGCTGAGAGTGGCACTATCCGTCACAGGCCTGTCCCGCGAGTCAGGACGCGGCAGTCTCCAGCTGAGAGCTGCTGCGGGGACTGGGTTCTGCGCGCCCTGCCGGCCCTCTGGTCACACAAGCACCGCGCTCCCAGGTCTGAGGCCACGCCGCCGTGCTGTCCTCCTCCGGCTCCCCCGTCCCTGCTCCTAGGCTTCCTCCTACACAGCGCTCTGCGAAGGTCGTGGTGTGGCTGCTGGCTCACACTCAGGCAGGGACACTTCGCAGCGAGCGGCTGCCCATTAGGAGAGGACCCTGACACCTGGCTGGGAGCGGGCACCTGCACTGGGCGGCCTCTGCTTCCGGGTCAAGCCGCCACCAACCCGAGAGAGAATCGCATCAGAACAGCCCGGAAGACACTTCCAGCAGAGGCGGCTCTGCGGCTAGGCCAGGCCTTGGGCAGCCCCTCGCTTCTCCGGGGTCTGCCGGTCATCAGCACTACGCGCGCGGCCCTGCAGGGTGGGAGCAAGGGCGCATTTCTATTAAATCCCCAAGGAGACCGTGGACACGACAGAGTTCAGCACTGAGCCCCGCCAGGCCCACTCGGTCGGCTGCCTGCTTCTGCTCGGCCGCGGCCTCTTCTTGCGTGGTCCTGGCCATTCCTGCTTATCCTCTCCCACTGTATCCTCTGCGGCGCTCACAACCCTGGGAGGCCACTTAATGCGATGATGCCGTGGTTTGACTTTGACCCTTTCCCTTCCAGAGGTCCTGGGCTTCAGCTCAAGAAATATTCAGAAGATTGAGCCACTGCAGGACAAAACGGCTCCCCGCTTAAAAAGGTAGGTGACATGCAGACATCAACTGAATCATCTAACGCTCTCTGCCAGGAAAATAAAGGCCTCAAAAGTTTGCATGATTGGAATAGGCGAACTCAATTTAGAGACAAGTACTCAATTAGTGAAGCTCTCCCTGCTTTCTCTAGAACAGACGACAGATGTGAGACCTACAACCGGCCTTCAGGACATTACCCGAGGTGACAGTGGTTTCCCTGAGGCAGACGAGTGTCCACGGGAAGCTTTCTCTAATGCTTGCACACCTGGCTTTTAACCTACTGCACGTTCCGATTGCTTAAAATGAAAAGGCAGCCAAGAAAGGAGGAGAAACCCTCCTGTCTCGCTGGGTTTCATACACTTTATTTCCTGAGGCCAGGACGAGATCCCTGGACTTCGAGGAGAAAGTCCAAGGCCAGGCAGGTATGTGCAGGGCTGCAGTAAGGGTGGCCGCTCTGCTACACGGCAGCTGTGACAGAGCCATCACCAGGCCACTAGGGTCTGCTGCAACCCCTGGACATGGCCTCGCCCGTCATGGAGGACTGTGCTGGGTCCCGATAATATGCCCTACAGCCTCACTGTCCTCCTCCGCCCTGGATGAAGGTCAAGGGTCACATCTGGCTCCCACAGCACCTGACAGACCTTGGGTGGGGAACAGGAAGACCCACATGGTCAGGATTTAGGTTCCGATTCCGACTCTGACTCAGTCTGTGGCTTTTTACAAAGAAATCACTTAGCTTCTTGACCCTGACACACACCAAATGGGGACAACTGGTCCCCTCCCGTCCAGGATGCCCTGGGGAGGCTGAGGCAGCAGATGGAAGTGGTCGCTGAAAATTTAGGACCTTAAATTACTGGAGTTCTGTCCTAGGAGAACCAGGGAGCTCTTGGAAAGGCAAGTGAGCGGGACACTGCTATCCAGGGACATTGGCCCCCATGAACTATAAAAACCATCCCACGTGGACAGAACCCCGGGCACATCTGGATGGCTCCAGTCACAGCGTCCACCACTTGCCTACCCATACCATTTTTTCTGACCTGCAGCCCCACACCAGCGTGGACCTGCAGCTCCCAGTGGAAAAGACCTCACGCGCCTGTCGGTCCACAGGTCAGCCCGACACCAGGTGCCACACCACATGCACCCTCCCTGTCCCACAAAGGCAGGCCGAGGACACAGACTTCACACCATGCTGGGACTGCAGAGCCTGCCAGCCAGGTCCAGCCCGTCCATGGCTGCAGACAGCACCTGGAAACCATCCCTGCCTGCTCTCGCAAGGAGGATGCTAGGCTCTGGCAATGACCTTACACGGCCCCCCTCCATGCAGGCCCACCAGTCGCTAACCTCAAGCACAGCCCAGGACAGAGATGGCCCCATCTCACAGATGTGAAGACTCAAACACCAACTGCAGAGGACCGCAAAGCCGAACCTCTTCAGCCTCCTCGTCCCCAGGAAATGGAGAACAAGCCCACATTCCAACGTGTCTAGGATTTAGGATTCTGGCAGCAGCCTCCAGGGGCAGACCCTACTGTCCCTACAAACTCCGCGTGCATGATCTCATGGAACAGAACACGGGAGGCTGTGGACTGAGGCAGGCCTGTGCCTGGCTGGGTAAACCCCGGGCACACAAGAGACCACCATTAGGCGGGGGGCAGAGGAGGAGGATGTAGCCACATGGGCGCACAGTTACTCTGTGCAAAACAGTGCAGAGGGGTGGGCGGGCAGTGTGTGGCCCGAGCCTGTTTCCAGAGAAAGCAGGCTGGGTGTGAGACACTACAGAGCCATGGAAGAGGGCCGGGAGAACAATGCTCCCCAGAGGAACCGGGGCGGTGGTGCAGCCAGTGTTCTGCTTTGTAGACCTGTGTCTGTTTGACAACCACTTATGAACAACAGCAAATTCCAAACTAAAAAGGATTTGGAGACTGATTTTCTGAAAGGAAGGGAAGAGTTCAGAGACACCTGGAGAGGAAGTGTCAACCCCTCTTTCTGCTTGGCCAGTGTGCACACTGAGGGATGCCCTGCTGCAGAGCGTGCTCTGCACACCGTGACTGTGACACACAACCGAGCTGCTCCCTCAGAGCCTTCAGAGGCCACGGCCAGGCAATGGCTCTGTTCCCAGACCACGTCACAATGACAGAGATGCCGAAATGAAGGCTTTTGTAATTACAGTTCTTCAGCAGCACATGCATAAAATAGAAACTTGGACAAAACACATGACTAAGCTGTGTGGTTGTGCTGTACTTTATTCAAAGTGGGCCCTCAGGCCTCATCCCTGGAGAGAACCAAAGCCTGGTGTCCAAATATGAACACCCGTCAGTACTGAAAAATAATCTTCCACTCTGTGCTCCGACCCGAATTTGGCACAAATACATCACACGCAAGTCAGATGCGGACAGCCGGGCGGGGGTGATGGAATCCAGAGGCAGCGCGAACGCTGGCTGTGACGCGTTCCTTCTGCTGCCCGCGGGCTGTCACCTCTGAGTCACACACACAGCACAGCTATACACAGCTAGTTTATTCTCTCCTGCGGGTGCGGACAGTGCTCAGACCGCATGAAGCAGCATTCAGAAGCACAGCCGGAAGAGCGGCACATCTCTACATCACAGGTCAGGAACTACTGAGCTACGACCACGCGTACAGTGAGCGGATGGTGTGAACCTGTGTCGCCCGTCCGCAGGGCTGAGCGCCACAATGACAGTGTAGCGAGTGCAGACCACAGGACCAAGGGACAAGAGCTGCTCTCCAAATAAACTACTCTGTTCATAAATAAACTCTGATTTTTTTTTAGTTCACATTTACAGACCTGATCGATAAAAAGAAACAATATATATATTCCCTTAAAAAGAAAATGAAGAGACATGGAGCACAGTGCAGAACTCACCCAGGGAGCGGGGGTGCAAGCAAAGGAGAGTTAAAGTACACCGTATACAGCACAGCACACACTGACACACAACAGAACGGTCCAGGAGCAGCGTGCTCTACTTGAACTCCAGCAGGTTGCAGTCGATCTTGTAGTACACGTAGGGGTAGTATTCCTGCTGGCTCAGGTTGAGACCGGGAATGTCCATCGGAGCCTGCAAGCATAAGCACAGGGATGTGCCATGGAACTGGGGAGAGCGCTGCCCTTGTCTTCTCTGGGAATCCGCCAGGGCAGACACTCGGGCCCTGCTGCTGAGGTGGGCACCAGGCCCTCCCTCCTGCAAGGAGGAAAAGACTGCCTTTCCTGGGCACAGAGCACCAGAGCCTCTCTCGAGCTGCGTCCAAAGCCTGTGTCCACGTGACCAGGCCCCACTGTCCCTGGATGCAGACTACAAAACCTTCCTTTCTAAATCTCAGGCTTACAGTGCAGTGGACCCCTGACTTACAAACTCAATCTGTTCCCAAGGGCCGGTTATAACTCAAGTTGGTCAGTGAAGGCACAGGCTCCTACATAGCCTTCAAAGTCTCTCTCCTGTACAAAGGCAGACCTGGGTCCTTAGAAACTGGCCCAGGATTTCTCAGTTAGGCCCACACAAGAAAGGATGTTGGAATGTTCCAGAACTCTTTATGGGTTAGATCTGTATCTGACACCATCTGGGAGCACAAGTGGCTGGCACTTAGATGGTAACTCAAGACTTTGGTAGTAAGTTAAAACTAAAGTGCCAGTCATAACCCAAGTTGTTCGTACGTCAGGCCAGTTGTAATTTGAGAGTCCACTGTTTTGGGCTTATACAAGGCTTACCAAACATACAAAAATAAGCCAGTACATTTTTTTTTAAAGATAGCTCTTATATACACATGTTGTCATAATCCACATGTATCAAACAGCTAGACTCATTTTATCTGCATTTCCTTCAGTTTCTTCTATCAAGAAAAAACAATTTTTTACAATTCTAATTAATGCACATGTGAGATTCTAGTGTCAGAAAGGAAAAAAATCAGCAAGAGGTGGAAATATGAAAAAAGCCCATTTTAGAAAAATGACTGTTCCTTTTAAAATGTGGCGTCTGACTGCTGCTTCTCCTGAACAAAGCAGCTGCTCAGTCCCCTCTGCCGCTTCCAGGTTCCGCAGCACTGCCTGGTGTCTCCGCCATGCGGCTGCGGCTGCGCTCGCGGTGGACAGCGGGCAGGGCTCGAGACTCCAGGAAGCTGGCCGCCACGGGAAGCGCCCGCTGTGGAGGGCTCCAGCGCGGAGAAGGGGCCGGGGCTGCACGCGTGTCCGCCTTGTGCCCACCTCCCAGCCTCCCGCCACTTCCTCATCCGGCCCCACCTCCACGCGCCTGCGCACTCACATCGATGATGGCGGCCGCGCTGCTGTCCAGGTGCTTGTACAGCTCATGCAGCACCTCCCGCAGCTTCTTCATGGTTTTCTTGTTGGGCTGCAGCAGCATTGCCTGGAAGTTCACGGGAAGGCCGTACCTGTGCAGCGGACAGACAACGCGATGTCAGCGCGGGCGCAGGGACAACGGTGCAGAGGCGACTCACCGGCATGACCAAGCCCACAGCCGTCCACCAGGAACCTCTCTATAAAATAACTTGTCCCCACCCAGCGTATAAGGTACTGAGCACGCTCCGGAAGTAAGGACGCGTGTAAGGCCAGTGGATTCTTTTGTAATAAACCACTTGAGGCTACATCTACTTTGAAAAATTTAAGAAATGTCAGTCAACATTTCTTAACAGATCAGTCACTTCTTAGAACTATTTTCTAACAGGACAAAGGGACAGAGGCTGCAAGGTGAGACCTTCAGCATCTCAGGATACTACAGTATCTCCACTGAGTGCCAGAGATGTCAGTCAGTGCCAACTACACGCCAGACATCGATGGCCCTTCCTTCCTACCAAACTCGAACCACTTGAGCTCAAGGCTGGGCTGTGCCATTTCTGCTTGGTGACGGTGCACACCCAACTCTGACTCCCTGGAGATCTTCACAGGACAGAGGAGCTCCTGGCACCCAGGGAGGCCACAGCGATGTGCTCCCCATGCAGTGTGGTGACACTGGGCGCACAGACCACTGTGCTGCCAGCCACACGTGCAGTGAACACCGTGACTGTCCCGGGCTTGGTATTCACTACCTCGTCCATTACTACTCTAGAGCAGACGCCTTCTAATTTCAGCTTTCAACAAAGTCCCTGTAACAGCCCACACGTGACACAGGCGGCTGCCACATGCAGCTCATGTTTCCTCCGAGTCTCTAGACAGAGTCCTATGCACCAGCCAGGTGCCGAGGGCATGGCCCCAAATCTCCAACTCCCTAAATTAACCTTGCTCAAAGCCATCCAGGACAGCAGCACCAATTTCTGCCCCCAATGCAGAGAATGGGGCAAAGGCACCCTGAGCAGCTGTGATGCCGTGGCCTCTACCTCCTGCAGCCCTCTGCTTCCTCCACACCAGCCCCTCCTGCAGGAGTCTGCCACAGGACAGAGGCCCAGGGAGCACTTCAGCATCAGCAGACACTTCTCGCCTCACCTGAGAACAGACTCCACAAAAACTCTTAACGCTTTCACGTGAATCCACGCAATAAATGCTTCACTGAAATTCACTTTCAGCCACCGCACAAGTGGTCCCTTTAAAAAGGAAAAAAAAGGATTACCATGAATCTGGTCTTGGAAGTGGCAAAAAGGTCAAATCTTTTCAGAGCAACTAGCTATGGTGACCTATGGGAGAATTAATGCACGAAAGTCCCTTTTTGAACTTTCACGTATTGTTAGCATTACATTGGATGTCAGATTATCTTATCGCAGGGCCTTAGATGAGATGAACGGTTACCGACCATTCAGCAAGCCTGTGACACTAGAGTGAATTAAACCAACTCACTAACAGAGAAAAAGATACATTTTTACAAAAGTAATTTAAACTGGTGCAAGTGGTTTAAGCAGGTGTCCTGGTTTGAAAACCAAAATATAAAAATCTGAATGTACTATAAAATAAAGCATTTACTATGCGAATATGAAAATAACTTCTCAGAAACAAAGATAAACAGCTGTGAAAGTAAATTGTTCTTGAAGGGCGCACAGGGAATGGGGAAAAAATAAGAACCAAGATACATCAGGTTCAGGTACAAGCACCCAATGATAAACGTAAACGTATTGTATACCTAAAAGGTACCAGTAAATATATATTAAAAACAAAAAGAAAGTAAGTCGTTCAACATCCTTAGTCTTAGTTCTCTCGTCTGCAAGACTGGGAGATGGGGATCTCTGAAACCTCTTCATGGCCTACACCTGCAGCAATTCTGTTATGTATTCTGGCTGGCTGGCTATCGGCAGTACTGGAGACTGAACCCAGGGCCTCCACAGTGAGCATCTCGATATCCCCAGCTTTTTCCATTTCTTATTTTGAGACAGGGCCTAAGTTGCCAAGTTGCCCAGGCTGGGCTCCAACTTCTGACCCTCCTGCCTCAGCCTCCCAGAGTGTGCCACCACACCTGCTTTAGAATATTTAGTATGATTAAATACTTTTAAAAAAAAAGACTTTAAATAATCTCTCCTCTCACACTTCAAAGAAATGTACTGTCAACCTGGCTAACATTTGGAGAACACTATGAGGCTCACGGTGATGTACCAACTAATTAATTTAAACAAAAAGGATAATACAACAAAGGGAAAATATTTGGTCAAAATATCTCTTCTTTGAACAGGTTCTGTATCCTCCCTAGTAAGGTGGTTACAGCCCTGGTTAGGGACATTCTTCCCCTGGAGACATGGACACGGTCTGGGAAATACCTGGGTAGTCTCATCGGAGCTGCCTGTTCCACTCCTCTAAGTTCCCGTCACACAGCGCCATCTCCTCGGCACCCTCACTGGAGGAGGCAGGCACCCCATCCCCCATCCCTGCAGGGCCTCCACTCTGCACCAAGGTAAAAGTGAATCACTTTGCTGAAAGCCTGAGGCAGGAGGAGCTGGCCTCGAGAAAGGAGCGCCCTCGAGAAAGGAGCGTTCTTACTGCGAGGAGAACCTCTCACCCGCAGATAGCCTTCACAGCAACACTGAGCAGACACCTGCATTCCAACTCTACTCAGCAGATGCCTGCATTCCAACTTGGCAGAGCACTTCCCCTGGGGGCTAGGTAACTACTCAGAGAGCTAAGCCTGTCTAGAGGAAACGCACTCGGGCTGCGCGACACAAAAGTAACACCGGACAACTTCTGTGTCTGTCAGGGGAAGCAGTGTCCCCATCTGGGCTCAGCGCAGCAGCAGCAGGACCGGGACACGTACGAACTGCTTCTTCTTGTCGGTAGAGAGCCGATTCATTTCCTCCTTGTCCGCCTTCATCTCCTCCTCGTTATACTGAAAGTCTCGAACGATGAATCTGAATTGGGGGGAGAAAACAGATCGATCCACACCACCGACACCTCTCCAACACAATGAAGAGAGCAGCAGCAAAAGGAACTCACTTGTTCTCCCTGGCATTGTGTCGGAAGTCATCAACCGCCTTCCTGAACAGGGTGACATTGCAGAGGTAGCTGTCTTGGTCCTCTGAGAGAACGCTAGGGCACAAAGAATCTCATTTCAACCGCTCTGCCCTCAGCGCCGTCTTCCTACCAAGGTGGGATTTGGGAGGGAGGAACCGCAGGGCACCACAGGCCTTCCCAAGCCACCAACGCCTCTGCTCCAACAGAGGCGCCTCAGGGTTACGTCCGGGGAGGCTTTGGTGCCCATGCCTCCGCTCCCTGCATCGCCCCACTCCTTATGAGCCAACACAGTCGGCCACCAACCGGGACTGAGCACCCTCAGACGCACGCAGACTTCTTGGGCACCAGGCTGCACCCACTTTCCTGGGTCGTCCATACCCTCTCCTGCCCGTCGACCAACCTCGCAGCCCACCCCGGGCCAGGTGACTGCTGCTCATGCCCAGGCTCCCTCCTGACCCAGGACACGTCGGAGCGGCCACTCTGTGACTTCCCCAGGAAGCCCCTCCCAGACACAGGGACGTCAGAACGCAACCAGACTGGGCTGTGGCAGCGTGGGGAAGCCACTCCTTGGAAGGACAAGCTGCAGGGCTCCTCAAATAGGGACTCTGCTGCTTCCCAGAGACCCACCGGGCGGCTCCTTGGGGACAGCACCCTGGCAGGGACCATGCAGCCGCCTGGCAGCAGGGACCCAGGGCCCTTTTCTTTTCCGCCTTCCGCATTCTGAGGGTTTCTAAGGTTTGTGGCTTTTTAGCAAACCCCTTTACCGAGGTATAATCATCAGACAAAACCACACGGGCTGGGTGGACACAGCAAAGTCTGAAGTCGAAACCAGCGCCATCATGTCCTACACCTGCAGCTCCAGGTACCCCTGGCTCCCTGTGATTTTGTTAACTTTTAGTTCTCATTTACAATGAGGCACTCCCGATAAAGTAAGTTTCCTAAAACTGAAGGAATGCCTATGGGCTTTAAAGATACTTCAGGGGTTTTTTGGGGGGTGGGGGGGTGGGACAGGGTCTCACATGTAGCCCAGGCTGGCTTCAGACTCATGGCAATTCTCCTGCCTCTGTCTCCCGAGTGCTGGGAGGACAGGCGCATGCAACCACACCAGATCTTTGTTAAACTTTATTTTTTAAAAAGCAATTCGCTGGGTGTGCTAGCACCTGCCTGTCATCCCAGCACTTAGGAGGCTGAGGCAGGAGGATTGCTCTGAGTTTGAGGCCAGCCTGGGCTACACAGTGAGTTAAAGGCCAGTCTGAACTGCACAGTGAGAACACCTCAAAAAAAAAAAAATAATAATTAAAAAAACAATAAATAAATAAATAATTAAAAAATAAAAAACGTCTCACCTTTCTCGGCAGCCTAAGAACTGTCAGTGAGCCAAATGCACCTGGAGACAGCATGGCCCTGACAGGAATGGCTGTCCAAAGTGGCCCCGCAGCGCCCGGCCCCGTGAAGTGCCCATCGCGGTGACACTGAGGCCAAAACCTCCGTTATGCCTTGCCAGGCTGCTGCCCACAGTTCTTGATCCTTGTACACAAAGCCCGAGGAAAGAAAGCTGGCTGACCCTCTGGTCACCAAGAGGGCCTCCGAGACACGCGAGCTTCACAGCCAGGGCCCTGTGTGGCCGCAGTCCCCTCAAACTGACACGTCGCCTGCTACTCTGAAGCCGTTTCAAAGCACTTGATGCTTAGTGTGGCCAGCAAAGTCATACAGTGAGCTCAAAAGCCTGATGGCCAAAGAAGCCAAGTGAGCCAGGCATGGTGGCGCACACCTGCGATCCCAGTACTGGGTAGGCTGAAGCAGGAGAGGGGGACCGCAAGTTTGAGGCCAGCGTGGCAATTTAGTGAGATCCTATCTCAAAGATGAAAAAGGAGGCCTAGAGGTAGAGCCCAGGGCCATCATGGGTGAGGCCCTGGGTTCGATCCCTAGCACTCCCCCAAAAGCCAAGACAAAATGCAAATCTTCTTTTATGATTAGATCCTGCTAGTCACCTTATCAAAAGTAAATAAGCCGGGTGTGGGACACACACCTGTGATCTCAGACTCGGAGGGTGAAGCAGGAGGCTTGCCATGAGTTCAAGGCCAGCCTCTAACTAAACAGGCAGACCCTGTCTCAAAAACAGCAAAGAGCAAGTCCATGAAGGGCACCTGGCTTGCCTTCTCTGTCCCCAGAGAAAGTACTGCAGAGCTCAGGATTATAGCCACGCCCAGCAACCGCAGCCCGGGAGCCACTTGGCGCGCACCGAGCTGCAGCCACGAGACACCACCCCTGCCCATCGGAACGGATCCACACGGGGCCTGTACTCGCTGCCAGCACTCCGAATGAGAGGTGTGTGAGGCCCGCCCGGTGTGTGCTGGGGGGGGGGGGGCCCCCCCGCGGTGGGTGGGGGGGGGGGGGGACACTCCTGGAGGAACAGGTGTGTGGGGCAGATAGGCAGCCAGCAGGGCAGTGCAGAGGAGAGGAAATCCAGGCCAGTGCAGAGATGACAAGGTCAAAAGCAGTTCTGTGAGAGTGCAGATGGCGGCGGGGAAGGCCTGGGAGAGACAAGGGACAGGTGTGGTGGCCTAAGGTCCAGCCCTCAGGAGGCAGAGGCAGGAGGTGAGACCGGTCCAGGCGACAAGGGACACAATGTCAGAAAACAAACAAAGAACCCAAACCAGGGGGCTCAGAGGTTCAGACTCCAGGAGTAAGTCCTTCAGAGAGGCCGAGAGTGTGGAAGAGAGCAGCCTGCAGACACCAGCAAAGGTGCCGACCTCAAGATCCGCAGGAAGGTAAGGATTTCAATCCCAGGCACAGCCAGCAGTGACGGAAGTGACATAGGCAGCCGGAAGCTCCGCCTCTCCCGGAGGAAAGGGGCACCAGGCTCCTCCCAGACAGACCCATGCCAGCAGGAAGTGGGCACCCAGCTGCCTCTTGGTCTCTGAGGGGTCCCCCACTCCACCCCATCCCAGCCTAGCCACCTGCCCTGCCCTGAGACTCCGAGATTCGGAGGAGCCTGCACACTTCCGTGCCTCAGGCTCCTGAGCAAGGCGAGCTGCTACTTCCCACCACGAGGACCCACCCCACGCCAAGAAGATGCTCCACGCCGGCCGGTCCCCAGCCCACAGCCAGGCTTTCTTCTACTTTAAAAAAAAAAAAAAAAAAAGTTATATGTTTGAGAACTAATCAGACTTTGTAAAAGCCAATGTAGGAAAGAGGAAAGTGGTAATTCTGCAGGTATGATGGAGGTGCCTCTCTCGGAACAGCATCCCTAAGCAGCTGCCATCTCTGCCTCAGGCTGCAGCCGGACGTGTGGGTATGCACAGCCCTGGCCCTCACCACAGGCGGGCACCAGGGCCTATCTTTTAGGACTAATAGAGAACAACGGCCTGCAAATATCTAGACTCTGTGCATTCTAAAAATGAAATTATCAGCCGGGAGTGGTGGTGCATGCCTGTGACTCTAGCACTCTGGGAGGCTGAGGCAAGAGGACAGTGAGTTCAAGCCCAGCCTGGGCCGCTCAGCAATTCAGCAAGACCCCATCTCAAAATAAAAAGTAAAAATGGCTGGTGATGCAGTTTGGTTCAAAGACCCAGATTCAATTCCTAGTACTAGGAAAAAAGAAAAGAAAAGAAATGTATTTCTTTTAGACTCGAGGATAGTATTTTTCAACCTGTTTTTCTACCTCCAAATTCCAATTCTTGTGTGGGCTGATCCCAGGCCTCACTGTGCACAGCACGCGGAGAGGATCAAGTGAAGTGTCGCCGTCTAGAATTCATCAACCTGGCTGGCATGAAGCGCTCCAACATCAGGCACACAGCACATCCGCGAAGACCTTAGTTAATAGTTACTATGCTGACCCAAACACTTCCATAGCCAGCTGCTGATCGGAGGAAATCAGGCCAAGCCCAGCCCACCTTCCTGTGCTCCTGGGGCAGCAGGCAGAATAGCCATCTGCTTGGAGGAGCAGGCCCAGGACTGCAGGAGAGGAGCGTGCCCTGCCAGGTCACTGGGCGACAAGCATTTGTGATGACTCTTCGCACCAGGTATTTCCCCCTTCACACTGCTGAGTGACCTGCACAGGGCCCAAACCCCCGGAGTAACGCACTTACAGCCCTCCTTCCTTACGGAGCAAGTAGGGGCTGCCCTGACCAGCCCAAGGCCTATATCTGTGTGCCCACCCGGAAGGTCGCGGTGCCTGCGTCCTCACCCTTCCTCCTCTGCCTCCTGCATGTAAAGTCAACCCCACAGCCCTTGTCCCCCGGTGAGAGTGCAGGGCGCCCCTCCATCAGGACCTCATGAGGAGCACAGGTCTGTGGTTCCGTTCTCTAAAGAGCAGCACCCACAACACGACACCGTTACATTCCTTGGACTATCAAGCCTGCAACCTGCCAGCCTCGGAACACAGCCAAGGGAACGGCCTTGCTCATTTTACAGAGGAAGGAAATGAGGCCAGCGGAGAGGCTGACCCCAGGACACACAGCAAGGTCCCATTACACACTGAGCCACTGGCCCGTGACACCATGACATGAGGAGAGCAAGTGCACCACGCGCCCGACCTTACTAACACTGCCACTCCTCCACCTGTCTTTCACGATGTTGTCTCCTTGGGAACTGTGGGTGCAGATACACAGTATCCAGGACTTTCTCCAAGCACAGCTAGTGTGGTGGTGGCGGAGGGCAGGGGAACTGTCCCGGAGCAGAGGTAAGAGCGTGTGGGACAGGGAGTTCCGGTCCTCGAATGCTGTGGACACCACATAAGCTCTGCCTTCCCCATCTGAGAGACAGCGACTTCCCAAACTGCTTCACAGGCAGTTGTACCTATTAAACTCCACACTGTACGAAGCCTGGAAATCCGTAAAAAGGGTTCTTAAGGAATGGCTTGACCTGGCAATATCAGTGGAGGTCAAGGCAGTGCTCACATTAGTGGCCACCTGGGACACTTCTTCATAAGGTAAACTGAGGAATCAGGCATGTGGTGGGCAGCCTAGGGCACAGAAGGTCCCACCCCGGAGATGAGGGTTCCAGTCCTGGCCCTGCCAAAAGCAGCGCATGAGACGCTGGCCTTGGCTTCCCGTCTGCAAACTTAGTGGGTCACACAGTCTGAGCCAAGTCCCTTCCAGGTCCAAAATCGTGATTCCTCACGTTAGCAGAGCTCACTGCTCAGGTCAAAACGATGCTTCTGGAATTATAAATTACCACAAAGTAGAGACAACCCCCAGACTGCTAAGAGGGATCTAGGAAGCAGACGGTTCCGCAAAGACCACCACTTACTTGCTCGACCTGGGCACCACCATCTCGGCCAGTGTCTCATACTGCTTGATCCAGTCGTTGTGGTTCAACCTGTAGGAAAGGTAGGGTGAGCACCAAGCAGAAGGCCGGGCCCGCTTCCTGCCAAACCCAGGAAGAGAAAAACCAGGGGCAAACAGGAAGTGTGCCTCAGCTAACCAAACATTCAGGCTTCCCACTGAGAACTTTCCAATACTCTGTGGCAGCCCAGCCAGCCCCCAGTCCAGGGGCTGCCCAAGAGGCACTGTCAAGTAGTGCCTGGAGAGGAAGCAGAGCCAGGGGCCACTCCCCGAGGTTTCCCAGCTCGCTGACGCCTCATGTGAATTTAAAAAATAGCCCATAGCAAAATCACTGTCATTTCTGACTGTGGCCAGTATGAAGGGCTGAGTAAAACTATTTACAGAAAGCACAGAGGGGCCTGGGGATTCAGCTCAGGGGCACTGCGCCTGCCTTGCAAGGACAAGGTCCTGAGTTCGATCCCCGATACTGGAAAAAAAAAAAAGCAAGCACAGAGGACAGGAAGCAGGGGTCACTGTGTCCCCAGAGGCCCTTGTGCAACAGCCCTCTCTGGAGGCCCCTGCCCCAGATGTGGGGAGAGGCAGCTGTGTGTGAGATGCAAAATAAAGAACACAGAATTGGCAGGCCAGCATGGAGTAACGTAGTGCGTCCAGCCCATAGTGCGTCCAGCCCCGTGTTTCAGCTACAAAGTACGGAAAACTATGAGAGGTCCTGGTTTTAAACATCAATTTTATTTTATTTTATTTTTTATTTTTTTGGTACCGGGGATCGAATTTGGGTCCTTGCGCTTGCGCAGCAGGTGGCGAAACCACTGAGCCAAATCCCGGGCCTAAACATCAATTTTAAATCATATCTGAATGAGACAAAAAGAGGCAAAGGTGATTTTCCTACATAGTTTAAGAGCACAGATACATAGAGCATTATAAAGTATTCCAAAACAGCAGAAAAATTATGTGACTACAACACAAAACCCTTAGTTTACACCCTTCTACATGTCCAAAGAAAAATCTAAAAGCTTACATAATATTGTAGCACTGGGCCGGGGATTTAGCTCAGTGGTTCTGCCGCCTGCCTCGCAAGTGCAAGGTCCCGAGTTTGATCCCCAGTACAAAAAAAATATTGTAGCACTGTGAACCCCACAGAGGTGCTTTCCCTCTCTTTGTTTCTAGTACTCAGGCCCCTAAGCAGATCAAAATGCGAAACTTCGAAGTAAAAGAGGCTTCATGCAATCAAGCTCTGAAGACACCCTAAGTCTCCCCACACAGCCCAACAGCCAGACTTCAGTGTAAGATGTGGCCTGAGCTCTGATCTACCCGAGTGCTCAAAAGCTTCGTTTTACCAAAACTGACCAGATACTAACAGAGAAGGCCTGAGCAGAAGACCTCAGGGGTCTGCAGCCCAAGGGCAGCGCACCACACCCAAAGCAGCAGCCTACGTGTGGGAAATGACGTTCTTCTGGAACCCAGCTCCACCCACTCATCTCCATACTGTCTGTGGCTGCTGTGGCTCCAGCCGCAAAGCGGACACTCAACGCAGCAGTGGCAGAGATCACGCAGCCAGCAAAGCCAAAAATACCTCCATGTCCAGTGCACAGATGCGTATTATCGGGCCCTTCACAGAAAATAATTTGCTCACCCTAATCTAATCCATTCTGTGCTTCTATGGGGCTTTAATTCAGCCCAACTAGTCATAAAGATTTTTCAGAAAAACAAATCAAAAGGTTTTCTTCTTAGTTTGAAAAATCTAAAATCTAATTTTTAAAAATCCCACTAATCTAGCACTTTTTGTTAAGGAGTCAATTCTATCAACCTGAAGTTATAACTGTGTCTCCATCAGCGGCTCAAGAACTAAATTCTACTGCTGTACGTGCCGCAGGAGGAAGTGCTTGGTGGCAAGTCGTGTTCCTTTTACGTATTTTTTCCTGAAAACTCCAAACCACAGTACCAGATACTAACAAGGCGACACATACTTGGGAACGACCACCAGCAAGGTGACAAGATACTCCGAGTCAAGAACGAAGTCCTCCTTCTTCACGATTTCTGCCAGACTTCGAGTTAGCAAACTTCCTCTGCGGAGTAAGGAAAAAGGCCGTGAGAATGACGGGGTGAGTCACACGGCGGCGCAGGCGGGCTGGCGGGCGCCCTCACGGGCACTACGAACACATCTCGAGGGGTCCGAGCTGCTTAACATTTCTGCTGTGCAAGAAGCCAACAGTTAGCACCCGTGCTCCCTCTGACTGAGGAAGCGTTCTCCTCCGCCTGCTGCAATCATCCAGCTCGGCTCTGCTTTCCCCGACACCCGTGACTGAGAAGGGCCACTCGTAGACACAACCGTCGGCTGCCATAATCACGACGTTACGTCATCTAAGCATAACCTTCGCTTCTTCCACGTCTCCCTGGCACTGGCTGACACCAGCAATTGTGGTCCTTTCACCCACTCATCAACTCTTCCCCCAGTCTTTGGCCTCCAGGAATGAGGTTCCCAGGATGGACGCGTCCTGACCTGCTCTGGCACTGACAGCCCCACGCAACCCTTGATCTGGGCCACGGTCGGACCTCAAGGGTCACGAGCCAGGGGCCAGGCATGTGCCACACGACGAGGGCCAGCACAGCAGCGACGCCTGCGTGACCAACACCTAACCTCCCTTCCGGAACAGGTTCTGAGCGCCAGGGGACTGCTCTGCAGTGGCACTAGGACTTGGCCTAAAACAACCTCAGGGCCAGAGCGCGGTTAGTGAAATTTCAAGTGGATAAAGGGGTAAACCATGGCTAGGTTCACAAGTATTATTTAGGAAATAGTAAGTCAGCCTTGCCTGTTTCTGTCTGAATTCTAGGAACTTGTATTAATGAACTTCCTCCAGCAAATTAAAAACAGTTCCAGTTACTACAGACGGGCAAGGCTGGGAGCGTGAAGCCCATGGCACTCACTCAGAGCAAGCTCCCCGCTCCCCGCTCCCCGCTGAGCATCCCGGTCACTCCTCTGCTTACGCGTTCTTCCGCTCCAGGTTCTGAAGATTCCCCTTCAGGTTGTTGTATGCGGATGCACGGGATTTCAGGTCATTATCGATCTGTGTTACTCCCTTCAAAACAGAAAACAGTTAAAAACAGGCCAGATTTTCCAAAGCTGGCCCCCACTAAAATAAAGTAGCTGAACTTTAACATCTACAAAAAATACCACTAGTTCCTGATGTAAGAATATCCTATTGTCCAAAAGTACATTAAAGGGTCATTTTAAAAATAACCACCCTTGGGCCGAGGATTTAGCTCAGTGGTTCCACCACCTGCCTTGCAAGCGCAAGGTCCCCAGTTCAATCCCCGGTACCAAAAAAAATAAATAAATAACCACCTTCTTTTTTTTATTTTGCGGCACCAAGGATAGAACTCAGGTCCTTGTGCTTTCGAGGCAGGCTCAGCACCACTGAGCTAAATCCCCGGCCCTACCACCTTCATTTTTAATAGGATAATTTCCATATGAATATTTTCTACTAATATTTTACTCTACATGCATTAAAACTGTTATTACTAAATTATAGTATTTGGGGGGTGGCTATAGGGAACAGGGCCTCAACTATGTAATCCAGGTCAGCTTTGAACTTGCGATCCTCCTGTCTCAGCCTCTCCAGTGCTGGCATTACAAGCCTGCCATATTATTGCTATTTTACTTTAAAATTCACATAAACGGGTTGTAGGCCACTGGGTTTGAAGATGCTTAATTAAAAGGCTTCAATTCACAAAAGTAGAAGTTTAATTTCCAAAAAGAACTAAATTATAGAGTTTTCACTGTCATAAATTCCACTATTATACATAACATTTTCTCAAAGAAATTAAAATTGTAAATGAATGTATAAGTGTTACAAAGAGAACTAAAACTATTAACTGCTTAGGGAGAAAAGCACAGGGTTGGTTTAATTAATGTCCTAAGACCTGGCTTGGACTCTGCTCTCCCCTCACCCGGGGTAAGGGGCCAATCACTCACCTGAGCCTGTCTGCTCACCCACAACTCTACCAGGGTGCAGAGAACTGGATCCTTGTCAGGGACCCAAAGAAAACAAGTTCGGCTGCAGAAAGAGCACTTTACAGTGTCCAGCTACTCAGTCTTTAAATTACATGATGAAGGTAGGTGTGGTGGTGCACACTTTTAATCCTAGCTCTCAGGAGACTGAGGCAGGAGGATCCCTGCCTGGGCTATATAGTGAGACCCTATCTCAAAAAAAGAAGAAGAAAACATTCTACAATGACTTCAGTTAAAATCTTTAATAGTCTACACATTTCCATTTAACTAAAGTCATAGAACCACGGACGTCTGTCCAACAACTTAAACCACCCTCCCTCGGCCAGGCCAGCAGACATCCTGACATACAGGAAGTCCCTGTCTGTCTCATTACAATTTCTGTTAAGACTTTTCCACTTTCTCTCAAGTTTGAAGACTTTTCGTTCTTGTGGTATGGGGACTGAACCCCTTCCCACTGAGCTACACCCCCAGACCCTATGCCTTTCCTATTTTGAGGCAGGGTGTTTTTAAGCCGTTAAATTGTCCAGGCTAGGCCTGCAGCAGGATCGCAAGGTCTCTACCATCTGAACACCTTGCAACATCTAAAGGCGGGGTAGGGAGGGCACCTCCTGCATTTCACAGCCGGGTCATGAAACCAAAAGGGCCACTATAGATCAGCAGGTCCCACCTGTCCCGATGCTTCTCTTACTTTGGCAATTATTTCGGAAATGTTCTTCAGAGACTGCTTGATGGGGTACTTGGCCATGTCCCACTGGAACCTCGTTATGTAAGTGACCAAATCGACTGCAAAAGGGAACAAATTCAGCACGAAGGAGAAGCAGCAGGGTTTTACATCTTTTTTGCACAGCAATACTTTTTAATGCCAAAATCGACATCAGGAAAGACGCCACTTCTCAAGGGTCCTGACTAGGTAACATGGGGTAGTAAGAGCCCTCAGTGCACTCTCTAGCTGCTCTGGTACATAACGATGCCCCTTCTAATATGATACGCGGGTGCACGGAATATGTATACATTCACCACACGCTTCTATGGAAGAGAAAAGACAAGACTACTTCTAAGTCTCTGTAATAAACTTAATTTGATATTAAATTTACTTTTTTTCTTCAATAATGTCCCCAAACAAAGTAAAAAGGAACTTGTCTATTAACACCCAGTAGCAACTGTTTCTATACTTTAGCAATCTTCAAATGTGGACCCTTTCTTCTGGCGCCTGCCTTGCAGGTGGAAGGTCCCAAGTTCCATCCCCAGCACCAAAAAACAAAACAAAACAATGCGGACCCTTTCACTTTCAAATGGAGAAGGGAAAAAAATGTAAAGCCGAAGGGACACTGGAGTGTGAAGTCCCCGGAAGCTTAATAATCAAAGCAACTTGACCCCTCAAGCCCAACAGGACCAAGGCCAGAAACCCAAATGTCAAGTGCACCAAAGCTAAACAATGGAGTACTTCGTATCCAAGTACCTTTCTTTCAGTTTCTCCTTACAAAATACCAAGGAGTCAATGGCACAGATACTTCCACAAGCAACTTTAGACACACTGCCCCTCCACATTATCACCTCCATTTCATCAACTGGAGTTGATAAAATACCTACATCAGTAAAGGTGACATAAATTAGCATGTCGACCTTCTACTCTGTCCTAAAACACAAAGTAACAGAAACAGTAAGCAATTAGATCAGGATCACTACTATAACAAAAAGCAAGAATAAATTACTATATTTTTAACCAATTAAATATTTATTGAACATCTGTTCAAGGAGAAGAAATGAGATTAGAAGGGCACCAGATTTTAATAAACGGATCTTACCATTGCAGGCAATACTATATAGAATGAATGAAAAGGGTTACTTTCTATTTTAATGACATATCACTTAAGAGGGATCTAACTTAAAATGAAGCAAACTCATTAAAAAACAGGTCAAAGTAAAAATGACAACCCTGAGGTCAAAGTTACCTTTAGGAAGCCATTACCACAGAGCAAACTGTAAATATCAGCCTCTAGGTAGAGATGTCAGTCAACTATTTTATGGGGACAAGAAAAGCAATACTCAGATTTGAGGGGAAAAGGCATTACTCTGGAATAAAATTAATGATTGCAATTCTAGGGCTTCAGCAGTTGCATGCCATAAATGCAAAATGCTAAAGAAGACAGCAGCTACCAACCAAAATGATGCTGATATTCATAATGGAGAAAGTGACTTGTAAATATGAGATTTCAGAGTGAGCTAACACAAAGCTGTGAGACATATCATCAGCTATAGTATTTAAGAGTATCTTTCATGAGACTGTTGCTAGAGATAGGGTGTAACTGGCAATGTCACCAAATTCAGTAATAACAACTGTATTTTTTTTTTCTGGTACCAGGGATCGAACTCGGGGCCTTGCACTTACAAGGCAGGTGCCAGAAACACTGAGCTAAATCCCCAGCCCTAACAACTGTATTTTAATGGCTTTCTGCTGTACTTAACACCCTCATCTGGGCCAGGGATTTAGCTCAGTGGTTCCACCGCCTGCCTTGCAAGCGCAAGGACCCAAGTTCGATCCCCTATACCTAAAAAAACAAAAAAACCACCTTCATCCACAGATTTACAGTGGACCCTCGAGTTATGACTGGCCTGACATACAAACAACTTGGGTTACGACTAGAATTTTAGTTTTAACTTATGATAAAAGTCTTGAGTTACAACCCAAATGCCAGCTGTTTGTGCTTCCAGATGGTCTCAGATACAGACTTAACCCTCAAAGAGTTCTGGAAGGAACATGACAGCATCCTTCCCCATGTCAGGTTAACTGAGAAATCCTGGGCCATTGTCTCTCTAAGGACACTGAGATCTGCCTGACACAGGAGAGAGACTTTGAGGGCTGTGTGGAGGAGCCCGAGCCTTCGCTGACCAACCTGAGTTACACCCAGCCCTCAAGAGCGAACTGAGTTCCTAAGTCAAGGTCACAATTCCTAGCTAGGTCACTCGCTCCCTATGTGTTCACAGTGGTCAGTCAGGAGCCCCGGGCTTACCTCCATTGGCCAGCAGATTCTCCTGCACTTTATCTCTACTGTCCTCCAAAACGTCAGCCATGTACTGGGCCACCTTCTTAACCACCCTGTGGGGTGAGAAACAAAGCCAGCATCACCATTTCCAGGAAAAAGGACTTGCATTCCAGGCTCTCCAGCAGACACAGCATACAAAGACAGGAACTCCACTCCACACTCCAATTACACGCATCTAGGAGAAACAGCACTCACCTTCTGCCTAACACTGCAAGGATAACTGGAGGCTTAATGCGAATACAATCAACCTCTGTTAGCCACAGCAAAAACATGGGAGCAGCGAGGGAGACCTCGTGAACAGCTAGTGTGGCACATGGGAAGCCCGAGGGCCGAGGAGGGCTCTGCCAATGACTGCAAGCCAGACCCGCCCGCCCGCCCGTCACTCAGGCCGGAAGGGCGGGCCAGCAAGTGTCTCATGCACTCTGTGGGACTTCAGGGGCCACTGCTGTTCACAGAAGACACCAGTGACAAACTGCACAGACTCTTGGATCAGACCTTTCATTCTCTGCCTTCAGTGAGACACTGAGGTGCGAGCAAAGGAGGTAATGGGCCAAAGCCACAGGACCAGCTGAGGTGGGGCCTTGGCTCCGGAGTCCACTCCTTCTCCACCCAACTCCGCCTCTCCTCCGGGTTCCACTCAGAATCATACCCCACAAAATCACCGCCTTCACTCTGCTTGCAATCTAACTGAGGAAAGGGGAAGACACCCAAGGGCACTCGCCTAGCCGGCTGAGGAAAGAGCCACAGAGGCTACAAACAGCAGCATGAAGGGAAGGGGATTCCAGACGTTCAGGTCCAGATGAGGGACAGGACACGGGACAGGACACACACACTGAGGGCTGTGTGCTCAGGGCAGGAGGGGCAACAGAAGACTTGGAAGTGTAAACATCAACCGGTAAGGGCCAGAAAAGATGACCAAGGGCCGGAATGACAATCTTACACGGGCTGACCTCAAACCTGGAAAAGCAGAGCCATTTTAGAAACAACGATGCAAGCACTAGGTCTTCACCATGCTTAATCAGGGGTCTGGACACTTGGGGCACCTCCATGATATCTCCCTGTGTGCCTCTCAGAATAGCTAGGTCAGGCGTGGTGGCATACAGCTGTAATCCCAGCACTCAGGAGGCTGAGGCAGGAGGATCATGAGTTCCTGGCCAGCACAGGCTACATAGTGAGTCACAAAAAATTAAAAAAAACAAAAACAAAACAAAGATTATCCAGACCAATGACCAATGTACACAGTTATCTCAAAATAATCCATTCTAATGATCAGACTTTTGAGAAAGTATAAACTATGACTCCATACACCATCATGTTCAGGGTTGAAAAGCTGGAACAGCTAAGTCAGGACACTATCATGTGTCCTTCCACCAAGGCCAAACCCTACAGACTATTAAGCTTCCAGATCCTTAGGGTTGACTGCGGAAGATGGGCTCGGGCCACAACCGCACAGGGGCCCAAGCGCACCAACACTGTCTGAAGACTTCCAGGCTCCTGGTCTACAGATGCATACTCTCAGCCATGCTGGGACAGCCAACAGACGGCCAGGGCCTGCACCAAGGCCCTCGGGGAGAGGAGCAAAGGCCCACGCATCATACCAGCCACCGCATCCTCAGGGGCCTTCTCCTCGGTGTCTCAGGGAGTCAGGACCCGAAGCTGTAAGGACTGAGCAGAGGGACCCAAGGAAGACGGCCCTCTTGGGTAGGAGACATAGGTCTCCTCAGCATGCTTCTTAAAACACTTGCAGGCCCAGCATGCACACGGTCTGGGCTCAACCCCCAGCACCAAAAACAAGAAGGGAAAGGAAAACAAACCCTACAGTCAAGAAACCAAAACACTACCCTATCAGCTCAACCTTTGAGTATATCCATCAGTAATTACTCACAATTATTTGCTCTATGTGAATACATGAATTATAACCCTAAACATAACTTTTTCTTTCGTCTTTTCCATTCTAACGGCAAAGTGCCTGGCCTCATGTGAAGCATTTACTCTTGACTAATCTCTGGTAAAACTGTCTCCTACAGGGCCTCTTGCCGCCAGTATTAGAGACCATCACCACAACACTAGGTCTGTTTACTTCCTTGCTACGCATAGTTATGTTTAAAAATGTCTCGAGCTGAGTGTGGTGGTGTGTGCCTATAATCCCAGCACCCTGGGAGGCTGAGGCAGGAGGAGTGCAAGTTTGGACATAGCCTGGGCAACTTGGTAAGACCTTATCTCAAAAAATTAAAAGAAAAAAAGCAGCAGCTGGGCATGGTGGCTCATGTCTGTAACTCCAGCACTTGGAAGGCTGAGGCAGGAGGATTGTCACAAGTCCGAGGCCAGTACAGGCTACATAGTGAGTTCAAGGCCAGCCTAAACTACATAGTAGGACCCTGTCTCAAAAAACCAAAAAAAAAAAGGAAAAATAAGACAGGTGATGTAACTCAGTGCAAAGGCTCTGAATTCAATCTCAGTACAGAAAAAAAAAAAATCATTTCTCTTTGCAACCCTCAGCCTCTATGGAATATAAAAACACATATCAATGAACAACTCAGAGTACAGAAAGCTGTGCTTTATAGAACATGACAGAAGCAACTGCCAGGCATGGTGGCACACACCTCAAGAGGCTGAGGCAGGAGGATCACTGTGAGTTCAAGGCCAACCTGGGCTACACAGCAAATTCAAGACCAGCTTCAACTACATGGAGAGACCCTGTCTCAAACAAACAAAAAAGTGATGACTCCACAGAATTCAAGAAAACTTCTGCAAGTCAAAGCTGTTAAGGGACTGATAATTAGAATATGTAGAGAATGCTTACAACCCAATAATGAAAGACAAACAAACCAATTAAACTGGGCAACGGATCCAGAGACATTTCCCCACGGAAGAATGCACACACCTGTGGCCGTATGAAAAACAACTGTACACTTTAAACACATGAGCTGCACAGCGCGTAAATCCTATCTCAGTAAAGGTATTAAAAAGAGTATTTTTCACACTTCAAATGTGCATTTTATTGTGTGTAAATTGTACCTTCATAAAATAGATTTACAAAGGGCTGGGGATTTAGCTCAGTGGTTTCACCGCCTGCTGCACAAGCGCAAGGACCCGAGTTCGATCCCCAGAATCAAAAAAAAAACAACAAAAAAACAAAAAATAGATTTACAAAGAAAAAAGCCACTATCTCCTAAAGCACTCCATCGGCAGAGGGTCCATGGTGCTGGCCTGCACCTCAGGCAGCCCGGGCACAGGTAAGCACCTTACCCTTCCACAAACGCGTCCAGCTTAGCCAGCTCATCCGACAAGCCAACCAACACGTCCAGCGTGCCAACCTGTAAGAGAAAGGCGCCCGCGTCACTCGTGCTCATCCCTCATTCACGGCAGTACGATCTGACCGAAGGGCCCACTCTTAAACCCTCCACGCTTTATTCCGCCATGCGCCAGTGCAGTCGAAGCTGTTTACCAGACACTGCAAACCCTATTCTGCATGCACGCTAACCCTCTAACTCACAGATATGGGCGCCACACAGCACGCAAGGACTTGTTGCGGCAGGCCTGGGCTTGGGTCAGCCCAGCGCGCACTTAGAACATGGGCTGGAGCAGGGTCCACAGGTGGGCACCAGAAGTCTGCAGCTGAATGTGTACAGAATGCGTGCGACACTGTGCAAAAACAGCTGTATACTGAAGGAAACACCCTGTCCACAGGAGTCCTAACTCCAAATCATACTGATGACTTTTAGTGTTTCTTTAGTGAGTGCCATAGCTGGCTGGCAAAATACAAACATCACTGACTTCCACTAATGACAGAGTTCGGCCAGTGTATCACTGGTGGCCTGCCTCCCGGTGAGGCTGCCTGATTACGGGTCTTCCTCGCATATTTAGCAGAGGAACTGGACTAAATAACCGGGTCAGATCTGGTAAGCATGGCTGGTGGGTGCTGTGGTTAACACTGACAGTGTCGGCAGAACATGAACAACAGAAAAACAAACTCACTGATATTTTAAAAACTGCATTCTTAACATTTTTCCTTTATGAAAGCTGTATTCTGTAGATATGTATTTTCATAGGATTTCTCACTGCAATTTCAGGAACTGAAGTCCCAAAAGAAAGGATGCTATTCTGCTGGGTAGTTTACCCAGAACATCTCTGAGACAGGGCACAGTTTAAATCCTGCCGAGGTCAGAAGGGAGGGCACTTCTGAGGGAAGCACGACGTCACGCTTCTACCAAGAGGGTCCCTGGCCCTCTGCAGTGAACCCCATGCTTCTGCAGGTGCAGCTCACCTTTAAGTCAGGGATGTTGAACTTGGACGTGGCAGCAAGGTTGTTGTTCTTGGTGGTGGCAGTGTGCAGCTTCTCCCATGTCTGTTGACAGGTCTTCTCCCCGGGAGCCGAGATGAGCCAGAACTCAGTCATGCTCGTCACCGAGTGCTGCTGCTTCGGAAATCAGGACAGGAGCTGTGAGACAGGATGCTTACTGTCACTTGTTTAAAAACTGCTCCAGTGCTAGGGTGAGGGACCAGTGTCCAGCCTTGCTATGATCTGGACCTCAACTGTCCCCCAAAGGGCCTTGCATCAGGGCTCTGGTCCCTTCTATAGCATCCCTGGGAGACAGAGGGCCTAGATGGAGGAAGTGAGGCCACTGCGGGCATCCAGGCAGAGGACAGCAGGAGTCTGGACACTTCCCTCGCCCCTTGTTCCTTTTCTGAGCTTCAGTCTTACTGCGCTGCCTAGGCTGGCCTCAAACTCCTGGGTTCCAGTGCTCCTTCCACCGCAGCCTGCCCACCCATGTGAACAGGAAGAGGTCAGATTTGTGACACTACAAAGAGGAGCTAGTGAAAAATGATCTAATTTCTTTTAACTATAAAGTATCCTGATTAGGAACTACTCAGTAAGCGTGACTACCCCAACTTCTGGCGCCATGGTCTGTATTCGGGTGTCTCCCCAAAAACCTGTGCTCAGAGTGGGGGCTCACAGCTGACTCTCTCCGATGAGGAGGCGGGGCCTGGTAGAAAGAGGTGTGGCATGGATGGGCAGGGCCTGGGCGCATCTCCCTCCCCAGCTCCTCCCTTTGTTCATGCTCCCAACTGCCAGGATGTGAACAGCTGTCTTCCAGCAGACCCTTCCACCATAGCGGCCTGCCTTGGAGCCAGTGGGCTACAGAGGAATGGTCTCAGACACCTGAGGCAAAATACCCCTCTTCTCCTTTGTACCGTGGGCTTAGGTATTTTGTCCCACCAAAGAGAAAGTCACTAAGACAACCAGCCACCAACAGTTCCCTTCAACCAAATGAGTCACAAATTTACAGGTTCACCTTAATACGTACAACCAAAATGGGGAAATTTTAAAGTGCGTAACTTTCCCATGTGAAAAGTTAAATCAATGCATTTGAACAGCAGTCACCAAGTCCACTGGCCGCAGTGCCCTAGCAAGTTCCCCTGGGAGTCACACTGCCGGCTCATTCCAGTCCGCACTCAGCCCAGGGCCACCGCCTCAAGTTCCTAAATACTCTCGGCTGGCTGGTGTGGAACATTTACAATTTGGCAGGAGACTGTGCTTAACAAAAGCGACGGGGTCGGGGGGGCCAAGGCCCTGCCCGCCACTCAGGCTCACACGCTGACCAGTCTTCTGCCGCTGGTTTTCTTCATTCAACTTCTTTTTACAATTATTCGTTTTCACTACTGTATGGAATTCCATATATAAATAAACCAAATTTAATACACATTTGCTTTCGGGGAGCACTGTGAAAACTGCTTGCTTCTTTGCTGCTCCCCGGCCACACCCAGCCTTCCTCCCAGCTCCATGCGCTTCAGCAGCCAGGCAGGAGCAGCAGCCTCTGAAGGACAGGCCTCCAGGGGAGGGGCTCGAGCCGCTCGGGCAGACGGGGGAGGGCGGACCCACACGGTGACTGCACGCCTGGCACCAACAGGCACAGCTGGCACCAGCACGACACCGCCCGGGCCTTGGAGGCGCAGTTTCTGCTTCGTGCTGCTGCTCCCCAAGTGCTGGTAAGGAGCTCAGCCCGGCCTCCCGGAAGGGAGAGGCCGCGGCTGAGGACGGACACCAGCTCTACCTGTGACGCTGAGAGCCACCGGGAGCCAGCAGAGGCCCGCCTGGCCACGCACGGAGGGGCGAGGAGAGAAGCTGCTCCTGAGTGGAGTTCCCACGCCACGCGGCACCGCCACAGTCACCGCCAGTGCCTGGGCTCGGCATCCTCGGCAGGACGCGGAGCCCCGGAGCAGGGCCCGCACCCACTTCCACGGCCGAGCATGCCTGGCGGGGTGTGCTGCATGCAGCCATGCACTGGGAGAAGACCGAGCAGGCAGCACCACATGCCTTGCTGTGCACTTATTTGTTATTTTTTGTTTCAGTCCTCAGTGTTTGTTGTAGGGGGTGAACCCAGGGCCTTACACACGCTAGGCAAATGCACTGGCACTGACCTGCAGCCCTAGAGTATTTCTGTAAGAAAAGCATCCAGGGGCCAGTAATTTAGCTCAGTGGTTCTGGCGCCTGCCTCGAAAGCACAAGGACCCGAGTTCAATCCCCAGTACAAAAAAAAAAGAAACGCATCCAGGGCAGACATGGCAAAACATAAATACTACCTGTTAATTCCGAGTAGTGCTGTGTGGATGTCTGCTAAGCTATGGTATTGGAATTTTTTTGCTTATCTGAAACATTTCAAAATTAAGTATTTCTAAAACTTACAAGAGTATACTTAATTTATGAGTTCAAATATAATACTGGTTAGTAAATTAAGAAAAAAAGGAAACTTTCAGCCAGTACAGTTAGAGCACAGAATAATCTAACTAACCCTCCCCATGGGCCAACATCGCCAGTACTTCTAGTTGGACAAAGCTGCATGGGCAGGTGCCGGGACTGCACCTGCCCACAGCCAGACCCTACCCTGGGACGCTGCCTCCTGTGGAAAGGGCTGGAGGAAGCCTGGGCCCAGCACCTGCTTCCCGCCCTTGCGCTCGCCCCACACACCTGAGCTGCGCAACAGGTGCCACTGCAGGGCTTTCCGGCTGCTCTGCCCTTGGCTGTGCCCAAGCTAACATCCTGCACTCCTGCGCTTCCTGAACCCAGCTATCTTAGCCCAAGTGCCCATCCCAGGTGACCCTGACCTTTGAAACCCCCGGTTCTGCGTCTTGAACTCTATGTGATAATCCTCATCCTCTACGGGAGCAGTGTGGAGGAAACTGAGGTTCTGCTGTACGATTTCACTCAGGGGTTCTGTAAGTCACCTGCACTGGCACGTTTGCACCCCCTCTCCCCTGAATGGCGGGCCGTGTGCCCCCTTGCTGCGCTCCTTCCTGACAACAGTCCTCCTCTGTCTGCGCTGCAGCCCCTCCACAGACTGAGCTGGGACAGCAGATGTCACTGTCCCACCATCAGAGTTCTGGCTTCCAAAAGATTTCCAGAACCGGGAGGAGGACCCACTTCCCATCAACGAACAGCATCTGCCCCGTGGGCTCCAATGCGCCTCTCTCACATCCCAGGAAACGACGTCTGCTAAGTTCTGAACTAAGCACGAGTACCGTGTGCCTAGGAATCACAGCGTTTCCGTACTCCAGCCTTTAACTAGAGCATTCTCTTGCTGGGAGATGGGGGGGAAGGAAACGCTGCCTTTATGTTTCACAGACAACGTCACAATTCTCGCAATGACCCCGAGACACTCCAGCATCAGTCACCTACCAAAGGCCACACAGCTGGCACGCGGGATTTGACTCCACTGTGCCACACTAGGAGAGAAGGCTCTGGCCACACTGGCTGAAGCTCTGCAGAGAGATCCACATATTACCTTGAGCCAGGCATGGTGATTCACACCTGTGATCCCAGCACTCAGGAGGAGAGGCTGAGGCAGGAGAGATGCCATGAGTCCAAGGCCAGTCTGGGCTACATAGCAAGACTTTGTCTCAAAAATCCCCAAAACAAAACACACAAACCACATATGTGCGACTCCCAAGGATACCCTAGAGGTCTCATGAATTCTACTAATGAAAAGGAAGGCATCAGACTCTTTGATCTTCCTTTTTTTTGGTTTTTTGAAACAGGGTCCTGCTATTTAGCTCAGGCTGGCCTAGAACTCATGGCAATCTTCCTGCCTCAGCCTCCTGAGTGCTGGAATTACAGGCGTACACCACCACACCTGGCTTCTTTCCCTTTCCTCCCAGGATCATCATGGCAGCCAAGTGCTCTACCACTGAGCTATACTGCCAGCTTTCATTTTGTTTCGTTTTTAAGCTATGTCCACGAAGAACCTCTCACACGAGTAACTTAAAAATCATTTTTCTCAGCCGAGGATTTATCTCAGTGGTTCCACCGCCTGCCTCGCAAGCACAAGGACCCGAGTTCAATCCCTGGTACCAAAAAAAAATTATTTTTCTCTCTGCAATTTAAGAATTTAAGCCTAGTTCCAAACAAAATCTACCTCTGCAGATGACTCTCAGAAAATGAATTCACGTTGCTGAACACATCTCCTTTTCTCTGACTGCAAGGAAACAAAGAATCCAAACTGTGGCCATCGTTACCAGCTCACAGACCGCCATGGCCCACTCTTCCCTCACTCAGTTTACTCCGAGGTCTCATCGGGCACAAGTCCAGGCTGACCTGCACTAACCTGGAGATGATCCCAGGGAAACACGACTGAGCTGCCCCCTTCCCACCTGTGTGTTCAAGGGAGGGAGAGGTTCTCTCCCCTGATGGCTTTCCCGCCCTCGAAGCCACTGCTGGCTAGATGCTGGACACTCTCCCAGTCCAGGCTCTCCAAATCCCAGCTAACGGTACCTCTGTCCCACCCACAGCCGAAAGTGCATTCATTCCCTCCCCAAAGTTCTCAACAGTCCCAGCACTTTTCAGAAGTCCAAGTCAAGCTCCATCTGAGACTCAAGGTAATTCTTAGCTGTGAAGCTCTGTAAAAATAAAAAACAAGTTCTCAGGCCAGGGATTTAGCTCCGCAGTACCGCACCTGCCTCAAAAGTGCAAGGTCCTGAGTTCAATCCCCAGGACAAAAAAAAAGCTCTCATGGTCCCAAGGTACAATAGCACAGAGACAGAAAAACATTTCCACCCCAAAAGCACAGGGACAGAAAAGGATTGGATGGAAGCAAGGCTGAAATCCAGCAGGGTAAACAGTCCTGCAGCCCACGTCCAGTGTGCAGCACCCAGCGTGGTGGTGAGGTATGAGCTCCTCGGGCGTGGGTGGCTCCGCTGGTCACAGCCCTGTCCCCTCTCTGGGCTGGGCTGCTCACAGCCTGCAGCTCTCCTCAGTGGCCTTCTACACCCTGGCATCGCAGTCATCCTGGGGCCTGCACTGCACTGCTCCAGCCTACACTGCCCTCTCTGGGGCTTGCCTGGCCTCCCAGACCTTCCTCCCCCTCACCCCACCACTCATATTCTGCGTGCCAGTGAAACCAGCACCAGCCTCGCCTGTGGTTCCAATTTTCTGTATTAGCAACCACATTCCTGGAACCAACTACTTGACACCCACAATTTAAAGATGAAAATGGTTTATGTGGCTCTTGGATTCACAGAGTTCAGCCCATGGTCAGACAGCTCCAAGGCAGAAACTCTGTCAGAGAAGGACGTGGTAAAGCAAAGCTGCTGACTTCATGACAGCCAGGAAGCAGAGCACGGAGCAATGTCCACTGTGCCAGGTCACACCCGGAAGCTTCACTGGTCCCTAGGTGTCCTTACTCCGGTCAAGCTGACACACCATGATTAACGGTCACACTGTGCCCACTCACAGGACTGCGAAATGTCCAGATCGAGCCAGCACTAGCTGGACACTTCCTATGGATGAACTCATTAAGCAGCTAGCAATTACGAAGAAACCAAAGCACACACGTATAGTGTCCCACATCAGATAAAAGCCTGTTTTCTGCTGAGGAGAACAGTACACACTCTCACAGCACACTCCTCCCAGTCTTCCCTATGGGACATGTTTTCCTAACGTCTACCTTCCAAACCTGGGAGGTGTGGGAACCATGATAGTGTCTGCTCACCACTGCATCCTCTCAGTACCCAGCATGGCAGAATCTCAAAAACGATTTACTGAATATTTTTGAGTGAATAAACAGTTGTGACGATTAAAGGAGATGACCCAGTAAAAGTACTTGGCTTATACTGTGAGTAGTTGACTCCCCTCACTTTCCAATTTTAATCAACTTTATTAAAACATAATCTCTGTGCTAAAATATGCACATAGAATCTGAGTGAGTTTCTGGCACATGCCCACGTGCACCGAGACTAGGGCATTTCCATCGTCACAAACCCTCCTGTCGTGTCCAGTCCCACCAGTCCCTGCCCCACCGCTGGCCCAGTGCTCACCCACTGTCACCACAGGTTAGTTTCGCCTGACCTAGAACTTCACACACCGCATACTTTCTTTTGTTCATCGAGTCCCTGACATGTGTCCACGTCGTATGTATCAGTTCATTCTGTTCCACTGCTTGGTGTGCCATGCATGAATATACCACAGTTTACCTCTTCACCTATGGATGGACATTTAGATTATTACTGCTTTGGGGCCATTAGTAACAAAAGTATTATGAACGTTCTTCTACAAAGCCTTTTGTGACGATGTACTTTCACTTCTCTTGGATAAGCATCAATGTTGTCATCAGGGATTTGGGAAGGGAATACGTTTAATACAGAACACATAATTTTTAAAAAAATTTTTTTTAATTAAAAAATTTAAAAAAGAGAACATATAATTTATAGGATTATTTTATGATATTTACCCAAAAGGTCAAATATGGAGGAGTGTAAGAGATGAGCCACACACTAGAGGCCTAAAGAATCCAGCCAAAAGCCTAGGTCCCACAGCAAGGTCCTGCACAAGTCCAGCTGAAGGCCTAGAGCCCAAGGCAACGTCCTCCACGAGTCCAGCCAGGGTCCTGGAGCCCACGGCAACGTCCGTATTGAGGATCTGCACTCGGAAAACCCAAAGGCCAGAGGTGGAAGCCAGAAAACCTGTGCCAGTGGGGCAAAGGATCTGTACCACCGGGTTAAGGGATCTACATTGGAACCAGGAAGTGATGCCCTCAGTGAAAGATCAGAGCTCCCCTGATGAAAACAGCAGCCATTCCCAGTGACAGCGAGGCCCCAAGCCCCTCCTCGACAAGAAAAGCCATCCGCAGCAAGCTTCTCCTAGAAAATCATCAGGCCAAGATCTTCCCATCCAGTTCTCCTTTTATGGCCACTGGTAACAATCCTCAGGTGGATCCTCCACGCCCAAAACACACTGACTCAGTTCAGCTGGGTGTTCCGAGTTGACCACCAGTCAATCCACCACAATCAAGAAGCAGAATTTCTAAGCAGAGTGATTAGAATGTATTTAAGTTGGTAAGAAGCTGCCAAACTGTTTTCCAGAGTAAATGTAACACTTTCCACCTCCATTAGCACAGGATGCAGGCTCCAGCTGCTCCACAGGCTCTGACCAACACTCAGTGCTCCCCGTCTCTTTAGCCATTCCAATGGGTGCCAGGGTATCAACACTTCCCAAAGGCTTTCCCCGTGACTAATGAGTCCAAGACCTTTTCATATGATCAGCCATTTCTGTATCCTTTTCCCTCCTTTGGTGCAGTTTTTCTTCAGATCTTCTGCCCAATTCTTAAAAAACTGAGCTGTCCTATTACCGAATTGTACAATTTTTGGGTCTATTGATAAGATCTGTGATATACACACAGACCATGTTAGCTCTGTACCACTATAACAAAGACCCAAGACCACCAATTTATAAAGAGAAAAGTTTTATTTTCACTCACAGTCTTGGGGGTTCCAGTCTGTGGCACATGCCCATGTGGCCTGTGAGGGCCTCACATCACAGTGGAAGCATGTAGCGGGACAAAATCCACTCACCTCCTGGCCAGGAAGCCCAAGAGAAAGCGACTGGAGCCCCCTTCTCTCCCAGGACACAGCCAGTGACCTGGGGCACTCCCACTAGGCCACAGCCCTAGGGTCCACCACACTGGGGACTGCGCCATCTCCTGTGAACCCCCAGAGGACACGGAAGATGCAGACACCAGTGGACCACGTACACATGCTCCTCGTGTTTCCTCACTGTGGCTTGCCTTCTCTTCTTGTTTTTTAAGCAGTGGCAAAGTTTATTTTAAAAAGTAAAAGTGAAGAGGGAGGGAGAAGCTGGCTCTGCAGAGCAAGCTTGGGCCAAGGAAAATCTAGATGAAAGCACATGCTGGAGGCCATGAGGAAAGCCTGACAGCTTGCCTTTTCTTAACGGCTCTTTGAAATAGAGATTTTTGATTCTATTCATGTCGATTTATCAATCTTTTCAAAGTAACAGATGCTTTCTGTAGCAATGTAAACTCTGCCTAGGTCAAGGTCACAAGTATTTACCCTGACTTAGAATCTGCCGAACTTCTTGGGTTTAGTTCTCATCAAACTTGGAAAAAATTGTTCAGCCACTATGTTCTTAAGAGTATTTTTTTCCATTCCCCCTCTCCCTTGAAACAAAAATTGATTCTTGCTAAAGCAGTAGGCACTGTGCCCAAGGGCACCTACCTTCCATTCGTTGTTTTTTGTGTTTTGTTTTCCCCCTGTGCACTCACCTGGAGAGCCTCTTGCTCTGGCTTTTATTTTGCCGACCTTTCTTCCGGGTATCAAACCTGCCAGTTGCCTCTTCTAATGAATACTCAGGTGTACTTTTCTGCCTTATAAATTCTATTTTTTAAAACCTTCCATTTCCTCCTCATTCTATTCACATTAAATCACTGAGCATATAATTTACAATGCCACACTGTCGATCACTGGATTTTGTCGCATTCCTTTAAGACTGTACTTCAGGCAGGCAGCTGAGTTACCTGAGGATGAGCTTGATCCACTCAGGGCTTGTTTTTAAACTCAGAATGGGTCCCAAGGCTTTACTTTACGAACTTAGCTTTATTACTAAGCTCTGAACTGTGGGGGAGTCTATTGGCTGTCCCAGCTCCAGTTTAACATGGTCATGACAGGCCCATAATTTATACAGAATGTAGTTCTCTACTAACTTGCTCTTGCTGGCCCCAGGGCTTTGTAGAGAGCCCTAGACAGCATTCTGGTGCTGATGTGTCTATCAGCCTTGATCCCTCTCCACCAATCCTTCCCACAAATCCCCTCCAGTCCACAGGATCAACCCTCCCTCGCTTCCCCTTCCCAAGCGGTGGTGCTGGTGTCTACAAGGAGAAAGCGGGGAAATCCTAGAGCTCATTCGCATGTTTCCTTTCTTTCTGTTCCTGTCCCGCCTGCCGGCCTCTGTCTGGAAGCAGTTTCTCCACATGGCTGCCCAGGCCTGTGGCTGTCAGTGGTGGGAAACTAGTCTGGTAAGTCACCCCACTGCAGCCAGAAACCAAAGCTCAGCTAGCTTTGCCATACATATTTATTCATGAGTTGTGGATTTTGCTATCTAATCACTGTTTATTTCTGTGCAGGGATTTGGCCACAAGCGCCCAGCCTTTTGGTCCTGTGTTTTACCAGGTAACAGAAAACAATTAATGACAATGAACACCAAAAATCTAGCAAGTCTAGGCTGGAAGACTGAAGTATACTGTTTGGTGAAAACAGCAAAGCCATGAACATGTATTCCTTTGGTAATAAGGTGATAAATGTTCTACTCATTATTATTATTATTTTTTTTTTTTGGTACCAGGGGACAAACTCAGGACCTTGTGCTTGCGAGACAGGCAGCAGAACCACTGAGCTAAATCCCCGGCCTTCTGCTCATTTTTTTAAAAACATAGAAACAGATGCAGCCTGAATAAACGTCTCCCACATTCGTGTATGTGCCATTAACTTGCAAGCATATGGCAAGGTATGTTGACTGGTAAGATACAAATTTAATTAAAAGCATTGATGAAGCTATCACAACTTGCTGTCATTAGTAACTAAAATACAGTTTTAAATATACTATGTCATCACTAGGTAAAATAACTATATATATGAAAACCCAAGAAAATTCTGTGGATTATAAAAAAAGATGGATGATTTCTAAAGGACAATTTGGCAATATCACATATAGCAAAAGCCATAAAAATGTGCATATCCTTTGATCTAGCTGTACCAACTTTAAGAAAGGAAATAAGGATACAAGTATAAACATTAATAAAAAAGTTATGAGAATAACCTCTTGGAAATGGATTATGATCACTTTCATTCTTTGTATTCTTGTGTCCTAATTTTTTTTTTTTTTTTTTTTTGGTACCGGGGATCGAACTCGGATCCTTCCGCTTGCAAGGCAGGCGGCAGAACCACGGAGCTAAATCCCCAGCCCTCTTGTGTCCTAATTTTTAAATAGTGAAGTACTACATGTAAATACTAAAAAGCTGCACCCTTATTACCAGTCTCCTCATACTGGAAAACACTGAAAAGTTTAACTTTCCGTCAGTGTGGTAACAAGGAACACCAGAGATGATACAGAAGAGGGGCAGAGCTGGTCAACAGCAGCTGCACCCAAAGCTCAAGACCAAGGTGGGGCCCCAGTCTTTCCACCTCACCGAGAACTGGAGAAAACCCGACGCCAACTCGGGAAGCAGGCGGACCAGCCAGAGTGCCACCTGTGACAGGAGACTTGAACTGTATCTCCAGTCCCTCACATCATCTGCGGAAGTTTCTTCATCTGTAGAATAAGGCGCTTAGATTGCACTATGCACCCACGTGCCCTGAATATAGATGGTGTGAGTCCCAGACTTTCTTTTCTCCATTTTCTCATAAAGTCCTTCAGGGGAATCAGATGCTTTGGCCAGGTTTCAGAAGCTCTAAACACAGGCATCTCCGTGATTAAGCAGTGAGGTCAGTGGTACAGGAAAGGGAATACTCTCTAATAAACGAGGGCTGAACACTGCATCATCACCGAGAACCACACAGTACTTGGGAGTTCTGGAATACATGATTTCTGAGACTTCCGGGAAGATAGCAGAGTGGTGAGCAGCAGAGAAAGAGCCTCTCTGAGAGTCGGTGTTCTGACACGGGAATATAGCAGCTCGAAGAGAAGGGGGAAGTGGGTCCCCGGGACCCAGGAAGGATCTGAAGTGAGAACTGAAGTCCACGGGGAGAGTGAAGAGAGAGACCTCACCGAAGAGGAGGGAGGTAGCAAGCAGTGCTCTCTCCCAGAGCCCGGTCTCATGGCGAGGGAATGGCGGCTCCAATCTGCAGACGCAGTGACGACTGGCGACCCCAGAGGCCTCCACGGAGAGAGGCACCAGTGGAATGGAGCGGTGGATGCAGCGGACTGCAGCGGCTGGGGCAAGAGAGGGTGACTGGCTGGTAACCATCTTGGAGAGAGGCCAACTGAGCTCAGAACTCAGAGCAGCTACGGGCGACTCCATCCAGTGGCTCCCAGTGTCTCGGTGCGGGTGCCGAGTTCAAGTCAGCAGGAGGTTAGGGAGCAGAGTTCAAGTCACCTGGGAGCCAAGTTCAAGCCAGCAGGAGCCACATGAACTACTGCAAGCTCACAACACCTGGTCCCAGCCTCATGGCCAGAAACCAGCCTGAAGTTCAGTGGAACTAAAGCTGCAGGCCAGCTGGGATTATCCACTCCCTGCCACAGAGCTACAGCTGGGTTGCTGGGTTACCGCAGTCAGCTCAGGACTCTGTCTACCCACCATGTCTACCAGTGACAGCAGAGACAAGCCTTGAATTGGGCTTGTTTTTCCTTTCTCTTTTCTGGTTCTTGTTCTTCCTTTGTTTTGTTTTTTCTTGACTGTTTGAACAGTTTCTATTTTTATTGATGTTGTTCTGTTCTGTTCTTGTTTTTTGTTTCTTCCTTTCTCTTTCCTGCCTGTCTTCTTCACCAGTTTCCCAAAGTTTGTATCACCTTCCTTGGTCCCCCAGCCTTGCTTCTAATCTCTTCCTCTTCTTGCATCTCTCTAGCTTTCCCCCAAACCCTTCTTAAACCTTCTCCCTTAAGGGTAAATTTGCCATATTAAGGGCTTATATATTGCATTCAACTTTCTGGTTCATTTTAGATTTTGTATTATAGCCACAAATTCAGTTCAAACAGTTAAAGGTGGCAAATTAATAGTTGGCACATGGGCCAGGGATTTAGCTCAGTGGTTCCAGCACTTGCCTCACAAGCACAAGGTCCCGAGTTCAATCCTCAGCACCAAAAAAAAAATAGTTAACAGTTTGTCATTTTTTAGGCTGTATTTGATGCTATTGTTATTGCTGACTGTACTATACTTTAGCCAAGGTGACATAATTGTACTAATCAGTTGTTCTTCCTGGTAGGCCAAGACTGAGTGTGCCTAAGGGTCTTTAAAAAAGCAAAAAAACTACAGGCCAGTGCCAAAGAACTGGTGGCTCAGCCAAGTAGGCAGAAACTTCTCATCCCCAATAAACTGAAGAGGCAGGATCTTGAAACAGACTGAAAACTCAAAAGCCAGCTACACCTGGAAGACACCTCTGAGAAGTAGTCATTTCCTAAAGGTTTAGAACACTGGCATTAAAGCTACTGGCCATGAGCAATTTACAAGCATCAACCCAGGAATTAAACTTAAAAAAAATAGAAAAATGAGAAGACACCTAAACAAGATGCAATGACCCAGACTTCCAGCTCACCAAAGGCAAACTCAGGGGGCAATGAGGTGGAACAATCTAAAAACCACCCACCTGGACTCTCTGAAGTGGTAACAGCAGAAGTAACAAAGCAAATGAATGAGGCTCTAGAAAAAAAAAAATCAAAGCAGAAATAATTTCTCAGATAACTACAGAGATGGTGACCAGAATAAAAGACATGGTTAGTGACTCTGGAGAAGATAGATTAAAAAAAAAAAGTAGACCTCAGGAAAATGATGGAAACCATGAATGCCCAGCATAGGAAAGAAATAGAAACCATGAAACAGATTCAGATATGTAAGAGATTAAAAACTCCACTGAGGGCCGGAGATTTGGCTCAGTGGTGCCGCCACCTACCTCACAAGTGCAAAGTCCAGAGCTCAATCCCCAGTATCAAAACAAAAAACAACCAACTCCACTGAAAGTATACAGCAGCCAGGGATTAGCTCAGTGGTGTCACCACCCGCCTCAAAAGCACAAGGTCCCGAGTTCAATCCAGAAGACAGAAATGTGGTTAGCAATCATGAAAAGAAAGATTCCTTAAAAACAGCAAAGGACCACGAGAAATCAATCCAGCAGCTGGTAGATGATGCGAAGAAGAATAACAAAAGATTGATCCAAGTCAATGAAAAAGCAGAAGATAGTGCAAATGACATTAAAAAAAAACCTGTTCACAGAAATAATGGCATAAAATTTCACAAAAAAGAGAAAAAGAATTTGACATAGAGATAAGTGAGGCATATAGAACTCAATTTAGCCATGATCAAAAAATAATCCTCCCCTGGGCCGGGGATTTAGCTCAGTGGTTTCACCGCCTGCTGCGCAAGCGCAAGGAGCCGAGTTCGATCCCCGGTACCAAAAAATAATAATAATAATAATAATCCTCCCTAAAGTACATGACTTCTGCTCCACAGAATCTGAAAGCCATACACACAAACACACACACATACACACACACCCCTACATTTTACATGCTTTAATGGCAACTAAATTTTTTTTTAAAAGTTGGTACCAATACATGCAATCAACTACAGAGCCTAAAGAACTGTGGGTGAACTCTTGCTTTGTTCAAGAACCTATTTATGAAAGACTCAAAATGCCCCAAGTGCCAGCACCAGGTGGCTCTGTGACCAGCGTTTCCTCTCTCATGATGGCTGAGTAACACAAAAATCAAGGCCCTAGGCCAGCTTCTTTCTTGGAAATAAAACCCAAACCCGCCAGTCCAGCTGTCAACGCTTCAGGTCCCTGCTGGGGCGTGGTCTGCCTCCCCTGTTGCCCTTCCAAGCTCCCCACACCCACCTTGCCTGCAGGCCTGCCCTTCGTGTTTTCCCACTCTGCCCCTCCCAGGTCATTTCCACAGAGCAACTGCCCTGCCTGTTTCAACAACACAAGCTTCCCTTAACAAAACCATTTTCCCAGCATCTATCCACTCACACACCAGAGCCATTACCATGTGCCTGGCCTTCCTCTCAGCCGGGTTAAACTAAACCCATGCTAACTGCACAGAGGCAGCAGTCTACCCCGCCTGACTGCTTTTGGTGTAGGGCCGGACCCCTCATCTCACAAGATGTTCTGGTCGCTCGAACTCCAGGGCTGTGGGAGGTTCTGAGAAGCAGGACAGAGCAGCTCTGGGAGCTCTTGTGCCTGGGATGACAATGGTGGGGTGGCAGATCTGTACAGGCCACATCCCTGGCCTGGGGCTGCAAGGGTCCTGCGTATCCAGAAATGCACCTCACGAGGGCCTGAACCCTTAATGTTATTGTGTGATTTTTAGCAGCATTTTTCATGATTCTTTTGTCCAGTACTCAACGGAAGTCCCCAGGACTGCGCTGCGTACAAGAGAACATGCAGGGAGTGCACAGTGGAGCGCCATTCCACCTCCTGCGCCAGCCACACAGTCACACAGCCAGTACAATCCAACCCAAACCCCGCACAGACGCTGCCTGCGCTTGTGCGGCCTGGCAGGTGGACAGCAGCAATGACCACTAACAGTATCCCAAGCTCCCCACCGGTGCGCCTGCGGAGACAGGTGTTCATGTTACTAAGCACATGCCTAGATTCTCTTACTTCCTAAACTTGGGCTTCTGTCATTTTGTAAAATAATTTAGTAAGTTAAAGTCATTTTTTAGCAGCTGTGTTACAGGAGAAACAAAACATACCTAGGTTTTCTGCCTGCTTTTCACTCTGTGCCGCCAGGCAGGCCAATAGGCAGGCACCCCCAGTGTGTGGGTAAGGGGCTCACAGATGCCAAAGTAGAGAGGAGCCTCAGCAGAATGGAGCGGGCCTCAGGGAAACAGTCTCAGGTTCAAATGCTGCTGCTTTCTTGTCTGACTATAGTAAGCATGCTGTCAGATTTCTTTTTTAAGTAGTAACTATTCTTTTTTCAAAATGGAAGAAGAAAAGTGGCAAGAAAGGAGAAAAGATAGATAAACCTGGGTCCAAAGCCCAGGACTATGGACTGTATCTCTCACTTCTGGGAATCTGAAGGCTGTGAACCATATAGGAACAATAACGCAGCAATCTAAAGGAGGGGTGGTGCTGCCCATGGACAGGGGACCCACTAGCTTTGCTCCCGAGGGTAGTGTCCTGACCCTGACCGCACAGGCGGCCACAGACAAGGACAGCGCCCCGCTCCAACACCTGGCTCCTTTAAATGCCTTCAAGAAACCAATACTGTTTCTGACACAGTCAGCCTTCATGGTACATTAAACTCCACACTACCATCAGCATAGATGGTGAGATCCATGCAGAACAACTTCCATCTTGGTCCCTGGGCCTCAAAGCCACAGGTTCCGCCTGAGGGTTCAAGCAACCACACCCTGAATATTCGTATCTGGGGGAAAGCTGCTAACTAACTAACCCTAGGCAGCCCAGGGAGGCAATGGGCACCCAACTCTGGAACCTCAGGCAGCAGGAAGAGGCCCTGGAACCAAGCCCTTCAGACACCACGTCTCCTGAGCCCGCTTATCTCAACACGCATGAAGAACAGGCGTAGCTCAGGTAGCACTTTTTTTTTAAGCGAAACATTTATTGGTACATTTTAGATATACATAATAACAACACTCGTCATAGGGAATGTGTGCCAGTGCATGATATAGCTTGCTGCTGCTTTTTCCCCCAATGAGATACCACATGGCCTTCCAAATATTAACTTCAACTTTCAGCAGAATTTATATCAGAACATTTACCACAAACCATTCATTTTAAAATTTCCCACATCCTACCCTAAAAATCATTAATACTATACAGATAACTTTCCTTTTCCAATGTACAGTTTATCCTTCAAAATGGCAGCATCTTCATGAGACTGTGGGAGGGGCTTGCTCACAGGGACTGTTTTACATATTTCCAGTCGCTAACAGGGGGACTGTACCTTTCAAGAAGTATTTCCATGATTCATACAGAAGTAAAGTTTAAAACTGTCAGGACATATATCTTCATTAAATAAATCTTAAAGTCTGCATGTTTTGTTTGCAACTGAAATTACTATTTTCAAATGTTCTGTATCCCACTAAGACTATCTGAATTTCATGCTGTAAGTATACTTATATATAAAAGAAAATCTCATCTCTAACAGATGAATCTTATAAACTACCACCTTTTCATTCCGTGGCTGACAAGAGAACGCTGTGAGGGGAAAGCCTTACTTCCACACAGATGCCCATCACAGGGCCTAGAAACGTGGGGGCGGAGGAGGAGGAGGCGGTGCACAAGCACCGGGCTGGAGTTTCTGGGCATTTCCAGCAAGGCTGGAGGATCCGGCAGACGCCCAATGGGGGCGCTGTAGGCCATGACCGGAAGTCATCATCGGAGACTTCTCTGCACCCAGACTCCGCAGTGCCCCAGAGAGCAAATCACTCCTCCCGTGCCTGCGTGGGAATCCCCTGAATGACACTCATGGCTCTTGAAACATTACTTCCCTTGTCTTTCGGATTAGTCATTTAGAATATGACTGATCTGATACCTCATTCCACTGAAGAGGGGGAACCTCTGCTACAATGTGTTCTAGCCTGAACTCATCACATCAGAGACTTTAACTCACTTCCCCAGTTCCGTAAGCCTGAGACTGAAGGGCAAGTGACTGCTGAACCTGTGCTACGTGCGGTGTGCAGTGACAGGCACTCCAGTGAATGAATGCATTATGAAGGACAGCTAAGGAAATGGCCCACTGAAGGCTCACAGCTCAGGCCTACATTTTATTAGAATGAAAGGGAACCTGTTTGAGCTATTCATGCAGTTTCTGCTACAGAGAAGTTCCACAAACATTATAGTTTCTGTAATTTTGTACTGAAAGAGGTGCAACAAAACATCAAATACTCAATCCGTTAAAATATTACTCTTAACCTCTGTAGCAACATTCAATCTCTTTCCAAAAAAACCCAAAAAAGATGGCACCGCCTGCATGTTTTTGCAACCAAATTGTAGCCCTCTTCCCCAGGAGAACTTGGAAATAGAAGGGAGGCTCTAGAGTCAGCAAGGTGGGCAGAGGACAAACACAGAGCATCCTGTCCAAAATGCCACCACCACCCAGGCAGAAACACGCAACTATACGCTGGTCCACGAAGAAAACCTTTCATGGTAAAGTTAATGCACCTGCTAGTCTAATTTACAAATAACTTCCTACTCATTGACAGTCTGCTTAAAATACCCAAGAAAAGGTTATCTCCATCTCTTTCTATAAAACATCACTTCTGCATTCACATGGCATTTTATTGTCAAACACACACACACACACACACACACACACAAACACACCGCTGTTTCAGATACATAGCCAATCCTCCATGTTTTATTCCCAGCTGCAACAAGAGCACTTCCCCTCCAATACCCACCTGACTCATTCTGTATAACGCATCTGCACAATGGCGTAATGTTAGAAGTAGACTCCCCACTGGAAAAGAATGTTGCTCATTATCAAAAATATAGTTCGAAATTTCTAGTTCCAGGGATCATTTGTGTCAACAAAAAACTTTAGATTATCCTGGTTCAGTGCCTGAGCTCTTTCCAAGGACACCATGCTAACAGTTTCTATGTCTTTTTTGATTTGTTTGGTTGGTTTTGGTTTTTAAATTTTAGACAGGGTCTCACTACGTAGTCTAGGCTGGCCTTGAACTCAATGCGTAGCCCAGGCTGGCCTCGAACTCACTGCGTAGCCCAGGCTGGCCTCAAACTTGCAGTGATCCTCCTGCCTCAGCCTCCCTAGTGCTGGGATTAGAGGTGTGTGCCACCACTACACCTGGCTCTACATCTTAAAAACACTGTGAAATAGAAGTACAACATGAATTAGTTTATGACCAAAATGACATATAATTTCACATCCAAAAGGTGAAAACGATGCATCCTGCAGACAGATCAGAATGTGTGTAAGAACAAAACTCTAACCAGGAGTACTCAGTCAAAACCCTTGTTACTCCTAAACAAAGTCAAGCTCCAAAGGAAGCCTGTCTGCTTTGGACTGCTGGCCTGCAAGGAGACCCCTCCTGCAAACCGGTATCCTGGCATCTGAAAATCAAAGCTTTTCTCTTTGGCCAATGGAATTGTCGTAAGTTGAAATAATCACAGAATCAGAGTTCTGAGGCCCAGAAGATTCTTTTTGGGTTTAAAAACTAATATAAATAAGGCTCCTAAGATTTATACATCAAAAAATTTAAAAGTCAGTATTTCCCACTCAGTTTTAAAAGCAGAATTGCACTAATCCCCTCGCTCTCTGCGTTTAGTTAGTGCCCCATTACTGTTTCTTCTGTCCAGCCTCTGAAGGCCCAACAGGAGAAAGACCCCACAGTCTCACACAATCCTGGGCTCAGTCTTCAGCACAATTCTCGACTCACGGACAGCCAGAGAACTGTGACAACACCGTGAGTGCTGTCAGCTACCCTGTCGCTCGTACTGTCCCCAGCTAGACCTAAGTGGAGGTGTTTTACCCAAGCTCACAGAAAAGTGGTTTCTAAAGTGCAGGCCACTATCATCAAACTCCCTGAAGCTATCCTACTACTAGACAAACTCACCAAAAGTGCCAAGTCAAAGAAAAACACTTCCTTCTCTCCAGTTGTGACTGTGGTAGAAGATGGTGGAAATACTGCCAGAATCAGGCAAACCACTCTGCCCGGCTTCCCGCTCCAAGAGTCTTGATAGGTTCCTATCTATACTCACACGAGCATTTTCAACTACCCTCAGAAACCTGTGAGCATGAAATAAACATGAAAGGTAACTGAGTCCTCCCTGGGACTGGCTACATGTCAATAAAAGCTATTCTGAAATAGATGGTAGTAAAAGGCATCTGTGAAAGGCCAAAACAGCTTTGCAAAGAATCTCCTACCAAGTCCAAAATGCGCCCAGCTGCTCTATGTATGTACTTCAGGACTGCTTAGGAAGGAGCTGTAACTAAGCTCAGGGAGGCAGCAAATAACACCTCATCATTCTCTCCCTTCCCCAACTCCTTAACCCCTCTCAAAGTGAGTACAGTTAAACATTCTCCTTAAGTCCTTGGTGGAGTGAGAAGGATGCCTTCGAATCCTTCAGTGGATTATAACAATGGCCCCAAGTTCACTTCTGCCACCTCCATATTCCCCACAAAACCATCTTCTCAGGGCCACAGTGTGATTCACTCCACTGCCTATAATCTTCACAAGCTTCTCTCTGCCTTTAGAATAAAGGCCAGCTCTCCCCACGCGCCTTTCGAATCGCTGCTCCACACATCCTCTTTCCAGCCACCCCAGCCCTTGCCTAACTTTCAAGTTTTATACCTCCCCATACCCCAGGCCCTTGACACACACTGCTTCCTCAGCCTGGAGTGTTATTTTGCCTCCTACCTTCACATTCCCTCATTATATCTTCAGCAACACCTTCGAATCTTCCTTAAAACTCATATTCCTGGTAAACTCTCACACCACTCTGTTATTACTTCAAAGCACATTTCTTTTTTTTTTTGGACCAGGGATGGAACTCGGGACCTTGCGCTTTCAAGGAAAGCACTGGAACCACTGAGCTAAATCCCTGGCCCAAAAGCACATTTCACATCTGCATGATTATTAAAATCTATCTCCTCCATCTGACTCTCAGCTCTCTGACAACAGAGATCCTAGCTTTTCCACAGGAAATAAGTAAATGAATATCATTCAAAAGTTCCCATTACTTGATGCCAACTTTATTTCCTATTTTTCCCCAATGCCACCCACCACAAACCTGCCCTTGTTTTCCTTCAGAAACACTTTCCCCTCATCTTCAGGCCTTCAAATCCTGTGGTACTTCCTGCCTACAAAATCCTCCTTTCTCTCAACAGCTTCAAATACCACGATGCCAAGACAAGTTGTCTTTCCTCCAGGGTATTCTCCCACAGCGCCAGTTCAAGTCTCTACTCCACAGTTTTACAGCATTTTGCGTTCTTTCTGATAATTATATACAGCCTGGCGGTACTTTATCGCGTACCATTGTGCTTTTTCTTCCCAGCATCAGTGTGAACTCCCCAGGCTGGACTACTTACAGCCACCCACCCCCAGACAGTGCTAAGTACTGAGCGCTCACTGAGACACTGGATTTTCCCCTAACACACCAGATTTTTCCTCTGCAAAGTGTACTAGCTTCCCTGTTGCTCCTCTGACTCTCAGGTAATTTAACTGGCCTTAAGAGGAAGTTCCCTTTCGGGAGCTATGGCCCGCCCTCCCCCATTCTAATAAACCCAACTGCGTTCCCTGGATCCCTCTTCTTCCCTACCTGGAAGGACCTGATGTCCTGTGGAGCCCCCGCCCGCAGCGAGGGGCTCGCAGCCCTTTAAACCGCCGTCTCCGCTTACACCAAGCTCATCCCAGGGAAGGGTCCTGCGCTGGCTGGGACCTCACACAGCCGACCCGGTCCTCGGCTGGGCCGCTGTCACCTCCCACCCCTCCATCAGGCGGCGCGCGTTCACTGCGGCCCCCACCCACGAAGGAGGCCGGGGCCGCTGCGCTGCTCCTTCCTGCCTCGGCCACCAGCCAGCAGTAGGGACCTTCTGTCCTTTGTCCTGGAGATGGCCCGGCCCAAGGTCGCGGTGCAGCGGCCCAGAGCAGACAGCGCACCCGCAGCCCAGCGCCGGGCCCGGCCCGCGCCCGCCAGTCCTCCCGCGACTCCCAGCGCACGCCCGCCTCCCGCCACGGCCACCGCTCACGGACCCAGCAGGCGCCAGACAAGGAACACAGACGGCCTGACAGACGTTAACGGCTCAGCGCTCCATCGCTCCCGGCCAGGCTCCTGCCTCACGGATACCTGGACCCCGGGGCCCACGGAGGGAGTCACGTGTCGGCCGGAGCAGTCAGCTGACCGCGGCGCCACTGCGCAGGCGCAACGCCGCCGGGTCTCCAAGGGGTGGGGCGGGGCGGTAGAGGAGCCGGGCGGGGGG